>QJPP01003626.1:0-187503 GCA_003996215.1 Jaltomata sinuosa | reverse complement strand
AATAAGTAATAATCAAATCTAAGAACAATTAATAAACACCCAATCTTAATTACACAACCATCAGTACACACACCCCTAGAAATGGAATTATCTACCATAGTAAAAGAAAAAGAAAATATACCCAAAGAGTTTTCCTCCAACTCATCCATAAGTAGATTTCAATTCCAAATCCAAGCTTAAATTCAATAACAATGGTATTTTCTAAATAAGGAAGATAATGTAAAAAGTACCTTTCTCCCTTTCTAGTACAAGGCTCAAAAGAGAATCTTTTGAATAATTTCTAAATCCTAGATCTATCCTTGAAACGCCCTATTTTTGGATAAAAATACCCCCGTGTCAGCACTTTTGGCAAACTTGCATTCCTCTTGTTGGCGCAGTTACCCACTTGCGGCCTGCAAGTGTCTTGAAATGTTGTTGGTTTACTGGTTCCCTTTTATGGCTCGTTTGCGGCTGTAATCAGCCCGTTGCACCTACAACTACTAAATCTAGTTCTTTCAGAATCTTATCTTGGTACCATGGCTTTTGCCTTTGATTTGTGGACTATCACGACCCAAAAACTCAGGTTATGATGGAACCTACAATAATCCACTTGTAGGTAAGCCAAACCCTTAGCCTGGAATGACAAGTAATGGGCTAATAACAAAATAGGATAAAAGAAGGAAATTAATATTTAAATAACAGGAACATGCGAAAGAAAAGCATATATAAATAGAGAGGGAAGAGGACAAAATATACCAAAGACTCCCACAAGACCTAGTATCAATCAATATAAGAGCTATAACTATATCAGAGTCCTAGATAAATACAATATATATACATAACAGTCTCCGAAGTGCAAAATAAGACTAGTACATAAACAGAAGGAGAAGGATAAACTCCGGACGCCAAGAGCTCACCCCAAATATCCAATCAGCTTTTCCGCATGAGAACGATGTCAACAGCTATAACCCACACTTAGATCTGTATCAGAAAAAGATGCAGAAGTGTTGCATGAGTTCCAAAACACGAGGTACCCAGTAGTCATCATAGGCCAACTGAGCTCAAATAGGATATAAGTATAACAAAAGGCAACATAAGCTAAAGGCAAAAAGATAACGGTCATAAGTAAGTTAACAAGTCATGGATAAACTGCTAAGAAAACATAAGTAAATAACTTGAAAGAAAACATAAGGTAACAATATAACCAACCTGACTCGAGAAGCATAAGGAAAATAACTCAGAGAATTACGAATAGCAACAAATAAAACTAACCGGACCCCTATAAGCCGTACAAACAACACCCAATGAATCCAATCGGACCCCCATAAGCCTAGAGGATACAAACAACACACTATACTAGCTAGCAGACAACCTAATGGGAGAGGGATGCAAATGAGTTCCATGGTATGCAATATGAGATGGTGCAATGCAATATGTGGCCAATTGAGGTCGCGCAGTAGCCGCCAGAATATACCATGTAACCAACAATAGAAGAGCAAGTGCAGTATCCATACACAAAAATAATAGTGTACTGGTAGGATCATCGGCCAACTCCAAAATACGAAATATGAACATACAACTATAACTTAGTAAAATAGGACAAACATGTATAACCCAAATCAATAAATATAAGCAAGACTCTCAGTCATCAACCTGACTTACCAACCATATGAGACATGTCCAAAACCATAAACAACAACCCATATATTATTTCAACAAACTTTTTAAGTAACCCGGACCACCCAAGTATCCCTAGGACATCATCTACGATGTTTAACATACATTCCTGGTCTACACAAGAACCACCCCAGCATTTAAACACACCAACCCAGCCACTCATGGACCAATATGTATTAAATACAGCACAATGAATAAGCCCGGTTCACTCATAGAACTAACACACAGAAGAACAACCCAACATATACTAGGCGTGGTTCCCGAGTCAATCATAATAGAATCTGTACTAGGCGTAGTACCCGAGCCAACTTATAGATATCCTATACTAGGTATGGTACCCGATCCAACCAATAAACCATACCAGGAGTGGTATCCGACCCAACTGAAGAATCATATATATCACAACAATCACAACCATAATGAAAATAACCCACACTTGTAAAATCAACAAACATTTAAGATAAGTTTATTACATGAGATTGACAACCAGATATCATTTAGCATTTATTCCCGTATTACCTAAACAGGTATTGTACAAGAAATACTAATGAAACAGTTATCATGCACACATAACATAATTTGGGTCACAAGTTAACCATCACCTACCTAAATCCAAGCCTGAATGCTCTATTGGATCAGAGCTTTCTCATTTCTTGGAACTTTAGCTTGATCGTGGTCTAAAAATAAGAAATGTAACATAAATTCAACCAATGACCTTACTAATCGCAAATTATAATCTAATCCCCTACCTTTTAGACCAAATTCATATCATTCCACCCATCCCAGGGTCTTCACGCCTTAAATTCACCTAATTACTACTAATTCCATGGTTATGCCAATTAATTATGGTAAGGAATCTTTAAATAAACAACTTAAATCAAGAAACCAAGGTTTTTTGCCCTAGAATTCCTCTTTACACCAGATTTTTATTGTTAGGGCAAGCTAAACCCTTCCCAAGACCAGCAACTAGCGATTCTATGAACCACAAATTGAAATACTAGTTAGAAGGGATAAAAGACTTACCTTAATGAAGATTTCTGGTGGAAAAGTGCTAGGAATTGCCAAAAAGTACCACAGCCCTCCCCAATTTTTTATTGAGAAATAATGAATATTTTAGGGGAAGTTTTTGCATTTACAGCGACTAATCCCACTATAGAGGCCCAATTCCACTATAGCAGGGTTGACTGCCTCTAACTTTTGCTATAGAGAGAATTTCTCCGCTATAGGAGTGTCATAATAGTAGCGTGTCACTCGCTATCGTGGCTGACATGGGATAGAAACTAAGAAATCCCCCCAGTTTTGCCTATTTCACAACATACCATCAAACCTTGACGTTCCAAACCAACCCCTTTACATCAAGTTTGATATCGAGAGTTCTACTCACCCAAATTTAATTCTGAAATGCCCTACGAACTCCTTAATGCCTTAGCTACTTTAAAAATCAGCTCAATCTTAATCATTTCACCCAATACATTCTCAAATTTCCATAGACCTCACCTTTCTCATATTTCATCCGAGACTAACCTAGCCAGAAATTTTTAACTTCCCAACTCGAAAGATTTCTAACCCATTTTCTCGCACAAATAGTTCACCCATAATGATGGAAAAGGTCATTACAAATTACTTGCAGAAAGCTAAGATAGAAAGCTTGTGCAACTCCTCCAGTCCCTATTTACAAATTAAAACCAAAATCAAAACTTCCTCCAGTTCACGTCTACATGCCAAATTCAGAGCGCCAGTTTAAAAGTCATTCCCCCATCAGTCCCAAACCAACTTTTATGAAAAAGTAATTAAGCAGTAGTCTAGGAAAGAAACCTTGTGAATGTGAAATGTAAAGTACCTTTTTAGAAACCGAAGCATTAGCTGAGCCAAAATAATTTGGTAGATTTTGTTTTCTTACAGTTTGTGCACTATTTTCATCAATAGGTGAAGAAAGGTTAGATCCGGTACATCCTGGTATATCTTGAATATTTAATCCAGGGTTCTTTTGCACCAATTGACTGAAAAATATCACATTTCTTCTCTCATTTCACACAGTTCTTCCTTAAGAGAAGTGACTTCATTGGCATGCTTTTGTTTAAACTTATTGGTTTCCTCATATTTTTCAGAGAACTAGTTGTCACTGATCTACTATAGCATCTAAGTCGACCAGGTTGCTCCTTTCCAAACACTGCCCTGAATGCATCATTCGTTGTTTCCCCAAAATTTTGATAATTTTGAAGTTCAGCCTGTCAAAAGGAAGTTCTGAAAATAGCATATATAAACACAAAAGGAGCTTGGGACCAACCATTGACATCTAAAGATTCACTCAACAGAGGTGTTTTTTAGGAAGGTAACATTTGTATTACTATTGAACAAAAAACTTAGACACCCCAAAAGGATGGTGCTAAGTTTACATCCTTACAAAAATAGCTAAAAGATACAAACACCCCTGACCAAAACCTATATTCTTATACATTGCCAATTAAGCCAACTTAATCACCTATTTCCCCCAAAAAATTCTATTTACACCAGAAAAAGAAAAGAGTAATGATGTGCCGCTAATTTACGTCACTTTCGACTCCTTTTAACTAAGAACAATCGTACGTTTTCAAGCAACCGTTGTCGTTTTTGATGTTTTTGTGTTGTATTTTCAGGAAATAGGAACAAACATGGAAACGGAAGGAAATACGAGAAAAAGAGGATTCTGCCTAAGAGTGACGGCCCGGCTGACAGACCGTCACTGCCTTGACGGTCCGTCACAGTGACCGTCACTGCCTTGACGGTCCGTCACAGTGACTGTCACTGCCTTGACGGTCTGTCACAGTGACCGTCAGGCTGGGCAGTGCCACTGCCTAAAGGTGATGGTCCAGGCGACGGTCCGTCAAGGCAGTGACGGTCCGTCAGCCGGGCCGTCACACCAAAGCAGTGGCGCGCCAGCGGCTGTCCGCGTTTAGGACTCCTAACCCGTTTTGGATTTGGTTTCTTTGACTCCTATAAATACCCTATGATAGGTTTATTTTACATATCGTTCAACCAATAATTTTAGAATAGTTTTTAGTCGTTTCTGAGCGCAACAACGCGTTTTCTTATTCTTGAAATCGTGTTCTTGATTCGTTCTTGAGTTCTTGGTTTTTCTTGTTCTTGGATTATTGAAGGGTATTTTCATCATATTGTAAGAATCTTCTTTCCTTTATTATGAATTTCTTCTTTTCTTCTTCGAGCATGAGTAACTAAAACTCCCGCAACTAGGGTTGTGGGAGCCTGCTAAAAAGTTAGCCGATATTAGATTCCGGTTAGCGACGGGTTTTTCAAATTTACATGTAGCTCACGTTGTTAATCATACCTTTATGTCACCCGTTTTCTAGTGGTTGCAAACATTAGAACATTGCCTATGGCTTTAATTTGCGTTGAGTAAAGAGATTAAACGCGAAACTTGATTTAACGACAAGGATTTCGAGACTACCAAACTCTCGTCTAATGATTAATGCCGTAACTGGATTAAGCTACTTGATGTTAGGATTGAAAGCTAAAAAGCACATCTTTTCGAGGTCGAGAGAATAGAAAAGGAAATTTATTTATTTGGTCGAGAGACGTTTAGACGATACCATTGACGCAATCACATCGTGACACGCATATAGAAAGAACCCTGAACGCCTAGAATCGATTGTTACAACGCCATGGTGAACACGTCCCTAGTTCGCATTCTCTCATATTGATTAAAAATCACACGTTTATTAATTGTTTTGTTCACGTTGATTACAAAACCCCCCCTTTATTTACTGGAAACGATTGACGACTAGTCACATACTTCACTAAAGACTTAACTGTCACCATATTCTCTGTGGGATTCGACCCCAACCTTGTTGGGTTCTATATTTGACTACGACCGCTTACGCTTCGTTAATTCGAGGTGTAGTTTGGGCGTTATCAAGTAATATAGTTCACCTTTACTGGTCCTCTTTTATTCAATTTCTAGTAAATGGATTTCACTGAAAAAGACCCTTTGCTATTCAATCTCTATCTAAATTTGTCAGGGTGATCAGATAATCAACCAAAAGATTCTAGTAATTGCAGCATTGTTAAAAGACTCTCAATCACTTAGAGCTTTTCCAAAATTTAGATTCCAACCTTGTTGGTTTCAAAGTTGATTAACCTTGTCATGTTGTTGTAAACATATTGAGTAAAGGATTGGAAAGGTAAACTTTAAATTATTCTGCCCAATCCAATGATCAACCCAATCCACCATGCTTCTTGCTTAAAGTTATAGCAACATGATTAACTCAATTGACATTTAAAAATCTTGTGATGTTTTATCACAAGATTTAGAGATATATTTATGCAGTAACAGCTCACTCAACCTGAGATTTTCTTTGTAGTTGTTGATTTGAAATAGTTTTGTTCTATCTTTAAGCTGATTTTCTGAGTTTCAACTAACAATCAGTTATGGCACTACTCAAGGGAAACCAAAGTTTGTACCTTCCAATGTTGAATTAAATATATTTGTTGACGAGATTATTAATGCTAGGGCTCTATCATGTGGTTACAACTGAAATATACAAATCAAATAGTGAAGTCTATTGTTCCATTGTGGTGAAGTATATACTTTATCCACTTCCAAATCAACTAGTCTTTTAAATGGGACAACTTCTTATGATTTTGAACAAACACACAATTTGTTGCTTGAATATACATGTATAGCAGAATTTGTTAAAGAGAAGAGGTTACTTTAAATAAAGAATATAAATGGATTTCAGGTTGACAACTTAAGACGAAGACATCATATCGAAAGGCTTAAACAAAATTAACTTTAAGCAAACCAACAGTAGAAACACTTGCTACAAGAAACCAATAAGATTGACAAATTAAAGAGACTGGTGTTAAAGCATACTTATCAAACTCCCACCCATAACATTAGTATTTTTCAAAACATGATCTCAACAAAGGGACTACGACAATGATCACAATACATAGATTATCAAGCTATGCACATGGCTCTTCTTAAACAAAATTCACATCCCCTCTCAGCAAACTGTGCATCAACTCCGATCAAGAATTAAATTTTTTTTGCCCCACAACAAACAATCCAGTAAAGAAAATGCAGAAGAAGAAGAAGAATGTAGCACAAAAATGACTTACTATTACAATTTAGCTATCTGCTTGATCTTCTTTCCCGTCTTTGTATGAGTTGCAAAAAATATTTCAGAATGTGATAGTTCCTTCTTGTTTTCTTTGGTCGCATGCTACAAATTATATCAAAATAACGTTAAAATAGACACCAATACATTCTGACAAAGTACAAAAAATGAAAAATTTAGATTTTCACAGTGTGTATACTAAATATTACCAATGCCAAGCGTACTCTTGCTAAACAAATAGGTCACATGCGATGGCTCCACTTTTGTTTTTTTCTATTTTGAGAATTTACCTAGCTCAGGGACTAAAATTCGATAAAAGAGATGTATTAATTTATAAATAAAAAAGATAGAAATGATGCAAATTATGTCCAAGAGTAGAAACGCATTGTTTTAGTCTCACTTGAACATTTGGATGTTTCAAATACTCGATCAACTGGTGCAATTAAGCTTTCAGAAATGTCATCGGGATGTTTTGCTAGCATTTGTTCATTAGTAAGTTTCTTATTAAAAAATTTCCTTAATACTTCTCTTGTGTTGCCTTTAAGCATCACAAAGACCATCCATCACCCACATCTCTCCTTTTGTTGGAATTAGGAATTTTTACTATGCAAAACACAATATATTTAGCTTGAGTTAGTAATAACAGACAATAAATATACAATCTCAAATATTGGTTTTTCTTACTACGTGGATTTTTTATTTTTCTTTGGCACATCATGCATCCTAGTGTACATCAAGGTGATAAATCTAGGATTCCTTGCAATTGTTCCTATGAAGCTTCTAAGTTAGAAAATTTCTTGCCAGCTGATCCCACTACTTGTCCTTTGTAAAATATAACCTCCTCTCTTTCATCTTAATTTCTTGCGTGAATTATCTTACATGTTGTTTGTTCTCAAACTTTTTTCTTATCCGATATCCCTAGATTGGTGTAATAGTCAAGAAATAAGTAAAAAAAAAGAGTAATAAACTTAAAAAGCTTAAGACATTCTATTTGTACTACAATCAATATCCATATCCTCATTTCTAGCACACCCATTCTCGCCAATTTCTTGTTGTTCCGCAAGATCATCCAATCCTTTATTATGTTTATCAACAAAAGAAACCGACAGATCAGTTGTTGTGTGAATATCATATTATTTCTCACCAGCTATGTGTATCTCTTATTTTTCTAGAAACTGATCAAGACTATTCATGTCACGACCCAATTTCTCAGGTCATGATAGCACCTACAACCCCCTTATAGGAGAACCAATCTCTGTAGCCTAAAAAAGTTAGTAATGGGATACTACCTAAGAAAGCACGCACAAGAATTAGAACTAAGCAGAAGCATATAAATAAGGCAACGCAGAAGGGAAACAACCTAAATATTCATATAAAGAAACTACACCAACCCATGACCTAGTATTAAAAGTACATGAGCCATTCTAAAACATACGGAGTACTAGAAGGAACAAAATAAAATATACAACTATCTTTGGATAACAAAAGAGTAAACAGTGCCAAAAGAGGAGACATGGTCAAACCCCATTCCTCAGGCTAGTCTCGGATATCCAAAAGTTGCATGAGTATCCATGCAATTAATGGCAATAGCTCACACTAGGATCTGCATAAGAAAGATACAGAAGTGCAGCATGAGCACCAATTGCTAAACAACGGGTACCCTGTTTGCATCATAGGCCGACATAGCACAAATAAGATATAAAAGCAATGAATATCATATAAGAAAAAAGTAGTCACATAAGCAAATAGAGGAAAGCACATGGAAACTAGCACAAATAGAAGACAAAGAGAGTACAAGCATACTATGCTAGCCACAAAAGATATATATATATATATATATATATATATAAGTATCACTGAACGCAGGTGAAGGAATAGAGAACGCACCTGGATCCTTGCAACAACAATATATAAAAAGAGTTTAAGAAATATGTCGGTATACCAGTAACCTCAACTAAAAGGGAAAGAAGAAGAAATAACTAACAAAATCATGCTAATGATACAACTCTCAAGATAAGAATAATAGGAATGATAACCTCACAAGTACTACCATAGGATAGAATAAGCTAATCCACCAATGATCGAAAGGCCACTAACCAGTATTACAATAAGATAGAATATGCTAATCCACCAATAATCAGAAGGCCACTAACAAGTACTACAATAAAATAGAATAAGCTAATCTACCTACAGTCCCAACGGGAACCTATACACCTAAGAAACACAAACGAGTGAAAACAAACCCTCTAACATCCCATAAAACTGGAGTGTATACTGAGCAAACAACAAACAATGGTGGATCCGAACACAATATGAAAGATATGATGTGATATGATGAAACCATATGGGACCATAGTACTATATGTACCTCTTCCGCTCGCTGCAGGACCAGTAGGTAGTATCTATGGAAAGAGTCCCCTATATACCCCTACTACACCATATACCCATCCTCCAGCACTCGCAGCTCGTGTCTCATGGTCCGGATTGGCAAGGTCCATGGAGGTCTATGCGACCACATACAAAAATTATGGAATATCAAATATAACTGATTGGAGTGAATATGGGTAAAATTCAGTAATCAAAATCTCAATGTAAGTGCTCGGAGTCTATGTGGGTCTAAATTGGTAAATCAAATTCTCAAAATCCCAATAAAAGGTGCCCAGGGTATATCCGTGTCTAAATCCGTAATAAAAACAAGTCTACCACTCAGCTCGGCCGAGTCTAGTATCGTCTCAAAATCAATAGTAAAATATTTCTAGCGCTACAGCTCAGTCCAATCTTGTATCAGAGTGAAATCCAGTGATAAAATCATCCTTTAATCTCTTTTATCTCAAGAAAATGCATTAAACCAATTTCAAATCCATTTAGAACCTTTTATACTGAAAATGGGCCCTCAGGCCATGCAAAGTTAAGAAAAAATGGTGATAGTGAGGCTCGCAGCCATAATAGTAGTAAATAATGTAGAAAAATCTTTGTATGATAATGATATTCCCAAACACAAACAATAGCCCAACGACTCTCAATCAATCTATCGGCCCTGCACAAGCTTGATTCGCTGTACAACATAGATAACTAGATCCAATATCATAATCCAATGTTCGGGACTCATGGATATTTCCTAAATATTCCATAATATATGGTCCAAAGGCATATACAAAGGCCACACAAGGCCATAAGGGTAATACTACAACACTAGTCCAAATACTAAAGCCAACGCAAGAAATAAGACGGATAGAAGAAACAGACAAGGTCTGGGGTTCCAACCTAGTAAACCTAACTCAAGGATGCTAGATAATGCAATTATATCCTATATACACAAAGTCTAAGGTAGGGAAAATTGTAGCCTACCTGGCATCCGATGAATAACTGTTGGGAAGCCAAAGCCCGAGCACGAACTGCTCCACGAAGATCTGAATAGCTAACACACTATCAAGAATGTAATTTATATGTTAAAATAAAGCAAATGATACCCATATGATAATAATTTAGCCGAGTTGAAATCCAGGTCAAAAGTGGGTCCGTGGGCCCCGCAACACAAAAATGAAAACAAAAATTACCATAGTTTTTAGGAAAAAATGACTTTTATCATTTTCGACTTATTTGAAAATTCATTTCGAAAATCTAGTTAAAGTTTCTAAAACATTTTCAAATAAAAGCAAGAGTCACCACTTAGTTTTTATAAAAGTAAAAACCAAGAAAAAACTTATAAAAAATCTTTAAAGTCAAAACAGATATAACTTAAAAAAGATTAATAGATTGAGGGTAAAGGTTCAAATTAATGTTTTGAGAAGGTTTTGAAGGCACTCGAAACATACGCTAACTTGCGATTATCTGAATTTGTTTCAAAATAACTTATTTTATCTTTAAAAATATTTGCATTTTTTATTGTTCTGAAAATATAAGAATTATAACTTGACTAAAAATGAAATTTGAAAGACTTTGGAACAATTCCGTAAAGAGTTTATAAAGAAACATGTTGGATGTAAAGAAGTTATGCATATATGAATTTGAGAGAAAAGTGTTAAAACCAAAAATAACAACTCTTTAGGGGAATTTCAACTAAGTTGAAAAGTTAGAATTCGAATTAATTACATATAATTCTAACTAAACAATATATAAAAAGTTTAAAGGGTAAGAGAGGGAATTAAGCTCTTTGGCTTAGTCAAATTGGACTTTTACTCCATCCAAAACATGTCCTAAGATTCTAAGTATGGCTTTTAAGGCCCATTTCCTTCAAATCCAGTCCAACTGGACTGCTATAGCTGCTGGATCTTATGGGTTTGACCCATTTTTAGGGTTTCTGTTATCATTGCACTTTACTTATGAGTTTTAGCCCATTATCCTCAAATTCTTTAGTCCATAAACTCTTTACAGAATTGTTTCAAAGTCTTTCAAATTTCATTTTTGGTCAAGTTATAATTCGTATATTTTCACAACAATAAAAAATGCAAAAAAATTTCAAAGATAAAATAAGTTATTTTTAAAAAAGTTCGGATAACCGCAAGTTAGCGAATGTTTCGAGTGCCTTCAAAACCTTCTCGAGACATTAATTTGAACCCTTACACTCAATCTCTTAATCTTTTTTAAGTTATATCTGTTTTGACTTTAAAGATTTTTTATAAGTTTTTTCTTGGTTTTTACTTTTATAAAAACTAAGTGGCGACTCTTGATTTTATTTGAAAACGTTTTGGAAACTTTAACTAGGTTTCCGAAATGAATTTTCAAATAAGTTGAAAATGATAAAAGTCATTTTTTCCTGAAAATAGAAATGACCACTCTATTGGGGATTAAGCGGATTGGGTTTTTCTTGAATGCAGATGAGTTTTCAACACAGAGCCTGCCTAGATATCCCGATACTCAGGAAATCAGACTGCTTGTAGTTCGACTCAATCAATGGAAAAGGTAATCTTTATGTTAAGATGACCCTTGGCTCGGGATAAGTGACAAATAATTTGAGCTATAGAAAAGAGGCTTGTAACCTCTCAACTATGAATGTGGTGCACTTCACACCCATAAATAAGATTTTACCTGGACATAATTTCAAAAGCTCGAGGTGTATCATCACCCGAATTTAAAAAGAAGGAATATTGCTTCCAGTGTGAGGTTAGAAAATACCCTGAATGCGAAACTAAGACCCAAAGATAGGAAATACCCACATGCCTTCTGACAAGGGTGTGGTTTGATGGTGGTAAAAGTCATTCCTCGGCTCGCGTCCAAAGAGTTTGATATTCCCCTTCAGACTGTGTCCCAGTTTGCTGCTAAGAAAAAGTTTCACATTGTGATGCGTCCTTTTTGGTGTAGTCCGCACCTGTGGTTTTTCTTTGAGAATTTCATCCTTCGCGGATGTTCTCGATAATATCTCAAAACAAAATTGTTAGTAATAACATAATTCTATTCGGAGAGGTAGTTTCTTCGCCATACCTCATCCTGGGATTATGTTCGAATCTCATATTCTGACGTCCATTTTTTGCATTTTGTACCTGTCATTTTGATTCGAGATTTTTATTCTCTCAGATATTCTCGGTAATATTTGAAACAAAATAGTTAGTAGTAAAGTAATTCAATAAAGAAAGATAGCTTTGTACCTCATTTTTCCATTTGTCATTTTTGAAGCAGATGTTGTCCTTTCCTATCTTTGTCTTAGGAAATAGCGACTTTTATGACGAGAATATGATAGCCTTCATAGCTATCAGATAGGATTGCCTTCGTGGTAGTTTTTGAGTATGAAGACATTCGTTGTCGTTGTGATGTAACGGTCTTCATAACCATTTGTGGTGTTCTCCTGAATGTGATAACCTTCATGGCTATTCCTAATAGTCTTTGCATGTGCCTTTGGGATAAATCTTGCGCATCATCTGTATCGACGCGACTAATAGATATTCCCTGAATTGTCAGGCTTTGGGTAATCTAGAATATTATCCGACTTTTGATAGAGGCGGCTTATAATTGCCTTTAATTTGTCAACTTCGAGTAATCTTGTACATCATCCGACTTTGGATAGAGGCGGCTTACAGATGTCCTTCGAATCCTCAGTTTTTGGGGTATTCCTGCACTTTTATCCGATCTTGGATGTCACGCGACTTACATATTTCCCTTGAATTTCTAGCCTTTGGGTAATCCTGAACAATATCAATGTGGATATGTCATGGCTTATAGATAACCCTTGGACTGTCAATTTTTTGGTAGTTTTGCACTTTATCCAATTTCGAATATTATTGCGACTTATGCATTACCCTTGAACATTCAATCTTTAGGTGATCTTGCACACTATCCAGTTTCAGATATTGATGAATCTTACAGATAACTCTTAGTCTATCAAGTTTTGGGCAATCTTGCACACTATCCCATTTCATACATTGTTTGTGACTTACAGACAACCTTCGTAGTTCCAACTTTGGGAGATCCGGTTCATTGTCTAATTTGGATGGCGTCTTACAGAGATTCTTCAGACTATATGTTTTTAACCTCGACGGAAAGTATTATTAGATCATCAGGGTGACAAGGCCTTTGCTACAGAATCAAATATAGTTGCATCTTCTGGCGGTAGATGCTCTTGAATGTGTAAACATTCTTCAGTGTGAGACTACATTGTCTCAAATAAATAAGGGTTCATAAAACATCCCCGATGTCAGACTCCACTATTTTACGCGATATTGGATATGAATATGCTGGATTCCAGACTTGGCATAATAATAATATTCTCAATGTTAGACTCTGTCATCTCACGCTATATCAAATTCAAATATGCCAGGCTTGGAATAATAATAGGGAAGCAAATACTTCCTCAACGTCAGACTCCTTTGTCTCACGGGATATTGGATATAAGTATGTTAAATACCAGACATTGCATAAAAATAAGGAAGCAAATACATCCTTAATGTTAGACTCCTCGGTCTCATGCGATATTGGATATAAATATGTTGAATGCCAGACTTTGTATAATGATGATAATGAATAAAATATACCCTCAATGTCAGACTCCTCCATCTCACGTGATATCAGATATAAATATGTTGAATACCAGACTTAGCATAATGATGATAATGAAGCAAATATACCCTAAATGTCAGACTCCTCCATCTTACGCGCTATCAGATATAAATATATTGAATGCCAGACTTGGCATAATGATGATAATGAAGAAAATATATCATCAATGTTAGACTCCTTCGTCTCACATGATGTTGAATATAAATATGCCTTTGGGTCGATCCTGTGCAGCTAGTGCGACTTAAGGACGCCTCTAAATGTCATCCTCTTTGAAATCGGCCGGTAGAGGGACATAATCTTCATAGCAAATGTATCTGAGGTATTTTATGATGATGGTCCTCTTGAAATGGTCTTCCTGACATGCAAATATTACATGGTCCTCTTGACATGGTCCTCTCGATATGCAAATATGATAATGATGTGGATGATCATGCAATGGTATGTGTAGCAATTGCAGAAAACATCACCTTTGGTTTTTATGTTGTCCTGTTGACTCCTTTGTGTGTACTTGTGCTCAAGGTAAACAATTAGTAGACACAAAGTCGCTTTTACTAGAGACTACAGTCAAACTTGAAAAACATTAAAGACAACATCTATGAGGCTAATCAAAACAACTTTTGTTTCAAATGTGAATGAAATGGTCATGCCCATTTATCGAGACAGCCATAAATACTATTTTTGAATATCATCAATTCGTGGTGATTTTTGGCTTACTGGGGATTGGTGGAGAACGTCGTTGATCTCTCATTTGGTGTCCTAATTTTGAAGTTGACCCAAAATGTCCTGGTATGCTTAGGGACTCGAGGATGTTGTCGATCTCTCTTTATCTTAGTAGTTCCTGCGAACTACAAGAGAGTTTGTTCATTCCAGGAGTTTTCGCCTTTTTTGGCTTTTTCCACAATTTTGGTTTTTCTTGTCGAATTTTGAGGCATCTGGTCGCGTTGCATTTCTTTGAACGAGTTAGATAACAAGGGGTTGTCACTGATTTCTAACATAATTTTTAAGACAACCTGCATCCATAGAAAAATTGTTAGTTTTTGGTGAAACTAATCTGTGTTGACCTCCTTCGATCTTCTGCCCCTTGCTTTATCTTTTCTGGGTGCTTTCCACTCTCGGGTACTCATTGTCCTTGACTCCCCGGGTCACGGTAGACATAAGACAAAGTCAAGTTATAAAGGAGTAAAACTCATTTGTTTGTAATGATTTTTCAAACAAGTTCTTTGGAAAACAAAGATTTTGAAAAAAGGGATAGTTTGGAAAGGTTTATGCCCGTCATGTCATGTGCTAGCTCAACGAATGTCCTTTACTCAAGGCCTTGATTTTTCTGACATACTGCTGGTGGACTCTGGAGATCCTTTTCCATCCTAGTTGGGGAGTTCAGAAATGTTCTTTGAGAAATCTGTCACAACTGGGGATTAATCTACCCCAGAATGGGGATTTTTGAAGTAGACTCTGATCTCTCAGTGTTGGGGAACTCTTCGGAGTTTAATTCTGAATTCTTGAATGAAGCTTGGTGGAAATTTTGAGTTCTTCCTCAAAATTTCTGCCCCAGTTAAAGGTTTTGCGATGAATCTCATTCCATTGGCAAGAGACTTGAGACTCTGTGGTGATTACGAGATTTTTTCTTGATATTCATTTCGGATGCTCTTCGGCGCATTCTATATTCCGATTTACTTGGAGGACAATCTTTGCCTTTTGAATTTTTGAGATTCCTTTCTCAAAAATTCTTCCCCAGTTTCTATTTCCTGGGTGATATGACCGAGCCATTATGTCACCTAATTATCTCGTTGAGACAGAAATCAGGTAAAACATAGTTCCCACACTCGCAGTACGAGAATGTTGGAAATAATTAAAGAGGCGACCGAGGCCGACAAAGGCTGCCTACGTATCTCATTCTTGAGAATTCAGGTCAGATGTAGTTCAAGATAGGAAGGGGAAAGATAGATATTCTTAAGGGGTTGACCGAAGCTGACAAAGGCCGCCTACTTATCTCATTCTCGAGAATTCAGGTCAAACGTAGTTCGTACATAGACGATAGGGATATTTCAAGCTATTAAAAATGATTACAATTCGAAAATGTGATTACAGGGAAAGAAATAGAAGGAAAAGAAACTGCTCTCAGGCGTAGTATCTCTTTGTATCATCGGAGTTGATATAGGTTTGGGTCATACTTGATCATCCATCTAGAATAAAATCAAAGCTCCTCCAGATAGCACTTTTTGGACAATTTATAGTCCTTGCCAATTTGGTGCAAACTTTCCTTTGTCCCGTCGGAGGGAAGGATTGACTATCCATTTTATGGATTGAGTTATGGATTGACCAATAAATTTTGGGAGATTATGTTTCTACTCATTCTCATCCTATTATTATAGGACCAGTCAAAGATGTCGATGTATGGATCGAGTAGATTGATAAGTTCTTTCTTTTGTGCTTTTGACAAATGAACACCAACGCTGATTTCTTCAACTTGACTGTTGCCTCCTAGATTGACCACCTCAAACTCTTTCAGGTGGGGTATTTTCTGGCCTTCAAGGTTCTTAGACTTCTTGGTTGTTCGCTTCAGGACCATGATGTCTTCAACATGCCCTTCGGCTCCAATATCGTATCCTCTGACTTGTTTATTCAGCGCTTGGCATGACATGACATTAGCAGGTTTTAACTTATTATTACTGAAACCATAAACAAAGCAAGTTAGATGGTACCAAGTAAATAAGATAAACAACAGAGGTTTTCAGAATACAGGAGGCTTTCATTGAAATCCTTAAATATTTGCAAACAATGGCTATAACCCGCATGAATGCGGGTCTATGCCTTTTGGAAAGAAGTAAAATGGCACGAGTAAATTGAAAACATAAAGGGTGGGTCACGGAGCCTCATCCAGACCATCACCAATTTTTCATAAAGAAGACTCTTTGTCTACCCAGCCGAGTGGAGAGTAACGAGGGGAGTTGTGTCCTAGTTCTTCAATTCTTTGCCAGGCCTGGCATCCCTGATCATAGATATTTTGGGGATTTCTTATATTATAGTATCACATTCCTCGAACAGATCTCCTATTACATCCTCTAACCCATCATTTGGGGAACCAATACGCACTGGGAATGACTGATATAGGTGAGGTAACAGCTCTGGCAATCCTGACTGCTTCTCTGCCTTGTCTTCTTGGACTACATACTCTAACCCATGCTTGGTCAGCTTTCCAGGGATGCTTATTGGCTCAGTTATACTATCAGAATTCTTGCCTAACCAAAAACTTGGCTCGTACCCGCTCCTTAGCATCGTGGTTGCAAGCATTTTATAGATGGGTGGCATGGGAATTTGAGGATCAAGATCCTCTTCGGTGGCATTTATGATCTCTACTGTGTAGAAATTACTTCCCTTCAGGACCTTTTTAATCACGGGGACACAACCATTAGGGAAGCATAGGTGACTCCCTTCACCGTGGATCATAATATCTCTGACTTGGAATTCTACTTGGAACTTGGCGGTTCCCATCCGGATGTGCAAACTGACCTTTCCGATAGTGTCCTTTTGACCCCTATCAAAGGCTCTCACGTTGATCCTGCTCTGGCAAACCTTTCCCGAATCATAGTTTAGCTGAGTGAGTGTGGATAGCTAGCAAATATTCAGACCCGAACCATCCTCAATCAAAACTCCATTTATAATCTTTTCTTGACATTTAATAGTGACGTGCAAGGCCTTGTTGTGCATTAACCCTTCAAAGGGTAGATCCGCAATACTCAAAGTAGCTATAGCTTTTTCCAGCATTTCCTACTTTTAAGGGATAACCAGCACTATTTACTTGCCCATAACCCATTCTTCATCGACCTCTATCATGTTAACAGTGGCGCCTCCATGATTCCCGAGTGGGTTATTATTAACATTGCCTGGTGTTGTTTGTAGTGTGGCAACTCTTTGATCAATCAAATCCTGAATTTTATGCCTCAGGTAAATGCAATCTTTGGTATTATGTCCGAATCCTCTGGAATGATAAGCACAATCTCAGTCACCCCTGAAGAAACGAGAGTCAGGATTTGCAGGTTTGGGTGGAATAGGCTTGATAAATCCGGCAGCCTTCAATCTCTCATATAATTGAGTTCTAGTTTCAGCTAACTTTGTGAAAGTACGAGGATCTTTCTTTTCCAAATTTGGATGAGGGAGATTTGCATTGGCGGGAGGAGGAACCTGGGGATTATTCTAGTTCTTGGGAGCCTTTTGATACACTTGAAAGTTTTGGGGAAGATCTTGGTAAATGGGCTGCATATTTGGTTGTGGTGTTTGGTAAATGGGCTGAGTATAGAAAATGGGTTGAGGACTTTATGGATCTAGGGGAGGGGTTGTTGGAACAAGTTTCTTTTTATAGTTGGCTCCGAAGGGCTTCTTCGATTTTTTGCTAGGATTTAAGGATACTGCAGATACCTCTTCCCTCTTTTTTTTGGAAATCCTACCGATCCTGAGGATGCCGACGCTTTGGTAATCTTTCGACTATGAAGAACTTCCTCAACAATTTCACCAATCTTAACTAGGTCGGCGAATTTTGCTTTGACTGCTGATATCATTTTTTCATAAAACTCTGACTCTTGAGAGTGCATAAACACCACACTTATCTCCTCTTCGGTCATAGGAGGCCGTACTCTCGCCGCCTCTTTTCTCCACCGATAGGCATAAACTCAGAAGTCCTCATTCGATTTTTGCCTGATAGGCCCTAGAGAATATCAATTCGGGATTACTTCCACATTGTATTCAAACCTTTGAGCAAAGTCTCTGGCTAAATCACTCCACCTAGACCATTTTTTCAGTTCCTGATAGGTGAAATATTCCAAAGCCTCTCCACTTAGACTTCTGCTGAACAGTCTCTTTAGCAGAGCATCGTTCTTCCGAGCACTAACCATTTGGTCGTAATAGCTTCTTAAATGGTCCTCGGGATTCTCAACATCATTGAAGGTCTCAAACTTAGGAATATTGAATCCATCTGGCAGGTCCATCTCCGATGGATACAGAGATCATCATAGTCATAACCCTTTTCATAAGATGAGCCTCAAAACTCCTTGATCCTGGCTATATCCTCTTTCATATGCGCCATGTCATAGTCATGTTTCTTCTCTACGGACCTCAACTCTTTCTCCTTTTCCTCATAGTGGTCCAACTCGGGACTTTCTGGTAGGGCAGTATATGGTTCTATCATAGCATGGAAAGTAGGAGGTGGCATATTTTGGACCGGTGGAGGCTAGACATAGTGAACCGCATTTGGGTATGTGTGGGTATAGTTTTATGGATTAGTGACATTGGGATGGTTATTTTGGGAGTTGTAGGCATTCGGTGGTGTATTTTGAAAATTTGGAGGGAGGTTTGTTAATTGTAGGCACTTGGGTTGTTTTATTAGTTAGTGTGCTGGACAGGAGGAGTATGGATTTGGTACGAGGATTCGATATGAGGAGGGTTATTGGAGAGATGTTCATTGGAAGGTCTAGGTGCGGAGGCGGGAGGGATATCCCTTGGTCGGTTTTTGATCAGCGGGGAGTTGAGCGGAGGGATTTGGAGCGGAGGGTAAGAGTTGCCCAGATTTAGAGTGTTAGCGGCAATTGTTAGGCTTGCTATATCTTTGGCTTTTTGCACCTCTTCTTGCATCTTCTCTAGATTCCTTTCCAATTCAGCAATCATTTCACTCTGTTCAGCAATAATATTGTCTCTTATAGCCAAAGCATTCTCTTCTTCACTATCAGCCATTCTACCCTTAGCGAAGCGAGGGTTAGAGGAGGAGTCTATTTGTGCCTTTGAGCGGGTGAAGTAGGGATGTTTAGTCAGTTTTGTCAACATAGATCAGTTTCTATTACCTATTTTTGGTACAAACGAGACTTCGTCAGAAAAATCGACTTACCACCGGAACTTGGACTATTTTTGTCGAAACTCGATTATTTGGAGTGTTTCTCTCTCTGAACCCTTTGGTTACACGAGATTAGTGGAATGCTCCATCAAAATCCCTAAATTTATCCCCAAAATCCAGCTACCTCACACCTCAATCTTAGAGGGTTTATATAGGAGAAGCTTGGGCAGATTTGGGGGGGAAACAGAGGGGTATGGAATTTGCTTGAGGAATTTAAAATTCCTTACACGATAAGCTTGATCAGCAAGGAAATTGTACCAAGATTGTACAAATTCCCACTGATTGTGCAGAGAAATTGACACTTGTGTTCTCTAGAAGGTTCTCAGAGGTGCTAGCACAAGTTTTGACGGAGAAATTGGATGTCGCTTGGGAATTTTAATGATGTTGGGTGTTGGTTGTCGTTTGCTAGAGCTGTACCAGCTACGTTTGGAGATAAATGTTAGGGTTTGTACTGGGTTTCATTGAAGGAGAAGGGAGGAGAGATAAGGGGTTGTTTGGGCGTTCTTTTAGTTAGAGGAGAGAAGAAGAGTACAAGGAGTGTTTGGGGAATATAGGGGTGAGTCTGTATAAGCTGATGGAGTGAGAAATATAGGGGATTGGGCTAGGTTTGGGCTTATATAAGGAATGGGTTGAGGATTTTCAATGTTTGGCTAGGTGGATTCGGGTGTTTGTGAGCCCAAAAAAGGCTGAAACAGATAGGAATGATAAGGGTTATTTAAGAAATGGCCATATTTGCAAAATGTGGCCACTTCTAGGTTTAGGGGGTAACCAAATTGAGAGCAAATTGATGAAGTTCGATTAAAATTTAAACGATTTAAAGGAATTCGAATAGAGATGAACTAATTATAATCAAATCTTGAGCTCATTTAACTTAAACGATTTGAAATTATTGCTATGTTTAAAGCACAATTACCCCATTTATAATTACGAAATTAATTATTTAATTAATTTTGAATTTTGAATTAAATCAGAGGAAAATCAAGCGTTTAACCTTTTAAAAGGATTTTCTTACGAAATTAAACTCTAAAATAGTTCTTTAAGTAATCCTATATAAATTCCACATAATTAAATATGAAAGATATAAATTATTACTCAGAACCATTATAAAGCTGATTTGGAAATTATTTTATCCCTTTTTACAAAATAATTTGTCACGACCCAATTTCTCAGGTCATGATGGCATCTACAACACCCCAGTAGGCGAACCAATTCCCGTCGCTCGGAATGGTTAGTAATGGGCTACTACCAAATCAATACAAACAATAAGAAAAAAGTAAGCGAAAGCAGAATATAAAGATCAGACAATGCGGAAGTAATTTACCCAAATATATACATAATGAAACTACACCAACCCCAAGACTTAGTATCGAAAGTACAGAAGCTTCTAATAGAATACAAGTGCTAGAAGTAACAAAATGATAAGTACAACTGTCTCCGAATATACAAAGAGTAACAGTACAAAAGATGAGATATGGTCAAGCCCCAACCGTCAGGCACTCACCCTAGTCTCGAATATCCACAAAATCTGCACGAATCTCCAACGCGATCAATGGCGAGAACTCAACCAATATCTGCAAAGAAAGTGCAGAAGTGTCATATGAGCACCAAAACAACGGGGACTCATTAGGCATCATCGGCTGACTGAGCGCATATAAGATATAAAAGCAGTAAGTAACAAATAGCAAGAAAGCAACCACTGAAGCAATAAAGGAAGTGCAAGGAGCTAGCACAGAGAATAGACAACCAAAAGCTACAAGTAAAACATGCTAGCACAGAGATACAATTACACAGAATCACAGGTGAAGGAAAGGAGAACGCACCTGGACTCCTTGCACAACAATATAAGTAAATAGAGAGGGAGTTCAGAAAATGGCGGTATACCGGTAACCTCAAGTAAAATGAAAAGACGGAAATCAGTCTAACATACACAAAATGGAATCAACAAGTATAAGGAAATCATAACACCAATCCAATCACATGATAGTATAAACAGGGAATCACCGCACAAGTACAACTCTAGGATGAAATAACTAGACCACAATAACCGAGAGATACCACTCAACTTCCCACAAGAATAGAACCAGAATCTCACACTCTGCTCAAAAGGCCACACAAAAGTGCTTCAATAAGATTGGACTCCCTAGCCCTCTCAACAATTAGACATCACAACCGAAGCCTCAACAGGTTAACAATCACTAATCCTTCGCTAACCGAGTGCCAAGACAAGCTCTAAATAAAGACAGGAGTGAATATAGTCTACCTACAGTCCCACAGCCGCCCATACAACTAAGGAACACAAACAAGTGAAAACAAACCCTCCGGCTTCCCATACTACCAGAGCGTACAATCAACAAACAACAAACAAGGGTGGAACCTCAAACAATGAATGATATGATGCATGAAGATCTCAGGTGAAATGGTATCATTGTATGTACCCCCTCCGGTGCCGAACAGTCCCAGCAGGTAGGTTTCATGGAAGGACACTGCCTGTATACCTCTACTCCACCGTATACCCTTCCTCCGTCAAACGTAACCCAAAGCCCCAGGCCCAGAGCGGCAAGGTCCATGGAGGTCCCGGATCTCATACTAAAACTCAGTATCAAGACATGTCATCCGGAAGCAAGTCTTGGATCAAGATAGAGACCCAGTCTCAAATATGCATGCCTAGACCCTGTCAAGGACTAAAGTAGTGGATAATGCCTCAAAAACCCCTCCAAGCTTGCCCGGGCATAACCGCGTCTAAAACTAGAGTAAATCAAGTCTAGTGCTCCCCCCGACAAAGACTAGTATTAGTAATAAAATAAAGTCTGGTGCTCTGTCCGGTAGAGACTAATACCAGTAATAAAATTAGTGCGAAAATATCCAAAAATCCCCTTTTCTATCATCAACAGTGCCAAAAACAGACCCTCGGGGCCATGCAAATTTAGGAAAACTGTCTGTAGTGGCTCGCAACCAAAACTATAGTAAAACATGGAGAGGAAAACATTTTTCATGGATGATATGCTCGCACACAAATATAAAATTAGCCCAACGGCTCACAATAACTCCTATCAGCCCTGAACAGGCCCAACAGCTACTCAGCAGACATAACCAGCCTAAAAGGGTCATCTCTATGTCTGGGACTTGCGAACCTTCCTCAAATAACCCACCATCTATGTTCCAGAGTCAATACAAGGCCACACAGGACCACAAGGGTAATATACAATACTACGTGAATACTACAAACAATGTATGAATTAAACGAATGAACAAGGCAGACAAAGTCTGGGGTACCAACCTATAACAACCCACCCAAGGATGTTAATTAATGCAGTTATAGCCTATATGCATAGAGTCTAGGTAGGGAAAGCCATCACCTACCTGTCATCTAATGACTAGCTGCGGGAACGGCATCGTCCAGGATCAAACTGCTCCAGAAAGATCCGAATTACACAAAAAAAATACTTTCAACTGAAGCCCCAAAGGCGTCTCTATGAAGCCTGACCAACCAAGGTAATGGAACAATTGCTAGAATCGACAAGGCTGCAAGAACGAGCCATAGCCAATTGATAAGGTGTTAATGTCACACTCGCGACCAGACAACTCCAAAGCATAAAATGAGGCCAATAATAATAATAAATGACAGCTAAATCCAACAACAGTATGTTAACCACATGTCAAAGGAGCGACGAGCTCAAGAGGCACTATTTCAAGGCATACTTCACGTTGTTCAATCCAATCACTATCGTATGCGATCCCAATAAAAATTGCACAAACTTCCCGATCCCCTCAGAAACGTACCACAACAAGTACACCACAACAATAACCAAACATAATAAGATAAATGGGATATCCAAAGCCACAATATCCAAAACACCACTTCGTGGCTCGGAAAGCTGTAAAAATGATACTGGAACATGTAAATAAGAAGAAGGATCGTAGGGGATAGATTTCCTGGACAAAAATATTCAATATCCCAAGCTAAACAACATGCCTCCTTGCAGGAACAACAAACAAATCCAAGTCCAACAAGAAACTACTACAAGTTATTGAAAAATATGACTTTTCGTGACTAGAAGCTTAGAATCTCGATTTAACAAATAGATAAGTGTAAGGGATCCTTACCTTGCCAACATAACTCCTTAGCTACTTCCAAATACTCAATAAACATATGCTAGCTCACTGCATCAACACCCACGAAGATAAGCCATGAAATCGATGGGAAAAACTACACCAAAATGACGAGCTCGCGGCGTAGAGAAAATTCCGTTAAACTTCCGAATTGAAAGCATCAAGGTCCATGGATTATTTAGGGACTTTACCATTGATTTTCAGTAGATTTTGGGTGAAAAGTATGAGTTAAAACGAAGGGAAATCAGCTTTTATAAAGCTAAACCGACTTGAGATGGGGGGCCCACCTTTACATGCCTGCTTGTGCAATCTTACGAAAATTTGAATATCTCTCTATTCTGAAGTCATATAGATGAACGGTTTAGTGTGTTGGAAACTAGATTCATAGACCTTCGATTTGGTATATTAGGGGCACACTATATCATTATAGATTGGGAGAAACATCCCAAGACATTTAACCCAAATTTAAAGTGAATTCCTTAAAGGAATTTACAATAACTTTTTTCGACGTTTGTTTCGGAACTTGCTTGACTTCAAAACTTATCATACGACCATTTTGCGATTATAATACCTCATAACACATCCTTCTTATTATATTCGACACTATTAGTCTTACCTTGAAGGTACGGGTTAATTTAAACCTTTCAAACAAGCGAGGTGTTACACGAGGCATTTCTTTAACTCGAACTTTTGTGTAGGAATTCCTTTGACCTAGAACCTTGGTTTAATTCTTTGATATTACCAAGAATGTTGACTGAAGTTAACGATTTCCAAAGTTGAAGCTCTAAAATAAGGAACGGACATAAGGACCAAACAAACAGCTCGGGTACCAAACTACAGGTCCCGACAAGCCATAACTGACTTGGGGCCGCTACAGGTAAGTTATAACGGTACAAGAAAGGCCAAAATGCGTAAATGCGTAAATGACCGGAAGGGTCATTACACAATTATTTCAAAAATTGTTTAAAATTCAAAAAGGCTCAAGATTAATTCGTAATGTGGAGGATAAAAATTGGGTGTCAACACCCAACATTGTTATGGACACATTCTAAAAAATTTAGCAAGATTCGCGAAATAAATGGCCGAAATAGACCCACAATCCCAAGAACAAATTTGAGAATCAAACGAAGAAATTACGGGATTAAAGGATGTAATACTTACAATTCATGACGAGAATTTGTTCACGAGCAAGGAATAAGCTATCCCATCACTTTAGGAAGAACCCACTATGAAAAAGGAGCTTAGATCTCCTAGAACAATGGAGGAATTCGGCTAAATGAAGGAGAAAATAAAGGAGAGAAAATATATACTGCTAGGGATTTTTTCATCACTATCGCGAGAAAAACCTTCGATATTATGATGGCCAAGCTGGGTTTCTTCTCGCTATCGCGAGAAAAACCCTCGAGATCGCGATGACCAAGCTTGCTTTCTTCATCACTATCGCGAGAAAAACCCTCGAGATCGTGATGACCAAGCTGGCTTTCTTCATCACTATCGCGAGAAAAACCCTCGAGATCGCGATGACCAAGCTGTCTTTCTTCTTTGTTATCGTGAGAAAAGTTCTCAAGATCGTGATAACCAAAAAGTCAGACCTTCGATATCACGATGGTCTTTTTTGAGATTGTGATGCACAAATTTCAGCCATACAAGCAACTGAAAACCAACAGCTCACTAAGGCTAAAATTTTACTGGATGGACCTTCGAGATACATCTGGGGTCCCGCGAACACAAACAAACAATGCTACCCAACTAAAAATGGCATTCAGACTCAACGGAATCAAAGAAATTCCCAACAGAGGTCGATTTAATAAAAAGTGGGCCCCACGCCCAAAAAAGAAGCTTTAACCAAAATGGAACCTAATACCCCAAAATGAGTCCTGAACCCTCGAGACTTGAACTAAAGTTTCCTCTAGCCCAAAGTCAACATTCCAGAGCGAACAACACTGACAGAATTCCCATCCGAGGTCGTCTTCTCTGAATGTTGACCAAAGTAAAACTTATAAGCCCAACTGTCCTAAAATCTCAGAAAGCAAGATAAAACAATACCAAAAGCTCCTGGACCCCAACCAAGAGTTCAACCATACCAAATCCATGTTCCGGAGCTAACAAAACTGTCGGAATTTGAGCACACTTGCTAAGAATGTTGAATAAAGTCAATAATTTCCTAAGTTAAAGCTTTATAACAGGGAAATAGTGATAACGACCTAACGAATGGTCCGAGCATGAACAATCGGTCCCAGCAACTCAAACATGACTTGGGGCCTCTATAGGAAAGCTATAACAGTACCAAGAAAGTGAAAACTCGGGAATGACCTAAAGGGTCATTACATCATCCACTACTAAAAAGGACTTTTGTCCTCGAAAGCCAAGAAAAAGGGAGCACCTATAGACTCAACAACTGCGGATACTAAGCCCGCATCCCGCTCTCAGTTCCTAGGTAGCCTCCTCAACCAAATGACACCCCATTGAGCAATACCAAAGGAAAACTACCAAAAACCTGAACCCCCTTACTATCCAAACTAGACAGCAACCTCTACCTGAAAAGCTCAAAAGGCCAATCAACTAAACTGAACCTCAAGAAACTCAACCGAAATGCACCGACAAAACACAGATACAAAGAGAACCATTGCAGTCAACACATGAAACTAGAACCTTGATACCACATATAGGCTCACTCATAAAGCCACCACTCAACAATCTAACTCATGAATCCTTTGATCCCTAAAACCCTTCTGTCTATACTGAATCATTTGCACCTTAACCATAAAGTCGCACACAGGTCGAACATGCAATCAACCCTCAAAACATCATCTAACCCACTGAAGTTCTATAGTTCCTGCTACACTTAACATTGAATACGGTCACCTTAAGACTCAAACTCTACCCAAGCCAAGCTATAGTCCATAGGCCTCAAACATCGAAAATACCAACCTATAGAATACCCTCGAGAACTGGAGTAGTCTTTCCTGACTGACCATCAACCAGCGGATGGGTACCCACGCTAAGATCAACCTCGATACCCAACCTAACTAAACCAACCATCGAAGCTCAACTATAATTTACCCACCAGGGTCAGGAATAACATGGATGAATACCATATGTCGAAGGAGGATCTCCCAACTATAGACCAAAACCAACCTCACGGAACCATGCCAAGTTTGAATTGGCTGAAAGTGAATGAATTAGGGAAACCTGCCCAAGAAGACCTAAACAAAACCCAATCTATGCAAGGAGTATGGTAAGTGTATCATGAAGTCCATAGCCATCAACTAACTCTCTACTTTAGGAATACCACTGTTGCTCCATGTCCACATAAACACCCTCCATATTTATGGTCACCTTACTAGCCTTTCCCTTCAGAAAGAAGTCCACCATGTCGCGAATACCAAGTCAAACCAACCTGTAGGCAAAGTAAAAGATGTCTGAAGTCCAAGGTCACCACCTAGCTATTGAAAATCTCATAATCTCTCAACTCAACACCCTCTAACTCAAAACATCTACACTACTATGCCAGTACACAAACCACCAACTCCTAAAGAATTAAAACATACCAAAACTTCTGGCCCACCTCTTGCAGAGCCTAATCAACACTGGAATCCCATGCAAATGGATAACCTCTCAGAGAATCAACTGAATCAAACCTTCTACTCTTGGAACACAAAGCGACCATTAATATCAAAGTACCATTTGAATATAAAGTAGCCCTGCTAGACTAAACCCACACAACCTGATCAAAAATATCACACAGCCGTTGATCCCCAAACTGACGCTCTGAATCTTCCTAGCCAAGGTAGAATGGACCTCTACACTGGTAAGAACTCTACTGGAATCTGGAAAGTCAAGCCTAACCAACGGTTAGCCAAGGACTGAATGTCCAAGGCCAATGGCCACTCCGAAACTAAGAGAGAAGCTTAGCTGTCCATACTCGCGGCCTTTTGGTTCAAGGATGCCTCAATTGAAGAGAACCTTCCACGAACCATCTGAAGTAACCTGCTAGCCCACAAATCTGAAAGCCAACTATAATTACCGATCAATGCTTCTCTGGAATACTCGAGTAGACTTTTATGTCACTGATGAACACTATAGAAATTGGGGCCAACTAGGCTCTGAATATACGATGTGCCTAATCCATAGATGTTGTTGAGGCCTGGGTCACCCAAAGGATATAACAAGGCGAAATCATAAAGGATGCAACAGGCCCCAAAGGTAGTCTTGGGAAAGCCCACCACCTCGATTTTTACTAGAAGGAACCTCATCTCGAATTCATCCTAGGAAAACGCCACTGCACTCTGTAGCTGGTCAAATAAGTCATCAATATATAAACCCAAGGCATACCCTCAGTCATCACCTCAGCCAGCCATCCATAATCCATACATATATACAAAGAGTCATCCCTCTCGTTTTTCAAACAAGATGGAATCCTTTCCAAAGATACACTGAACCTGGCAATCTCTTTCTCAGATGATCTTCGAGTTGTTCCCTTAGCTCCCACATCTCTGTTTTCATCACTTGGTAAGGCAGGTAAAAGAATAGGCTGAGTGCCCAACTCAACCATGATGTCACAGTCAAAACCCAATTAGTTTGGAAACTAAGGAAATAATGAAAACAACCTAGATACATCCTAACCTCATAAACCAATTAAGTAAAGAGGGTCGACTCTGAACTCCCAAAAAAAGCAAAACCATCCAATTCCCCCTTGCTTTCCCAATACCATGATCCTTAAGACAAAGCAACTTTCCCTGACACATCATTACCGGTACCACACCACACTAACTGGAAGATTCAAGGAAAACACTAGATAATGGCCTTGGCAATAACTACCCGAGACCACTAGGAGTTTAGATACTCAAACCAACTCTCGAATAAAAATAAAGACCAAAAATTAACCTAACAAGACCAACTTATGAGTCATTACCCCAGGTAGTCACCACCCAAAGTCAAAACACCCCATCCACTACTAAAAGAATCCTTCTACCAGGAAATCATATGCATAAACCCTACAACTCACATAGTACATCAAAACGAGAAGCAGGTAGGCAGATATATATATGTGTAAAGGGTAGATCTATAAGGCAAGCAATACAAAAACTTAGCTGATGATAACAAAGGTCATACTTGTAGCAATGATATATGGAACCTCCATCTCTGTCCTACCAAAAGGGGACTCAAATTATTTACGCCTATCCCTGGACTGAGTAGTCAATGCTGAAGGCTCGATCATCTCACATTGGGGACATTCTTTATAAAAGTGGCCAACCATAGCAACCTGGATATGTCTTGCTCTGACACACGATGCCTATGGAATCGGGATAGATACCAAAACTTCCTGGGTGAAAGCCACCTCTATCCACCTGGGGACCACCCCTACTACCTTGCACACTACCTCTAGCCGATGGCACTAGAGCCCTACGAGATAAAACCTATTGACTCTGCTGACTGGAAGGCTTGATCATGGGGCAACCCCTAGCAAAGTTCCCATACTCACTGCACTATAAACAACCTGTACCAGATGAAATCTTATGAGAAGATCTCGTTGAGCCTGACTGGCCACCATGACCTACACACCCTAAATGTAAACCCTGAGAAACCTGACCTGCACCATGTCTGCTCTGCTCAATATGCTTTATATAACCACCCTGTGGCACCACCAAAACTGTCCTGCTAGATAAAAAGCAATAAAATCATTCTTTACCAGAGCATGCCCTGCCTCGAGACTTAGAACCATGAAAACTTCCCTGACAGTGATGCCTCTTACCACTACCTCTATATACTCCGTGACATAACCCTTCTATATCCCAATCATGATCAACCACCTGAATAAAGGTATTCCTAACTATCACCAAGTGCTCTGTCGCCAATCGGAGTGGTGAAATCAATGCTCTAACAAAACCCTGAACTCTCTCAAACTCTGTGGGCATAGTCCTAGAAGTGTGCCTAATCACCTCATGAAACCTTGCCTCATACTCCAAAACTGACGTATAACCTTGATGGAGACTTGTAACCTCAAATCTAGCTAAAGCACCACTCAAAAAACTGGGTATTGTCCCTACCTTTGATATACCCTCTGAAATACTTGAAGTCCTAGCCATGGTATCCTAAATATCTGGTTAATCATAAATCTTGCCAGAGGCTGGGCTTGCCCCAAATTCCCTAGCTGATGGTGTGCTCTCAATCTAAACCCCTGGCACTGGAGGAAGCACTGTAGCAATAGGCGTAGGAGACTGATCATCACCCGTTATCATACTCATCCTAATTATCTGAAAGGAATAGAACAATAAAGTTTAAAAGTTAATAGAGTCAGGAATGCATGATAAGGAGCCAAGAATAGCAAACTTTTCCTAATAATGCCATGTAGCCTCCCATAGATAGGATGCGAACATCATCATACCGATCTGTGAGATTATACTTAGACACTTTCTCTTTTCAAATGACACTAGTGAACCTAGAGATCTGATACCAAGCTGTCTGACCCAATTTCTCAGTTCATGATGGCACCTACAAACCCCTGTAGGCAAACTAATCCTCGTATCCCAGAATGGTTAGTAATGGGCTACTACCTAACCAAGCACGCACAAGAATTAGAACTAAGCAGAAGCAGATAAATAAAGAAACACAGAAGGAAAACAACCTAAATATACATATGAAGAAACTACGCCAACCCCCCACCTGTTATTGATAGAAGAGGAGCCATTCTAAAACATGCAGAGTACTAGAAGGAACAAAATAGAATATACAATTATCTCTGGATAACAAAAGAGTAAACAGTGCCAAAAGAGGAGATATGGTCAAGCCGCAATCATCAGAAGCTCACCCTAGTCTCGGATATCCAAAATTTGCACGAGTATCCACGTGATCAACAACGATAGGTCATACTAGAATCTGCATCAGGAAGCTGCAGAAGTGTATTATGAGCACCAATTACAAAGAAACGGGTACTAGTAGGATTCATAGGCTGACTGAGCACATATAAGATATAAAAGCAGGAAATATTTGATAAGAAGAAAGTAGTCACGGAAGCAAACAAAGGAAAGCACAAAGAAACTAAGACAGATAAAAGATAAAGAGAGTACAAGCATACTATGCTAGCCACAAAAGATATATAAATATATCACAGAACACAGGTGGAGGAATAGAGAATGCATCTGGATCCTTGCAACAACAATATATAAAGAGAGTTTAAGAAATATGTTGGTATACCGATAACCTCAAATAAAAAGGAAAAGAAGAAGAAGCAACTAATGAAATCATGCTAATAATACAACTATCAAGATAATAATAATAGAAAAGGCCACCTCACAAGTACTACTATAGGATAGAATAATCTAATCCACCAATGATCGGAAGGCCATTAACCAGTACTACAATAATATAAAATATGCTAATCCACAAATGATTGGAAGGCCACTAACAAGTACTACAATAAGATAGAATAAGCTAATATACGTACAGTTTCAACGAGAATCCATACACTCGAGGAATACAAACAAGTGAAAATAAAACCTCAGTCATCCCATACTACCGGAGCATACATTGAGAAAACAACAAACAAGGATTGATCTGAACACAATATGAATGATATGATGTGATATGATGAAACCAGGTGTGAATGTAGTATTGTATGTACCTCCTCTAGAGCCTATAGGCCTAGTAGATAGGATCTATGAAAGGAGTCCCCTGTATACCCCTACTACACCGTATACCCCTCCTCCAGCACTCGCAGCTCATGGATCCTGGTCCAGATCAGAAAAGTCCATGGAGGTCTACGTGACCATATACAAAAAACACGAAATCTCAAATATAACTGCCTAGAGTGTATCCGGGTCTATATCAGTAATCAAAATCTCAATGTAAGTGCCCAGAGTCTATCCGGGTCTAAATCATTATATGAAAATCTCAAAACCCCAATAAAGGGTGCTCGGGGTATATCCAGGTTCTAAATCCATAGTAAAAACAAGTCTAGCACTCGGCTCAAACGAGTCTAGTATCATCTCAAAATTAGTAGTAAAATATGTCTAGCACTACGGCTCGGTCGAGTCTAGTATCCATGTGAAATCCAGTTATAAAATCATCCTTTAATCTCTTATATCTCAAGAAAATCCATAAAACCAGTTTCAAATCCACTTAGAACCTTTTGTACTGAAAATAGGCCCTCGTGCCATGCAAAGTTTAGGAAAATGGTGATAGTTAGGCTCGCAGCCATAATAGTAGTAAATAATGCAAAAATGTCTTTGTATTATAATTATATGCCCAAACACAAACAATAGCCCTACATCTAACAATAAACTTATCGGCCCTGCACAGGCTTGATTCACTCTACATCATAGATAACCAGATCTAATATTGTAATCCAATGTCTGGGACTCACAGATATTTCCCAAATATCCCACCATCTATAGTCAAAAGGCATATACAAAGGCCACAGGGGGTCATAAGGGTAATACTATAATACTAGTTCAAATACTAAAGCCGATGCAAGAAATAAGAGAGGCAAAAAAAATGGACAAGGTCTGGGGTGCTAACCTAGTAAACCCAACCCAAGGATGTTAGATAATGCAATTATATTCTATATACGCAAAGTCTAAGGTAGGGAAAACTGTAACCTACCTGGCATCTGACTAATAGCTGCTGGGAAGCCAAAGGCTGAGCCCGAACTGCTCTGAGCAGCTCCGAACAGCTAACACACTATCAAGAACATAATCTATGCGTTAAAACAAATCTAATGATACCCATATGCTAATAATTTAGCCGGGTCAAAATTTGGGTCAATAGCGAGCTCATAGTCCCCATAACATGAAACCAAAAACTAAAATTACCATGGTGTTCCCTACATCATTAGGGATGCAAGATTCGTGAAGGAAAAAGGGCCAAAATAGCCCCATAATTCCAAGAACAAATTTGAGAATCAAACAAAGAAATTATGGGATTAAAGGATGGAATACTTAAAATTCATGACGATAATTTGACCACGAGCAAGGAATAAGCTATCCCAACACTTTAGGAAAAACCCACTGTGAAAAAGGAGCTTAGAGCTCTTAGAACAATGGAGGAATTCGGTTAAATGAAGAAGAAAATAAAGGAGAGCAAATATATACAGCCACGAATTTCTTCATCCCTATCGCGAGAAAAACCTTTGAGATTGCAATGACCAAGCTTTGTTTCTTCATTACTATCGTGAGAAAAACCCTCAAGATCGGGATGACCAAGCTGGATTTCTCCATCACTATCGCGAGAAAAACCATCGAGATAGCAATGACCAAGTTGGATTTCTTCACCGCTATCGCGAGAAAAATCCTCGAGATTATGATGACCAAAAAGACAGACCTTCGAGATTGTGATGGTCTTCTTCGAGATCGTGGTTCACAAGTTTCAGCAATACTAACAACTGAAAACCATCAGTTTACCAAGGCTAAAATTTCACCAGATGGATCCTCGAGATACATCTGTGGTCCCGCAAATGCAAACAAACTATGCTACTCAATTAAAAATGGTATTCCGGACTCAACATAACTAATAAAATTTCCAACGGAGGTCGATTTAATGAAAAGTAGGCCCCACGCCCAAAAACCAACCCTTAACCAAAATGGAACCCAATACCCCCAAAATGAGTCCAAAATCCTCGGGACCTAAACCAAAGGTCCCTCTAGCCCAAAGTAAACATTTCAGATCTAACAACACTAATGGAATTCCCATCCGAGGTTGTCTTCTCTTAATGTTGATCAAAGTCAAACTTACAAGCCCAATTTGCATAAATCTCAAAAAGCAAGATAAAAGCATACTGAAAGCTCCTGGACCCCGACCTATAGTCTAACTAGAGCTAACATAACTGTCGAAATTCAATTTCAAGCATGATTGCTAAGTATGTTGACTAAAGACAATGATTTCCTAAGTTAAAACCATAAAATAGGGAAATGGTCATAACGACCTAACAAACAGCCCAGGCACCAAACCACCAATCACAGCAAGACATAAATGACTTGGGGCCACTACAAGAAAGATCTAACAGTACAAAGAAAGTGAAAATGCAGGAATGACTGAAAGGGTCATTACAAGTTGCAGGTAGGACTGACTTCCTCTTTACTTGTTTGCAATTTTGAAGCCCTTGAATAACATGTTGTTACTTTTCTTCATGTGCTCTTCAAATGATATGTGAAGTATTAACATATACCTTTGAAAACACTTGGAACATGAGGTTATGCATAGGTAATTCCATTACATTCGTTTGAATGGACTCTTCAATTTGAGGTTGAAATAAACTCTGTGTGTTTTGTCCTTTCCCTGTAATCATATGTGAAGTATTAATATCTTTCCCGGAGGACAATTGGATCATTGGCTTATTCCTAGGCAAATTACTCTTTCCTTGTTGTGGAATGGATGACTTAGGATTCTTTCTTTTAAGCGCCATTTGTGCTTGCACTTTCCTAGTTTTAACATTGTGTTCATTTGCAAGTTGTTCTCTCTTAATCTTATCTTGTTAGGCCAATTTCGTACTTGATCGGTGTTGAACATTAGAATTCATATTTTTCATAGGACTTTGAACTTTATTCAGATTTGGGACTTTTTTCTTTACAGCTGCTGCCTGATCCATTCTTCTTACCTTCTTCTAATCTCTTTGTTTTCTTCTCTTTCAGAGACTTCAACTCTGCAACAAAAACTGAAAACACGTTAAATTATAACAGAAATCTAACAAAATCTGTAGTGTAATTCTTGAATTTCAAAGGCCTAATATACCTTTCACACCTCTAGCAAGTCCTTGTAACAGACTAGTTGATGCACAAGAAAATAAGAATTGATGAACTGAAGCAATTGAACCTATTTTTAACTCATCCATAAATTCCACAGCAAAAACATCCTCTGTTAATTCCCTTGTTGTAGCCACTTTTGTGAAGGGATTTTTAGGTTGCACACCACAAATCTTGTTAGTGCAACCATTAGGCTTGTCCATATAGCCATATGTTCTAACAACTACTCATTTCTATTCTTTTATCATCACTACCAGAGTACAACAATAAATCAACTTCTCAAGAAAAATGAGCTAAAAATACCATAGATAAAGAATGAATGATTTCCTTTTCTCATTTCTTTCTTAGTGTTCATAATATGTTCATTCATGTCGCTCTTATATTTATTAGTTTGAAAATCTTGAAACAGTGGACATTTTGTAAATTTGGAGATCAAAACAAGTTGTACCATAAGAAGATGGAGTACCAAGTAATTTGGAATATCATTTATGCTCTCAACATTATGTTCCCTAAAGTTATTATTGTAGGTAATTGGTTCAACATATATGACATTATTCAAAGGCTCCAACCTATTGTCACTGTCAAGCAAGTTATTTGGCAAAAACCAGAAGCAGGGGTTTACCAAATCAATGTTGATGGGAGCTATATCAAAGATATTGGACAAGAAGGAATTGGAGGAATTCTTAAAAATGGAAATGGAAATTTTATTATGGCTTTTTCAAAAGTTGTACCGTGTAATAGCAATAACCAAACTAAAGCCAAGAAGCAAAGTCATGACAAACTCAGTATTCACTTCACTGAGATTTAATAAAGTGATGGGATACCTATTTAGTGTCACTGTGATGCCTCAAATATCTTTAGTCTGCACACCTTCTTAGATAACCACTACCTGAAAAATAGAAAAAATGGGTATTTAACTAACAAGTCCAATTTGCAAATCAGAATAATAATCAGGCACATAAAAGAGTAAGCTTGAATTATGGGTCAAAATTAGAATAATAATCAGGCACAAGAAATGTCACGACCCAAAATCAGGTCGTGATGGCGCTTACATAATTCCTTAGTAGGTAAGCCAACCCAATGAAGTGGAAGTAAAATAAAACCGATTAAATGAAGAAAGTGGAAGAGAAAGATAAGGAAAATAGGGGCCAACAATATAGATTCATACCAACTGTAATAAATATTCAAAATGGACACAAAGTGATCGAGAAGATAGTATATATACAAGAACTAATCTCGGACCTGGTGTCACCGGTATAAGAGCATCTAAAGTACAAAGTAGCTACATAACAAGTATTATCTATACAAAATACCAAATATAGATAGAAATAAAGATGGAAAACAGTAAATGGATCTCCAAAATGCCAGGAGCTCACCGCGATCCGAACAACATCTGGCCACAAATGACAAGAGGATCAGCAAGGGTGGCTCGTACTAGGTGCTGCATCAAAAAAAGATGTAGAGTGTAGTATGAGTACCAAAATAATAGGTACCCAGTAGGAATCCTAGGCCAACCAAACTCAGAAAGATAAAATATAATATAAACTAAAGGAAAGTAAGATACCTAAAGGGATCCACCTAAATCTATTTATCACCCAAAAAAAGAGCTACAAGCCTAACAAATGGTAAAGATAATAATTATAAGGAAATCTGACAATCATCACAGAACCAATCAATACACAATGCAACACAGCATGAGATGGATGCGGTGCAAAATGCAACCAAATTCAAGATGAGTCTGAAATCCCAGCATCATATGAATAGTAAGTAAATAGGAGTTTGGAATCCCAGCATCGGACATGCAATAAGTAAAATTCCCTCAAGAAACTTAAAATAGTAAGAGGGGAGGCATCTCGTGTTTCAAATCTAAAAATCAGTAGTAAAGATCCTTGTAATAGTTTCAAATGCATAGTAATCACTGAAAAGCCTCTTTTATGCCATGTTCATGCTCAAAAAAATGAATATATACATGCACAAGCTATATCACAATCAAGTAAACATGCAGAAGACATACACTAATTATAGGGCAAGGGTGACCTCCAAACAAGAGAACTGACATAGAACTCTGTCCAATTCGTGCTAGGCCTTGGGCCCACAGTTACACAATAACGACAAATAAAGTAGAAGAAATAGAAAATAACCACAAAAAAAAACTAAAATCATCTACTCTACCTTTAAAACCTCCTAAAAGCATACTAAGGATTCTAGGCTAGTAACAGAAATTCTACAAGTTCCTAAACTAAGGATAGATAGTATAATTCTACTCTATAGCCCTGAAATGGCTAATTTAAACAATCACATGATTTAAGCCTATTTATAATCTAACATCCTACCTAACATTCCAATAATTTATAAAATATAGAATCTAACCAAGCCAAGTCTACAAAAGTAAATTGTAACCTACCTCGGGGTTGAACTACAAGAATGAATCATTACTCGTATGTCTTCCCTTTATGAACAGCCTCAGAAAGCTACCACACTATCAAGAACATAATCCAGGTATCAAGACATGAAAAATGAAACCCATATTGCTATACGGAAGATTAGGTCAAAAAATGGCCCTCAGGGCCTACACAACAAAACAAAAAACAACATTCACACTTATGTCTGCAACAAGTTTAGGAACCCATGCACAAAAGTTGAGCGCAAATAAGACTCATTTCAAGGCTCAAAACAGCCCCAATGTCCACTTTGATCAAGAATTACAAACAAGGAAATTAACGGAATTTAACGAAAGGAATCGTGAATTAAATAACGGAAAAAGGAATAGGGAATAAGGTGGACTTACCCGAATTGTTATAAATGAATGCAAGCCTAAGAACCAGACTTTTCAAGCTCACAACAATGGAGATTTCATCTAAAAGGGGGATAAAAACAAAGTTGAAGATTATATAGGCTGCTAGGCCATGCCTGTGCGCGCGCAGACACATGCACAAGGTAGGCGGAGGTCAGGCAAAGCACCAAGCTAGTGCACATGCGGGCTGGCCACCGTGCACGTAGGTACACGCACATAGACAAGCCGCTGCACGGGTGAAGGGCAACAAGGGGGAAAGTCCATGCCTTCTACGCGCACGCAGCAAAACTCTATGTGGGCGATGGATTAGCTGGTGCTGCAAAATCAACCAGGCAACAACAGATTTTTGGCAACTCAAATATCACTGGATGGACCCTCGGGATTCATCCGGGGTCCCGTGATTGCAAATGAACTATGCCACTCAACTAAAAATTAGATTCCAGAATCAACAGAATGACCAAAATCCTAACGGATATCATTTTAATGAAAAGTGGGTCCCACGCCCAAAAACCAACTTTTATCAAAATAGAACCCCATAGCCCAAAATGAGTCCGGAAGCCTCAAAACCCAAACCAAAGGTCCCTCCAACCCAAATTCAAAATTCTAGAGCTAAGAATGTTGACAAAATTTCCATCCAAGGTTGTCTTCTCCGAATGTTGACCAAAGTCAACTCTATCAGGCTTAAGAGTTTCAAAACAAGGAAATGATCTTAAAAGACCAACAAACAACCTGGGAACAAAATCGCCAGTCCTGGAAATTCATAAATAACCTGTAGATGCTCTGGAAAAGTTTGAAATATGGGAGGAGCACAAAAATTAGGAGAATGACCTAGAGGGTCATTGCAAGAATGTAGACAACAAAACCCATAAACATTGCAATCTCATATGTTTCTACATATTTGATAGCTAAGAGTTTTTGTACCAATAAATAGTCAAATAGCATAAAGAGAAAGCTAACACTATGGGTTAACAACAAAATAATAAAGTCATGGTTCATCATCAAAATCATTTTCGGACACTTCTTCGGACTCTTTTTCAGGATCATGTTCAAACTCGTCTTCAGACTCGGCTCCAGATTCATCATCATACTCAACTTCAAGTAGTTGAGCAAGAAATCCTTCAGCAGCCACATCGTCCATATCAATAATTGTTTCTGGTACATCATTCCTTATTAAGACAACTTCATGATCATCATATGGTATAGATGGGACCATCAAATATTCAAAAGGCTCATTTTCATAACTTTGTTCAACGTGATCACTTACATTAAAAAAGTCTCTCAGAAAATTATTCATAACATAATGTCTATCTTGATCATATGGATCTTGAACAAATAAGCATTGGTGCACTTGAGATGCTGGAACAAAAGGCTCCTCCAGAGAGCATTTCTTGTTGAAGTAGATATAAGTAATATCATACATATCTTTTTCAACCTCATACAAGTTACACTTAAATAAAATATCCTTAAAATGGCCATAATAGTCTAACTCAACTATATCAACTATTCTGCCATAATAAGCCAAATTTGCATATGGTGGAGGCAACTAATGTAACACCATTATTTTGGATTTTATGCCTTGCATCATGATACCTAGTACAGAATCTATATCCATTAATAATATACCCAAAATATCTTTTAGCAACTAAATTTAGTCCTCTAGCCAATTCTTTTACAAGATCAGGCACATCTTGTTGCCAAGCATAAATTTCAAACCATCGGGAGAAGCTCTGACTATGATTCTTAGCCTTGCTCCTTTTAGATCTTCGCGGATGATTATTAACTTCAAGTTCATGCTCTAAACACAAGTATTTTTATTTGTTAGAAAAATAAATAAAATAAGTTGAAAACTATATGTAAAATGGAAATACTAGAAGTGATTAAAGTACCTAATATACTCTTGAACTTCATCACAATTGGCCAATAAGTATGAATGCACCTGATTTAATGACTTGTTATCTAAAATAGTACTAGTAGCTTTCTTTGCTCCTAAAGGACAACCATTGCTAGGGAACAAACTGCAAGTTTGAGCATCACCCGAGCTATATCCATTATTATTTTGGGGTCTTCTATTAAATCTGGTGTGTACGCTCTCATGCAAATATCTAGAGCATAAAGTTAAACACTCTTCAACCAGATATGCCTCTTCTGTAGATCCTTCTACATAATTTCTATTGAAGACATATGATTTAAATGTACACATATCTCTTTTAGAGAGATACATCCATCAGTTCTGAACTGGACCTCCTAATCTCACCTTATTCACCAAATGAATAGGCAAACGAATCATTATATCAAATTATGTAGGAGGAAAAATTTGCTCCAACTGATTTATTGTTTCTCTGATCTCTACTTCTAAGCAATCTATTTCCTCTAGTATGATAACTTTTTGACATAAACGATGGAAGAAGGAACTCAAATGAATCAAAGCAATATCAACAAGATCAGGAAGGATGCTTTTAATTGGTATTAGCAGCAAGTAATTTAATATGAAAAAAGCATCATATATCTTATAACAAGATATTATTGTTTCATCTAGTTGCACACACCTAGATATGTTAGAGGCACTAACATCAGGCAGCTTTGTTTTCTCTAGAACTCCATAAAAAACTGATTTCTCTTCATTAGTCATTGAGAAGCACGCTTTTGCCATCTTTGTTCTCTTGAAATCCGTTGAATCTTTTGGATGAAGGTTCTTTCTAATTTCCATGTCTTTCAAATCATAACAAGCCTTTGAATGATCCTTTATTTTGCCAAAAATATCCAAAAGAGTTTGGATTACATTGTGAACTATGTTCTTCTCTATGTGCATTGCATCAAGGTTGTGGGGTAAGGGGTTGTGCTCCCAATAAGGAAATTCAAAAAAGATTGACCTTCTTTTCTACATGCCATCATTTGATCTCTTCTTCCCGAATACATTGCTCATGTTTTTTAAGCCATTAAGCATATCAGTTCCATTTAACAAAGGCGGATGAGGCATAAATTTAGTTTTTCCATTGAAAGATATTTTTAGATCTCCATGGATGATCCATGGGTAGAAAAAAATGATGATCCATATAGCACATATTCCTACTATATTTTAGATAGCAAGAATTTTTGCCAAATTTACAACAAGGGAAGGCCATATTTCCTTTTGTATTCCAACCAGATAACATAGCATATGCATGGAAGTCATTGATCATCCATATAAGATTTGCTCACATTGAAAGGTTTGATTTCTTGAAGCATCATATGTTTCAACTCCATAATTCAACAACAAATTCAACTTATCTATCAACAGTTGTAGAAAAATATCAATGTCATTTCTAGGTGATCGGGTCCTAGGAATAAGTAAAGACAATATAGAGTATTCTGGTTTCATGCACATCCAAGGCGACAAATTATAAACCATTAACATAACTAGTCATGTGCTATGAGATTTATTAATAGTATAAAATGGATTGAATCCATCACTTGACAAGCCAAGTCTCAAATTATGACAATCTCGTGCGTAATCCAGATACAACCTATCAAAGTCTTTCCATGCTTGGCCATCAATAGGGTGCCTTAGCTTTCCATCTTTACAACACTCCTTGTCATACCACCTCAATGAATCTTCTATCTTTGAGTACATAAATAGCCTTTTAAGTCCAGGAATTAAGGGAAAGTGTCTCAAAAATTTTGCTGGAACACGATGAGGTTTCTTAGAAGGCTCAACAATCTCACTGTCCACTTTAGTACATTTAATATATCGAGAAGCTCCACAAACATGGTAGAATTCATCATCCTTATAATCATTCATAAACAACATACAATCATTGGGACGCGCATGAATTTTTTCATGGTCAAGACCAAGATCCTTAACCATAGATTTGGCTTTATTTTAGGACGGAAGAATATTCAACTCGGGCATGGCCTCTTTTAATAACTCTAAAAGAGAAGTGAATGATTCATTGCTCCATCCATGTAGATACTTCAACAAATATAAATGGATTGTGAATGATAATCTAGAGAATCTTTTACAATCGCGATATAGTTATTGGCTAGCCTCTTCAACTAAGTTGTAGAATTTCTTGACACCTTCATTTGGACCTTCATAAACTCCTTCAACTGGTGCAACATGTCTAAATTGATCATTCAACAACCCATCAATATCATTACATGGGTCATCTATATGATCATCAACATCCAACTAGAATTCTCACTCCCCTTGACTGATCCATCTTTTATAATTTTCAACAAATCCATAGTCTATTAGATGATTATACACTACATTCCTTTCCCTCCAACAGATATTGCCACAATGATCACATGGACACTGAATTTTTGTTTGCCTTAAGTATCTCCATAAGTGTAAGCTAAATCTAGGAAAGATTCAACACCATTAATATACTCTTGGGAATACCTAGGTAAATCCATCCAATCCTTGGATGGAACATTTGAGTTCCTAAAAACCCAACATTAATGTTAGATCTTCCAATATACAAAAACACTAATTACTGCACACTTTATTTCTAAAAGTCACAAGCAAGCTATCAGAATCATATATTGGAATGTGTTGGAAGAAGAAAAAAAATGTACCTAGTCATAGCCTTTATGCTAAGACAAATCCAAGTTTAAATCCGCAGCAGATCCAATTCCCCTTCTCCTACATATAGAAAAATTAAGTATGCATGCTATATATTTTAAACAGTTTAACAACTTCAGATACCTAACTACTTCCCTTTACTTAACTAACTATTCATACCAAGTTCTTTAAATTTACACCAAACTTATACAAGTAAATTATTATGTTTAAACAGTTTAACAACTTCAAATACCTATCAACACAAACACACACGGATACCAAAAGAAAATCACAATATAGGTCCTATAGGCATGATTTCTAAGGATAATGGAAGATGATATGGGTGACAGGGGATCGCCTACCCACAAAATCGTGTAAAATTCATTCAGACTTGAGAGCATAATTGCTATGTGTTTAGACAAGATATAAAGACTTCAACAAATTCTAGAGACTTTAACTTGTATATAATTGCAATCTATAAGCATGTCTTCAAATAACAATCTATGTCTAATGACTTGGACGTGATAGAAAAGAAAAATAAATCACAAAACAGACCCTAAGGGTTTTAATTCTCCTTAGGAAGAAACACATAATAAATTTTGGAGATTGAATACTAACTAGTTGCAGATCTTGCTTCACACAAATTTCAAATAAACTCTCAAGTTATTCAAGTTAAGATTGAGTTGAGGCATAATTCAGCCTATACGTAGGAAATATAGGTACTGGATTAATCACCAATTTTCAGAATGAGTAAAGGTCTATGCAGACTTGATTAGGTGAGAAAGTTCCCACAGATTCAACAACCTAAGAAAGAATACGATTATTGAATAATATAACAAGTAGACAAAATATGAGAAATAAAAGAAATAAAAATAAAGTAGTAGCCTGTGAGCTCCCAGTATTTGTACAAGGCTACAAACCTGTCATGACCTGATTTCTCAGTCATGATAGTACCTACAATCCCCCCCCCCCCAATAGGCAAACTAATCCCCATACCCTGGAATGGTTAGTAATGGGCTACTAGCTAACAGTTAAGCGGAAGAAACTATATAATCAAGCGGAAACAGACGAACAAGATGAAAAGATAGATAACAGGAATATATATACATAAGCAGAAGCTAAACCAAACCCCAAAACCTAGTATCATAGTATTGAGTCGGAACTACATATAAGGAGTATGAAGCATCCAAAATAATATATACACAATTGTGTCCGAGTAGTAATAGAGTACATGATACTGAAGATAAACTAAAGCTAAGCTCCGATCGCCAAGAGCTCACCCTCAGTCTGGATAGTCCAAAAGATCTCCAAGCACGAATCACATGATCTAGCAGTGATGGCCCCACTAGGATCTGCACCAGAAGATGCAGAGTGTAGTATGAGCACCAATTGCAAAGCAACCGGTACCCAGTAGGTATTATAAGCCGACTGGGCACATATAAGATACAAGAGCAGTAATAAGCGGGAAAGAAACAAGTAGTCATAGAAGGCAATGATTAAGCATATGAAAGCTAGCACGAAAGGAATACAAACAGGAACAACATACATGGCTAGCTACTATAACACAATCACAATGAAAGAAAGAAACACATACCCAGGATCCTTGCAATAACAAGTATATAAAGAAGAGTTTAGAAAGTAGGTGGTATACCGGTAACCTCAAATAGATAGAAAGGAGAGAAAAGATAACGATAATCATGCTTGAATACAAGATAGAATTAACCCCAAATAGACATACTAATCTTAAGTGAGAATCCAATAGTTAAAAGTCCAAAAGAAATCTTAACAATCTCCAATCTCACTAGAAACCATAACAGGAGCCAATACCGTGATAGAATAACAATAAGTCTAAGTATAATCCCGCGAGTGCCTATATACCCACGGAATACAAGCAAGTGAAGACAAACCCTCCGGCAGCACAAATTACCGGAGCATACAATCAACAAGCAACAAACAATGGTGGAACCTCACACAAATAAATGATATTCTATGATATGCCAAACCAAGTGTAACCGTAGTGTCAGTACGTTACCCCCTTCGGTGCCCCAAGGTTCCAATAAAGGTGGGATCCATGGAAGGACTTCTCCCGAGTACATCTACTCTGCGGTACAACCCTACCCCTAGTCACCCCTTTGTCGGTGGCTCTTGTTCCGGAATGAAAGGGTCTATGGAGATCTACTCGTAGACCACATCTATCAGTCCGGAGTGCCACCGGATCCAAACAAGTACTCGAATGCTCAAAATGCATGCCTGAATCCTATGCAGGTCTAAATCAATGAAATAAGTCTCATAAACCCCTTTAAGGGTGCCCGGGCATATCTGGGTCTAAAACATTAGTAAATCCAGTCTGATGCTAGAATTTACCGAGTTTAATATCATTTCTTATCCATAACAGGGTCAATCTAGCACCTCGATTCAATTGGGGTAGGTATATAGTAGGAAAAGTGTAGCAAATCTTTCTTTGAACCTTTCTTACCCCAAAAATATCCATTAAGATTATACCAAACCATTTCATAATTAATTTTACCAAAAATGGGCCCCACAGGCCATGAAAGATTTAGAATCATTAATAGAAGGCCCAAAGCCAAAACCATAGTAAAATCATGATGAAAATCCTTTTATATGCATGATGATAGCATGCTCAATCAGAATCAATAGCCCAATGGCTCACAATCAACCTATCGTCCCTGCACAGGCTCCAATAATTCTACAACACAGATAGCTAGCTCTATATTGATAATGACAATGTACGAGACTCACGAACATTCCCAATATCTGACCCACTATGTTCTAGAGTCAGAAATAAAGCCACATAGGACCACAAGGGTGAATAGAGCGTATGAAACAAATACTGCACACATCGGAGGAAGGAAAGTAATCAGACGTGAATAAAGTGGTCAAGGTCTGTGGTACCAACTAGTAAACCCAACACAAGGATGCCCATTAGTACAATTTTATCCTATATATGCAAAGTCTACAAAGTTTAAAACCATAACCTTCCATTCGTCCGACGATAAGCTTCTAGGATAACGATATCAAAACCCAAATCGCTTTGAGATGCCCCGAGTGATGATCAAACTATCAAAATCACAAGTAATATGTGAAGAAGAGTCTAACGATACCCATATCGCTATAATAAAAGTCGGGCCAAACTTTGGGTCAATGATGGGCCCATAAGCCCTGCAACCTGGAATCGAAAATGAAAGCTCACAATATGATCACCATGACCAAGGGAGAACATGCCCGGAAAATCAAAGAATTTGGACAAGGATTTCGATCTAAAACAGCCCCTAAAGCTAAGAAACCAATTAAGGAAATTTAGGAAAGAAAATCGGAAATTTGTAAAAATCACCTACCACAACGGGAGAATTATGACAAGGATATGAATTTGAATGAGTCCGCTAAGCATCCACTTCACCCAGGAATAGAATCTGCAATAAATTTTCGAGCTCCAAGAATTCACAACAATGGAGTTTTTGAAAACAATGGGAAGGAAAGGAGCTTTGGGGAAGAAGATTTACCAACCACGATGGAAGAACAATCAAGACCATGAAATATGCACCCCCAACACCAAGAATTGAAGAATTACAGTGCTTAGACGAGTTTTTAGCTTGTATCAATGGAGAATTTGGTTTTGGAGTGAAAAAGAAAAAGTTATGAGTTTATTTACTACCCAGGGGTCCTTCATCGAGATTGCGAAAGGAACCTTCGCGGTCGCGAGAACCACGCTGGCTAGACCATCTCAATTGCGAGAACTAGCCACGCAGTCGTGAAGAACAACGCAGGAAAGGATTCATCGCGATCGTGACAGGCAATCACGCAATCACAAAGAACAAGGGACCAGGTGCTTCATCACTGTCATGAGGGAGGAGGGTCGCAATTGCGATTAAGGCCTGAGGCCTGCACCTGCAACAACAAAAATTTGTAACTTTTGAAAGCTCAACGGGGCATTGCAGGCACAATTGGAAACTGATATTCAAAAACCAATAATGCTAACAGAGTTGAAATAATGTTCTAGATTCAACGAAATTGATGAAACTTCCATACGAGGTCGTTTCGAAGAAATGTTGACCCAAGTCAACACAAACTAACAAACAACCAAAGACTCGAAATGAACCCAGCTCACCTGGAACCCAAACCAACCACCTACCTAACCTAAACTCAACATTCCGGAGCTAATTGAATAGTCAAATTTTGAATCTAACGCTCCGATCATTGAAAGCTGACCCAAGTTACACTTCTATCTCCAAATGACCTGAAAATAGAAGAAACAACACAAAACCCACACCGGTAGTTTTCACGCCTCAACTGAAGGTCCAACTAGAACAAACTCAAAGTTCTAGAGCTAACAAAACAGTCAGAATTTGATTCTGAGCACGTTAGATAAGAATGTTGACTAAAGTCAACAATATGCTAACTTAAGACTCTAAAATAGGCAAACAGACAAAACAACCAAATGAACGACCAGGGTATCGAACTACCAGTCCCAGCAAGCCATACATGACTTTGGGCCACTACAGGAAAGCTCTAACAGTACAATGAATATGTAAATGCGTAGATGACCGGAAGGGTCATCACAACATCCATTACTAAAAGACTTTTGTCCTAAAAAGTCAAGAAGAAGGGAGTACCTGAAGTCTCAAATAGTTGTGGATACTGAGCATGCAATTCAATATCGGTCTCCCAAATAGCCTCCTTGACCGAATGATGCCTCCACTGAGCTTTCACCACTAGGATCTCCCTAGATCTCAATCTTTTGATATCTCTAGCCAGAATAGCTATCGGCTCCTCAACAAAGGACAAACTCTCATATAACTGAACTGAATCCCAATGCAACACATGAGACTCATCTTGAACATACTAGCGCAACATCGAGACATGAAAAACTTGGTGCACAACTGAAAACATCAGAAGCAAAGCTAACATGTAGGCAACACTACCAACCCTCTGAAGAATCTCAAATGGCCCAATGAACCTGGGGCTAAGCTTGCCCCACCGACCAAATCTCATCACTCCCTTCACGGGCGATACTCGAAGGAATACCAAGTCACCAACACAGAACACTAAGAAATGAAGTCTACAGTTGGCATAGCTTTTCTGCCTACTCTGGGTTGCTCTAAGTCTATCCTGAATCAAATGGACTCGGTCTAAGGAATATTGAAGCAAATCTGTACTCTGCGGTCTGGACTCTAACCCATCAAACTAACCAATCGGCTATCTGTAATGCCTATCGTATAAAGTCATTAAAGGTGCCATGTCGATGCTCGAATGAAAGCTATTATAATAAGAAAACTCGGCCAAAGGCATGAACTGATCCCATGAACCTCCAAAGTCAAGAACACAAGCTCGAAGTATGTCCTCCAGGACTTAAATAGTCCTCTCAGACTGGCCATATGTCTGAGGGTGGAAAGTTGTACTAAGCTGAACCTTTGTACCCAAATCTTGATGAATAGCCCTCTAGAATTGAGATATGAACTAAGTATCGCGGTCTGAAATGATAAAAGCTGGGACCCTGTGCAATTGAACAATCTCACAAAGGTAAATATGAGCTAACCTTTCTGCCATAGCAGACTGATAGCACACAGAAATTGTACATGTAATCATAGCATCCGAGGCCTCTACCTCTGGTCTCCTAAGGACTGCATAAAACTGACGATGACCTTTATCTGCCTGACTTCCATCCCTACCACCTACTCTAAAATGTAGGGCACCACTCCTCTCCTGACCACCACCCCCTATATCAGTGGCTGAACTACTCGCAAGGGCTTGGCCGGTTGAGCGGCTAACTGAACTGTACCTCGCTTAGGGCAATCTCTAGCATAGTGACCAACAACACCACACTGATAACAAGGCCCTGACGGCCTGAACTATTGAGACGGACAAGTAGAACCTGTATGGCCACTATGGCTTGATGCCCCAAAAGCTGCACCCCTTGAAGACTGACCCTGCTCGAACTGAGGACTACCAGAGGTCTGAAGTGAAGCCTGAACTAGTTAGCTGGACTGACCTTGATGCTACCGCAGCTGATAACCCTGGCCCAACTAGCCTGAACCTCTAACACCATGTCTAGAATCACTGTAGCCACCCTGATAACAAGGCCTCTTCTCTCTAGCCCCCTGATCATGTAGATGTAAGTCCTTCACAGTACGGACATAGTCTGCAATAGCCTGAAATGACCGACCACTAGAAACTAATATCTCAGTTGGTTGTCTAAGCTCTATCCGCAATCCATAAACAAATCTGCGAATCATGTCCGACTCAGTAGGAATAATCATAGCTCCAAATAGAGCAAGCTGATGGAAATGAGTCTCATACTTAGGCATAGATCCCTGCATAAGCCTGGTGAACTACTCTCGGCGATGCTCACGATCATTGTGAGGTAAGAATTTGGCCATGAAAGCCTCATAAAACTCAGAACAAGGCATCGGAGGTGATGTAGAAGATCTGCAAGCAACCTGTGCCCTCCTCTATAACTTTTCTAGACCCTCTAGCTGATATATAGTATATCAAACCCCGTCAGTCTCTAGCAAATCCAGATGGTGTAACATCTCCTCATAGGTAGTGATGAAGTCATGTGGGTGCTGACCCGATGTACCAGCGAATGTCGGTAGTGCCAATCTCTGAAATATACTCAAGACCTTATGCTCCCTATCTGTCATAGCTAGGTGAGGAGAAAGAGGTCGTGCAACTGCTAGAATCAGAATAAACTCACCACGAGGAGCTACATTAGAAGGCTTCGCTACTGGACTCGGAATACCCAGGGCTGCCGCCTAAGCAGATGTGTATGCTACCTCAGAAGGTCGCTCTCCAATCATACCCAATAGTTGAAGTAGTAAGCCCTGAATATCTGAAGACTGATCTGGGGATGAAGCTGGCACAGAAACTGGTGTTGGAACTAGTACTGGAGCTAGTGGTACCAGGGCTGTCCCCAGGTCCACATGTTGATATTCACGAACAAACTCTGTCTCATAATCATGCTCGGGTTCTACCTCAACTCTAGTAGTTATAGTAGGTGTCACTGCTCCGGGAAGTCTGCGACCCCTACCTCTACGACCTCCTTAGCCCCTAGTTGGTGTCGAGGGTGCTGGAGTCGGAGACTTGTCTCTACCCGATTGCCGACGATATCGAATGAACTATCTGTGGAAGAGTGAATGAGAACAAGTGAGATTTCCAAAAACTACCAAGGATGTTATGCACGAGATAGAATCAAGAAAAGTCCATTCTTCCTAAGATGTCATCATATCCTCCCGAAGATTGAGTACTGCGTCTCCATCCCGATTTGCAATACTCTACTAGACATTGGCTCCTATACCAATGACACCGGTGAACCTAGAGCTCTGATACCAAGCTGTCACAACCCAATTTCTTGGTCATGATGGCACCTACAATCCCCCCCAGTAGGTGAACCAATCTCCGTAGGCCAGAACGGTTAGTAATGGGCTACTAGCTAACAGTTAAGTGGAAGAAATGATATAATCAAGCGGAAGCAGAGGATCAAGATGAAAAGATAGATAACAGGAATATATATACATATGCAGAAGCTAAACCGAACCCTAAAATCTGGTATCATAGTATAGAGCCAGAACTACATATAAGGAGTACGAAGCATCAAAAATAGTATATACACAACTATGTTCGAGTAGTAACAGAGTACATGATACCGAAGATAAACTAATGCAAAGCTCCGGTCACCAAGAGCTCACTCTCAGTCTTGATAGTTCAAAAGATCTCCAAGCATGAATCCCACGATCTAGCGGCAATGGCCCATGCTAAGATTTGCACCAGAAGATGCAGAGTGAGGATGAGCACTAATTGTGAAGAAACCGGTACCCAGTAGGTATCATAGGTCGACTGGAAACATATAAGATAAAATATCATATATAAGCGGGAAAGAGACAAGTAGTCACAAAAGGCAATGAATAATCACACGTAAGCTAGCACGGAAGGAATACAAACAGGAACAACATACATGGCTAGCTACTATAATACAATCACAGGCGAAAGAAAGAAACACATACCCGAGATCCTCGCAATAACAAGTATATAAAGAAGAGTTTGGAAATTAGGCAGTGTACCGGTAATCTCAAATGGATAGAAAGGAGAGAAAAGATAACGATAATCATGCTTGAATACAAGATACGATAACCCCAAATAGACATACTAATCTCAAGTCAGATTCCAACAATTAAAAGTCCAAAAGCAATCTTAACAATCTCCAATCTCACTAAACACCATAACAGGAGCAAATACCAGGATAGAATAATAATAAGTCTAAGTATAATCCCACGAGCACCCATACACCCACGGAATACAAGCAAGTGAAGACAAACCTTCCAGCAGCACATACTATCGGAGCGTACAATCAACAAATAGCAAACAAGGGTGGAACCTCACACAAATGAATGATATGCTATGATATGCCAAACCAAGTGTAACTGCAGCGTCAGTATGTTACCCTCTACGGTGCACCAAAGGTTCAATAAAGGTGGGATCCATGTAAGGACTTTTCCCGAGTACATCTACTCCACCATAGACCTCTACCCCAGGTCACCCCTTTGCTCGTGGAACTTGGTCCGGAATGATAGGGTTCATAGAGGTCTACTCGTAGACCATATACTTATACACTCGAACCTCAAAGTATCAGTCTGGAGTGCCACCGGATCAAAACTAGTACTCGAATGCTCAATATGCATCCCTGAATCCTATCCAGGTCTAAATCAATGAAACAAGTCTCATAAACTCCCTTCAAGGGTGCCCGAGTATATCCGGGTCTAAAACAGTAGTAAATCCAGTCCGATGCTTGGCTTTACCGAGTCTTATATCATTTCTCATCAATAACAGGGTCAATCTAGCACCTCAATTCAACCGGTGTAAGTATATATAGTAGGAAAACTGTAGAAAATATTTCTTTGAACCTCTCTTACCCCTAGAAGATCCATTAATATGATACCAAACTATTTCATAATCAATTTTACCAAAAATGAGCCCCATGGGCCATGCAAGATTTAGAAATCATCAATAGAATGCTCAAAGACAATGCCATAGTAAAATCATGAAGAAAATCCTTTTATTGCATGATGATGGCATGCTTAATCACAATCAATAGTCCAATGGCTCACAATCAACCTATCGGCCCTGCACAGGCTCCAATGATTCAACAACATAGATAGCCAACTCTACATCGATAATAACGATGTTCAGGACTCACGTACATTCCCAATATCCCACCCACTATGTTCCAGAGTCATAAATAAGGCCACACAGGACCACAAGGTTAAATAGACCATATGAAACAAATACTACACACAACGAAGAATGAAAAGTAATCGGACGTGACTAAAGTAGTCATGGTCTGTGGTACCAACTAGTACACCCAACCTAAGAATACCCATTAGTGCAATTTTATCCTATATATGCAAAGTCTAAAGAGTTTAAAACCATAACCTACCTGTCGTCCAACGACAAGTTGCTGGTACAATGATATCCAAACCCAAATCGCACTGAGATGCCCCGAATAATGATCAAACTATCAGAATCACAAATAATATGTCAAGACGAGTCTCATGATACACATATCACTATAATAAAAGTCGGGCTGATATATAGGTAACCAACGGGCCTGTGGGCCCCACAACACAAAACTGAAAATGATAGTGCACAATATGATCACTATGACCAAGGGAGCACATGCCCGGAAAATCAAGGAATTTGGGCAATGATTTCGAGCTAAAACAGCCTCTAAAGCCAAGAAACCAATTAAGGAAATTTAGGAAAGAAAATTCAAAATCGGTAAGAATCACCTACATAACAGGAGAATTTTGCCAAGGATATGAATTTGAATGAGTCCGCTAAGCATGCACTTCACCCGGGAATAGAATCTGCAATAAATTTCCGAGCTCTAAGAATTCACAACAATGGAGTTTTTGCTAACAATAGGAAGGAAAGGCGATTTGGGGAAGAAAATTTACCAACCATGATGAAGGAATGATCAAGGCCAAAAAATATGCACACCAACACCAAGAATTGAAGAATTACAGTGCTTAGACGAGTTTTTAGCTTGTATCAATGGAGAATTCGGTTTTTGAGTGTAAAAGATGAAGTTAAGAGTTTATATACTGCCCAGGGGTCCTTCATCATGATCGCAAAGGGACCCCTTGCGGTTGCGAGGACCACGCTGGCTAAACCATCGTGAACGCGAGGACTAGCCACGCGGTCGTGAAGAACAACGGAGGAAAGGCTTCATCTCGATCGCGATATGCAATCACGCAATCGTGAAGAACAAGGGACCAGGTGCTTCATCGCGGTCACGAGGGAGGAGGCTCATGATTGCGATTAAGGCCTAAGGCTTGCACCTGCAATAACAAAAAATTGCAACTTTTAAAAGCTCAACGGGGCATTCCGGGCACAATCGGAAACCAATATTCAATAACCAATAATGCTAACAGAGTGGAAATGATGTTCCGTACTCAACAGAATCAACAAAACTTCCATATGAGGTCATTTCGTAGAAATGTTGACCCAAGTCAACACTAACTAACAAATAACCAAAGACTCAAAATGAGCCCGGCTCACCTAAAACCCAAACCAACCACCTACCTAACCCAAACTCAACATTCCAGAGCTGATGGAATCGTCGGATTTTGAATCTGACGCTTTGATCATCGAAAACTGACTCAAGTTACACTTTCAACTCCAAATGGCCTAAAAACAGAGGAAATAACACAAAACCCACACCAAGTGTTCTCAGGCCTCAAATGAAGGTCCAACTAGACCAAACTCATTGTTTTGGAGCTAACAAAACCATCACAATTAGATTCTAATCACGTTAGATAAGAATGTTAACTAAAGTCAATGATATTCTAACTTAAGACTCTAAAATTGGCAAATGGCCAAAACAACAAAACGAATGATCAAGGTACCGAACTACCAGTCCTAGCAAGCTATAAATGACTTGAGGCTGCTACAGGGAAGCTCTAATAGTATAATGAATTCATAAATGGGAAGATGACCGGAAGGTTCATCACAACAACTACTAAACATAAAGGGAATCAAAATGCTTGGTGAGATGCTAATCTATTGAGCAAATCAAAAGGATAAAAATATAATAGACTAGTGCGAGATAATACAAATCTTGAAACTTCTATCTGAGTCTATAATGTAATATGTATACCAGTAATACACTAGTTCGAGGGGGCCAATTTCAGAAGAAGAAAAAAGGGGAATCCCCAAGTGTAAGCAGTATATATTACCAATCTAATTTAGTACTATCACGCTCTATCAGATTTAACTAAAGAACATATACTGATTTTTACACTCTAGTAAGCAATATTAAAATAGATTTCTTACAAATGTAAAACACAAATACGAAGTTCCAGTAGTTCCCCAAAAATCAGATGTTCCAGTATTTCCAACTTTCCTAAATAATCTCCTCTGGTTGAAAAATGATTAGGTTGAATAAAGCAACAACCTACAACATCATTTACAGTTCATAAGATATTAGTGAAAAAGCAATTTAAAAAAATACATGTCTATTGAAATATAAAAAGTAGAAATAATTTAACATATAGTATGTATTCATATAGTATATATAGACTAGAATAGACATTCATTAATTTTGTTACAACTGACCAACCAATTGACAATATACATTTTTAATCTAACACGTAATTTGTAATGGGAAGGAATAAATGCCTAACTAGATCTATGAAACTAAAACTAACCTTCAGAACAAAATTTCAAATTTCAAATAGAATTTTGACATTCAAGGTGTAAATAATCTCGCAGTAACAATCTCAATCAAGCTACCTCAACAAAAAAAGGAACTCTATTACAATAAACTAGAAATAAAAGAATACAATATTAGGACATTCCAAAATATTCTACTTTCAAATACTCCTTGCTAAGACTAAAAAAGTATAGACACAATCTCTTTTTTTAGTAAAATAAATGCATTGCTTCAAAACTCCTAGCATTGTTGTAATGACCCTTCAGGTTATGTTCACGTTTTTATCTTTTTTGTACTATTAGAGCTTGTCTGTAGCGGTATGACTTGTTGGGACCGGTGGTTTGGTGCCAGAGCCATTTGTTAGGTTATTATGACCATTTTTCTATTTTAGAGCTTTAACTTAGGAAATCATTAACTTCAGTCAATATTCTTAGTAAGCATGCTCAGAATCAAATTCTAATAGTTTTGTTAGCTCTAGAACATAGACTTTGGTCTAGTTGGACCTTTATTTGGGGCCTGAGAGTTTTTGGTTTGGTTTTATCTCACTTTCTTATATTTCAGGCCAGTTGGAGTTAGTTAGTTGACTTTGGTAAATATTCAGAGAAGACATCCTTGGATAGGAATTTTGTCAGTGTTGTTAGCTTCAAAATGGCATCTTTAGGCTATCAGGACCCTTGGTTTGAGTCCCAAGGCATTCTGACTCATTTTGGGTGTTGGGTTCCATTTTGGGCCCAGGGCCCACTTTCCTTCAAAATGATCTTTGTTAGGAGTTTCGTCAATTATGTTGTGTATGGAATGCAATTTTTGGTATGGTAGCATAGTTAGTTTGCACGCGTGAGGTATTTGATAAATCTCGGGGATCCATCCGGTGACTTTACAACTTGAGAAAAGTTGTTGGTTGATATTGCAGGTGCAGGCATCGGGCCTTAATCGCGATCGCAAGGGAGGCCACGCGATCATGATGGTCTGCCTCCTTTGGGCATCGCGATGGCGAGGTCTCCAGCTTGCAACTGTGATAAAGGCCCTGCCTTTTTCTTCTTCACAACTGCATGACTAGCCTTTGTGATCACGATAGTCTAGCTAGCATGGTCATCACGACCGCGTGGGGGTCCTTTGCTATCGCGATGAAGGACCCCTGGCAGTATATATTTGTTCTCCAACATTTTATTCTTTATTCAAATGATTTTACTTCATAGTTGAAGAGCTCTAAGCTCTAAATTCAGTGTGGGTTTATAATTTAGTGTAGGGATGACATATTCCATGCTAGTGATCAATTCCCATCATAAATTGTGAGTTTCTCACCTTCAATTTCATCATTTTTGTTCAATTGATTCCTTAATTTGTTCTTGAAGCTAAGGGCTATTTTTGGACCTTCCCTTGCTCAATTTCTGCTTATTTTCTAAGCATGTGTTCCAAGCAAGGTTGGGAACCTCATGGAAAATTTCATTTCCAGTTTTGGATTGGGAGGCCCATAGGCCCACTTTTGACCTAGATTTTGACTCGTCTAGATTTTTAGCTTTATGGGTATCATTAGCTTTGTATTGAGAGTAGAGTATGTTCCTAATAGTTTGATTGTTACTTGGGGCTTGTTGGAGCAGTTTGGGCTCGGGCAATGACTTTCCATTAGCTATTCATCAGACGCCAGATAGGTTACGACTTACCTACCTTAGACTTTGCTTATATAGAATATAATTATTCTATTTATCATCCTTGGGTTGGGTTTACTAGGTTGACACCCCAGACCTTGTCCGCTTTTTTTATATCCGCTCTTATTTTCTACGCTTTTCCTTAGTACCCGATCTAGTTGCTAACATTACCCCTTTGCAGCCCCATGTGTCCTTTGTATATGCCTTTGAACCATAGATGGTGGGATGTTTTGGGAATGTCCATGAGTCCCGAACATTGGTTCACGATTATGAGCTGGTAATCTATATTGTAGAGTGAATTGAGTCTTTGCAGGGCTTGTTGGTTGATTGTGAACTTTAGAGCTATAACACATCACATTATCATTATCTTACAAACCATTTTCTTCATTGAGTTATTACTATTATGGCTGCAGGCCTAATTATCACCAGTTTTCTAAACCTTGCATAGTTCTGAGGGCCCATTTTCTGTCATAAATGGCTATAAATGGATTTAAAGTGGTTTTATGGATATTCTTGAGATAAAAAATTTTATATGATGGTTTTCACACTCATTTTGAGATGATACTAGATTCAGCCAAGCTAAGCGCTCAACATGTTTTTATTACTAATTTTAGACCCGGATAGACTCCTGGCACGAGTACTAACATTCTGAGATTTATTGATTTTAGACCCGGATAAACTCTGGGCACTCATATTTGTGATTCTGAGAGTTTGTATGTGGTCGTGGAGACCACCACGGACCTTACTGATTCGGACCAGGGGATACGAGCTGAGTGTGCTGGAAGAGGGGTATACGGAGGAGTAGAGGTATATAGAGAAAGCCTTCCATGGGTCCTACCTGTGGGGCCTATGGGCATCGGAAGAGGTGCATACAGTATCAATGGCACACCTGATCATATCATATCATTCATTATGTGCATGGTTCCACCCCTGTTTGCTGATTGTTGAGTGTATGCTCTGGTAGTATGGGATGCCAGAGGGTTTGTTTTCACTTGTATGTGTTCTTGGGTGTATGGGCGCCCGTTGGGACTGTAGGTAGACTAGCTTACTCGTTCCTATTATATTAGTGGTTATTTTATCTTTTTGATCATCCTTACCTTGTGAGTTATATTGTTAGCATGATTATGCTTAGTTTCTTTTCCTTCCTTCCCCTTTATTTGAGATTACTGATATACCTCCATGTTCGTTAAACTCTCTATATATATTGTTGTTGCAAGAATCCAGGTGTGTTCTCTACTCCTTCACTTTTGTTCTGTGATATATCATTTGTGGCTAGTATAGTATACTTATATTCTCCTTATCTTCTATCTATTGCTAGCTTCCGTGTGTTTTCTCCTAATTGATTATGTGACTACTTCATTCTTATCTGCTATATATTGCTTTTATATTTTATATATGCTCAGTCGGCCTATGATGCCTACTAGGTACCCATTGCTTTGTGATTGGTGCTCATACTACACTTTTGCATCTTTCTGGTGCAGATCCTAGTGTGAGCTGTCGTTGAATGATCGTGGGGACTTCGTGCAAATTCTGACTATCTGAGACATAGGGTGAGCTCCTAGCGACCGGAGAATGGCTATATCTCCTCTTTTGGCAGTTGACTCTTTTGTTTATTCAGAGACACTTGTATATTTTATTTTGTACTCTTTTGTCATGTACTCTATATTTTTTAGTAGTGACTCATGTACTTTCAATACCAGGTCGTGGGATGGTGTAGTTTCTATTTATATATATTCCGGTTGCTTTCCTTCCGCTTTGCTTTCTTTATCTTCTTCCACTTATTATACTTCTTGTGCATGCTTGCATAGGTAGTAGCCCATTACTAACCATTTCGGGCTACGGGGATTGGTTTACCTATAGAGGGTTGTAGGTTCCACCATGACCTGAGAGGATCATGACAATTGCTTTTTTATTAGGGATGGGAACACAAGAGGAGATAACCAACCTGTAGTAGGAAAATTAGGAAAGAGTTGTACAATAGTGGATCAATTACACAAGGAAGAACTTATCGATGATATCCAAGGAACAAACCACAAACTAATGCTTTCGAAAGTTATATTTCAATCTAAAATTACTTCAGACAGAATCTGCGGAACGAGACACCAAAGAAGAAAAGAAATAACTTAAAGAAATAATAAAAGGTCCTGATGAACCACAGTCACCAGTTTATACATTTGCATACACAGAGGATTCACATTCTTTCTCTACTGGACTCCCAATATGTTCAATTCAGATATGTTCAGTGACAAAAATTGGTATTGATTCTCAGCCTTAGTGGGAACAGAAGAATTTTAACATCAATCAAAGCATTTATTTGAAAATTACTATCACATAGTTTGAAAATGGGAGAGACGGAGGAAGGATGAGAGAAGCAAACTAAAACATCAATAACAGTTTTCCAATTGTTTGAACATTTTGCGTTACATTAACTTTATTATTTTGGTAAAGTTCCTCAGGTCAATCCACAATCTTTGTTCTAAAAACTACAATAGTCTATTCTATATCATCTTCTTTGTACATAGATAGTAGTACAGAGAAGCTTATAACGCTTAAACTACAACTAGTTTATACATCATTCAACGCATTTATTTGAAAATTCCTATCACAGAATGCTACAAAGATAGTAGGAAATTCAAAAAAATTAGATAATTAAAGAAAGAAAAATACCCAGATGCAAAGTACCCATAGTACACTTTGGGCACAATATGATCATTGCTTTTGTAAAAATCACAATGCAAAGTAGACATTCAATAAATGCACAAGCAATAAACCCAGATGCAAAATAATCATACAATAAACTCACAAGCAAGGAACCTAAATGCAAAATAAATATTCAATAAACCCATATGCAAAATAGATATGATATAAGCCAGATGCTTTTAAACGAAAGCTTAAAACATGAAAATTTGTACCTTCTTTATCTCACACAAACTGAAATATCCACTAAAATTAGGAAAACTAGAACATATTGGAGTTTAGCTGAGGTAAAATTAGAAGAAATTTAAGCTAAGTTGAGCTGAGCTAAAATAAGGTAAAATTAGAAGAAATTTGAGGGATTTGAGCTGAAATAAGTTGAAATTAGTCAACTTCGATAGATTTGGGTGTTATGCTCTTTAGAGCTTCTCTCATATTAACAATCAGAGCAACTTTGACTGTTTTGAATGGGAGCTATGCTCTTTAGAGCTTTAAGAATCAGTGAAAGATTTGAGAGTTGTGAGTTTACTACTTTCTAAATTAAGAGTTGTGATAGTGAGAATATTTTAGAGCTTTGAGTCACTAAAAATATCTACTTTCTAAATATTTACTTATGAATTTATTTTTGGCCAATTAGAAATTAGAGGGAGATTTAAATTTTTTAATGAAATTTTTAGGCCACACTTCTAAAGTGTTGTATTTAGAATTATAAAAATACCATGCTTAAAAGTGTAGTTGTATGTGTAAATAAGTGTTGCCAATTATATTATGGTATGTGGCCTATACCATTAAAGAACATGCTTTAAAAGCGTTGCCAATATTAATGTGGCTAGAAGCTAAAAACTATAGCTACGCTTTAAAATAGTAACCAAATATGTTTTAGCCAACATTTTACAAGAGTGGGCTAGATTTAGTGTGGCCAAAAGACTAAAATATTGTAGTGCGAACATTATATATACGTCAAATCTCACCCTAGCTTGAGATTTTACCAACTCATAACCTAAGAACTTTTCTAGACAGGTACTTATGCCCTTACTTTACTATAATGATGGAATAGGTCATTACATTAGATTCCAATTAAACAATCATTTATCCCCAAAGGACAACAAAATAAAATAGGAGGAAAACAAGGATTACCAGAATCTATGAAAAAGTGAGGATACTTGTTCTGCATGTCTGCCTCAGTTTCCCAAGTGGCCTTTCAATAGGACGGTTCTTTCACTGGACCTTTACAAATACAATCTCTTTAGTACTCAACTTTTGGACATCCTGATCAAGAATAGAAATGCCTCTTCTTCATAAGAGAGGTTTTCGTTCAACAGGACCGAATCCCAACAAATAATATAGTCACCATCTTTGTAGTCCTTCTTAAGCATGAATACATGAAATATGGGATAAACCCCTGACAAACTAAGAGGCAAGGATAACTTATAAGCCACAAGCCCCATACTCTGAAGAATCTCAAAGAGGCCAATATACCTTGGACTCAACTTGCCTCACTTCCTAAATCACATAAGACCCTTCATGGGTGAAACCATGAGAAAAACTTACTCACCTTCCATAAAGTGCATATCTCTTACCATCCTATCTGCACACTCCTTTTGCCGGCTTTGAGGCGCTAAGAGATTCCCCTGAATGAACATCGCCCTTTCCATAGAATATTGATGAAGGCTTGTACCGCATGGCCTTACTTTGAAATTGTAAAAACATCCAGTGGGAGATCTATACATCCTCCCATATAGTGATTCAAATGGAGCAAGGTCTATACTCGAGTGATAGCTATTATTGTAAGCTAACTCGACCAACAACATATACTAGTCCCAATGATCCTCAAAATCCATCACACATGCACAAAACATGTCTTCCAATACCCGAATCATACGCTCAGGCTGCTTGTCCGTCTGAGGCTAAAAAGTTATACTCAGTTTCCCAAGTGGACCTTTACAGATACAATCTCTTTAGTACTCAACTTTTGGACATCCTGATCAAGAATAGAAATGGCTCTTCTTCATGAGAGAGGTTTTCGTCCAACAGGACCGAATCCCAACAAATAATATAGTCACCATCTTTGTAGTCCTTCTTGAGCATGAATACATGAAATATGGGATAAACCCCTGACAAACTAAGAGGCAAGGATAACTTATAAGCCACAAGCCCCATACTCTAAAGAATCTTAAAGAGGCCAATATACCTTGGACTCAACTTGCCTCACTTCCTAAATCACATAAGACCCTTCATGGGTGAAACCATGAGAAAAACTTGCTCACCTTCCATAAAGTGCATATCTCTTACCATCCTATCTGCATACTCCTTTTTCTGGCTTTAAGGCGCTAAGAGCTTCCCCTGAATGAACATCACCCTTTCCATAGAATATTGATGAAGGCTTGTACCGCATGGCCTTACTTTGAAATAGTAAAAACATCCAGTGGGAGATCTATACATCCTCCCATATAGTGATTCAAATGGAGCAAGGTCTATACTCGAGTGATAGCTATTATTGTAAGCTAACTCGACCAACAACATATACTAGTCCCAATGATCCTCAAAATCCATCACACATGCACAAAGCATGTCTTCCAATACCCGAATCATATGCTCAGACTGCTTGTCCATCTGAGGCTAAAAAGTTATACTCACGTCCAACCTTATACCCAACTCTTCATGCAATTTCTTCTAGAAGTTAGATGTTAATTAGGTTCCCCTATTCAAAATAATGGAGATAAGCACCCCATGCCATCGAACAATTTCCTTGGGATATAACTTGGCTAAGTTAGATGCATTATAAGTCACTTGAACCAAGATGAAGTGCACAGACTTCGTCAATCTATCAACCATGACCCATATCAAATGATATTTCTCCAAAGTCTTGGGAAGGCCAACCATGTAATCCATAGCTATTCTCTCCCACTTCCACTTAGGAATGGGCATCCTCTAACGAGTTATACCAGGCTTCTGGTGATCATATTTTACTTGCTGACAATTCTGACATTTAGCCACGAAGTCAACTATATCTCTCTTTATTCCACCTTACCAATAGTGCTATTTCAAACCTCGGTACATCTTGGTCACGGTAGGATGTATAGAATACTTAGAATAGTGAGCCTCTGCAAAGATTATAGTGATCAAGTCATCAACACGGGGTACATAAACTCGCCCCTTAATCTATATAATGCATTTATCATCAATAATGGCCTCCTTGGCCTTACCCCGCAACACATTGTCATAGATTTTGCTCAATTTCACATCATCAAATTATTTACCTTTGATTTGATCAAGAAAAGAGGACCTCGCCTCCACACAAACCAACAAGATACCCGGCTCATACACCTCTAACCACATGAAATTGTTAGCAAGGGACTGACTGTCTCTGGCCAATAGATGTCTAGTAGCTTTCAAGTAGGCCAAGCTACCCATGCTCTCGGTCTTTTTGCTTGATGCATCAACCACCACATTAGCTTTACCCAGATGGTATAAGATTGTGATATCATAATACTTGAGTAACTCCATCCATCTTCACTATCTGAAGTTCAAGTCCTTCTGAGTGAAGATATGTTGCAAGCTACGATGGTCTATGAACACTTTACAATGCACCCCATATAAATAGTATCTTCAAATCTTGAGAGCAAATACCACCGCAGCCAATTCCAAGTCATGAGTAGGATAGTTTTTGTCATGATACCATGAGTTTTCTTGAAGACTAAGCAATGAAATTCCATTTTTGCATCAATATAGCACCTAAATCAGACCGTAAGGCATCACAATACAAAATAAAATCTTTACCTTTAACCGGTAAGGAAAGAATAGGAGTTGTGATCAACAAAGTCTTCAACTTTTGGAAGCTCTTCTCATATTCATCTGACCAAACAAATGGTACCTCCATTTGGGTCAGGCGGGTCAGATGAGTAGCAATGGATGCAAAATCCTTAACGAACCTACAGTAGTAACTAGTCAATCCCTAAAGGCTACAAACCTCAGTCACTGAAATGGGTCTAGCCCAGTTCTTAACTGCCTCTATTTTTTGCGGGACTACCATTATCCCTTCTTTAAAAACTACATTCCCCAAGAAGGACACAAAAGATAATCAAAACTCGCACTTGAAAAAAATTTCTTACAATTCCTTCTCTTGTAACAATTCTAGCATAATCCTAAGGTGATTCTAATGCTCCTCATCACTCTAAGAATATACCAAGATATCATCAATGAAAACTATGACAAATGAGTCAAGATAGGTCTTCAATATTCCTATCATCAATCCCATAAAAGTAGAATGGACGTTAGTCAACCCAAATGATATCACAAGAAATTGTAGTTGACGTACCATGTCTGGAACGCGGTCATAGGGATATCAGAAGGCCGAAGTTATAGCTGATGGTAACCAGAACTTAAATCAATCTTAGAGAATATTGAAGCCGCATGTAACTGGTCAAACAGATCATTGATGTGAGGAAGAGGGTACTGGTCACATTTAGTAACCTTAATCAGCTGTCGGTAGCCTATGCATCTACATAGACTACCATCTTTCTTTTTAACAAACATAATTGGAGCACCCCAAGGGGAAGCTCTTGGACAAATGAATCCTTTACTTAGTAACTCTTGGAACTGAGCTTTAAGCTCTCTCAACTTTGTCGGTGCCATCCTATAAGAAGGAATAGAGATAGGACACGTATTTGTCTCTAAATCAATGCATAAGTCAATATCTTAATCAGGTGGCATGCCAAAAATATCCATAGGGAAAACCTCTTGGAACTCGCACACCACTAAAACTGACTCAATAGTTGGGACCTCTGAACTAATGTCTCAAAGATGAGCTAGGTAAGCCAAACACCCCATTCCTATCAGAATTTTAGCACGTAGGAAAGACACAAGTTTCATAGGAGTAAGGCTATAACTATCCTCCCTCTCTAGCCTATCCAACCCAGCATAGCCATAGTCATTGTCTTAGAATAATAGTCCAAAATAGCACTGTGTAGAGATAATAAACTCCTCCCTATGATGATGTTGAAATCTATAATGTCAAGAATCACTAAATCTGCTAAAGTTTTTCTCCCCATAAATATAACAAGGCAAGCCCAGAAAACCCTATCTACAACCACAAAAGCCCTCACTAGAGTAGATACAGTACCAGGAAAGTCAAGGAATTCATATATAAAAACAAAACTCTCAGCAAATCCATCAGACATATAAGAGAAGGTAGAACCAGGGTCAAATAAAATAGAAGCCATGTGGTCACTAACAAGAATAGTACATGTGATCATCGCATATGATGCCTCCACCTCTGGTCTACTTGGGAAAGCATAAAAGTGATTTTTACCACTGGTCTGTGCACCTCTCCTATTGGGTTGACCACCTACTCTACCATTTCCACTACCCCGGTTGGGATAGGTGCCACCTCTACAAGTTGTGTGACCACCGTGCCTGCCCTACGAATGATTTTTGTCTAAATCATTTCCTCTACCTGCAAGAACCTGATCTCTAGTAGCCTACTGCTGGATTGCCTGATGGAGCCAAGGATAACTCCGGCTCAAGTGTCCCACTTCACCACACTCATAACATGGATAGTCAAAAATAGGACATTGCACTGGAGCACAAAAAGTATGATACCCACCAAAATTTGATAAAGTCTAATTGTTCCCTAATGGACCCCTGGTAGAAACTACACTAATGACTTAATGGGGCACGCAGGGTATCCTCACGGACCCTTACCCTTCATGAATTGACCTCTGTAGTTACCCCAGATGGAGCTTATTTGTAGCTATCCTTGTTTGACTTTTTAGATTCACCCCTTCAACATTCTTAACAAACTCAACCACAACCTAAAAGGACCTTCCAAAAGATGCTACCTGTAATGCTAAAATCTATAGTCCAGTGTTCAAACCCTTTACGAAATGGCATATTTGTTCCTCCTCGGTACGGATCAACTGCAAAGAATAACAAGCCAAGGCATGGAAAAGTCTCATAAGCAATCACAGATTAACTCCCTTGCTTAATATTTGTGAATTCATCTCTCTTCCTATCCCTTAGAGTACGTGGGACATATTTCTCAAGAAACACTTAGTAGAATTGGGTCCAAGTCATAGGAAGTGCCCCAATAGGCCTGCACTCTACATTATATCTCCACCTCATTTTGGTATCCCCTTGTAATGGAAATGAAACAAACTCAACCCTATACATTTTTACAACACCTATCCTTTGTAGTCGCTCATGACATTCAATAATAAACTCATAGGCATCTTCATACTCTAACCCATGGAATAATAGTAGTTTTATCTTCACAAACTTGCAAAATAGATCATGCTTACCCCTAGTCATTACTGGGCCTGTCACTGGTAGTGAAAACATAGATGTCTTAAAAGCAGCATCCATCCGAGCAGCCATAGCTGCAGCATACTGAGCTATCAGATGGTACACCGTGGACACTACAAGAGTATCCCCATTCCCTGCCAACCCACTAAGGAAACTCAAGACTTGATGAATCACATCAAATGACATAGGAATTTGTGCTACACCTCTCTGAGCTAGTACCACCCCTGATCCCTAGACTGGTACTACCTTATAATTCTCAATCTGAACATCTTCTTCTACCATAACATTAGGAAGTTGTTTTCACTAAGGAGGAGATGCTGACCTCACCCCTAGTGGGTGTACCTCCCCTCCTTCCTCTAGCTCTGCCTCTCACTCTGCCTCTACCATAAACCGCAGCCTTGATGACTAACTCATGCATTGCTGCTCTAGCCTAGAATGTACGTGTTCTCACCATCTACAAGAATAAGAGTGAAAGAGTTAGATACCAATTTGGATTGCTAGATACCAATTTAAATCAAGTAATAGCATGAGAAATGAAAGAAGTTGAGGTTTTCTAAAGTCCTATAGCCTCCTGTGAAAAAGTATAGACGTCTCCATCCCATTCCATAAGATTTCTATTGGACACGTTTTTTATGATGAGATCAATAAACCCGGTGCTCTGATACAAACTTTTTCATGAACCAACTGGGCCATGAATGGCACCCACACAACCCTCTAGAGGGAGAACCAACTAATCTAAACCCAAATCTTAAATTTAGCATATTTTAGAAGAGATAGCTAAAATCAGGCATTAAGTCATAAGAAGTCAATACTGCCATAAATAAAAAAACAATAATGCAGAAGTAGTCTAACATACCCCAAGGAACATAAAGTCAACATACAAGAACTCTAACTAAAACATCATCTAAGATATCCAAAAATACTAAAATAATAAATGATAAGAGTCCCATTGTCCAGAATATGGACAACAACTCGCAGAGGATCCATGGTAGCCTGAAAAGTAGTGCCCACCCTAGGATCTAAATTCAACTCCACTACTCTAGCTGAGCTTGCATATCAACCTGTAGAACACGGTCTGCACTTAACAAAAGAAGAGTACAAGGTAGTATCAGTATAAAATACTATGTACTGGTAGGTATCATAGACCGACTCAAATTAAAACATGAATATAGAAAAAACCATATAACAAGTAAAAGGCAACTTAACACTTAGAACTTAACTTAGTCAACAGATAATTATCTCAAATTCAGTTTAACAAAAACAATATCAAGGTTATTCAATTCACTGAGTACTATCACAAAATGTTAGAGTTTACTTTCAAGTCATATCACATGAAACTTCTTTCAATCTATTTTCCATCAACATGTCTAACCTGGCTAGTCTCATTTATCTTATACTCACCAACTCACTATGAATAACATACAACAATGCAAAACTAAATAAGAGTGTACACACATGCTAAAAGGACATATTTCTACCTAACTATCCATGACCTGCAGGGGATTATAGGTGTCCATATGTCATACAGACGTGGTATTTGATCCATAACTATTGTATAAATATCAGTATCTACATAACCAGGATCTCAAACCTATTCCATATGAATATACACAGATCCCAAGGCACAATTACACTTAGCAATATAAGCTCACTTCATACTTCTTGTTCATCTTTCTTATTCATTCAAGCGTAACAGGAAAAACACATATAATTCAACCATATCAGAAGAACAATCATAAGTTACACAGTTATACCACATAGCATATAATAAAATGAGTCTCAACACTAAACCATAACCTACCTCAAGCTAAGAGTACCACCAGCAAACTTACTCACAATAGCCTTGCCTTTCCTAAACTCATCTGAATGCGCAAGGTTTATAAATAATAATTATATAAGAGTAATTAGCCATTTACTCTTCATTGTAGGTCTTGGGAATTTAACCCATCAATTCTATCCTTAAACGAGGTTTCTAGCATTCCCCAAGGGTTAATTAATCAATAATTATGCTCTTAGAATTCATACAATCAATACCCAAAGGGTGTTCTAACCAAGTTCAGCCCTTTTAGCCATTTTTATGCCTAAAGGTTTCATATTTATAGAACCCAAGGTTCCCCATTAGCCTTAATCAGGCTAAAAATAATTAATTTCATGCTAGGAGTCAAAAATATACATTTTAGGTGAAATTACGCCTACCCGTAGGGTTCTTCCCCAAGTTCATGCTTCTAGGGCTCAAATACAAGAATTATACCATTAATCCCCACCTTAAAGGTCTTACAAAGACTAATAATCAATAAATAAAGAGGTTTATGGATTACTTACCTCAAATGATGAAGAATGCCCTAATTCTTTTGGGAGAACCAGTTCTTAGTGTTTTAGAATGAATTAGGAGTTGTGAGGAATTAACTCATAAAACAAACTAAGTGCAGGTATTCTACCCAATTCCTTATGCAATAGATGGTTTCTCATCGCGATGCGTCATTGTGATGAGGATCGGCTCATCATGATGGCTCTCCGTGATAAAGTAACTTTTTATCACGATGAATGTAAAATTATAGAATATCAATTTCTCATCCTAGTCCGTCATTTCACAATACACTTTAATTTAGGGATGTCACAGATTAATTCTGATATGGCAGCTATCATATCCGGAGTTCTATGAACCCGAATTCAGTCCTGAAACTTCCTACGTGATCCTATGATAGTGAACTATTAACAAAAGAACTTCTCACTATATTTCATGAACAATAAGACCCAACCCATCTCAAAGGCACCAAACACTATATTTTTTTCAAAGCTCACCCTAGCCTAAGATTTTAACAACTCAGAACCTAGGTCCGTTTTTAGTCGGGCACTTACGACCTTACTTTACTATAATGATGGAATAGGTCATTACAACTTTCCAACTCTTTTATTTTTCATTAACAATATTATTTCTTCCAATTTAGTTTAGAACATAAGTAGTTAAACATTCTTGTTTTGGAATTATAGATAAGAGTATGATTGTTCAGTAGATGATTTATTCGACAAATATATGTTTATTATATTAGTTATTCTTATATTCTGGAGATTACTATTTTAATGCTTCCTGACCATTATAATTAATCTGTGATGACCCTTTCGGTCATCTTCGTGTTTATGCATTCATTGTACTGTTAGAGATTATCTGTAGTAGCCCCAAGTCATTTATGGCTTACTGGATCGGGTGTTTGGTACCCTGATCATTTGTTTGGGCATTTTGGCCATTTGCCTGTTTTAGAGCTTTAACTTAGAATATCATTGACTTTAGTCAACATTCTTAGCTGATATGCTCGAAATTGAATTTATAAAGCTCTGTTAGCTCCATAGCGTTGAGTTTGGTATAGTTGGACCTTCAGTTGAGGCCTGAGAACTTCCGGTGTGAGTTTTGTGTTATTTTCTCTGTTTTCAGGCCATTTGGAGTTGAAAGTGCAACTATGGGTGACTTTCTATGATCGGAGCATCAAATTTGAAATCCAACGATTCCATCAGCTCCGAAATGTTGTGTTTGGGTTAGGTAGGTGGTTGGTTTGGGTTCCGGGTGAGCCAGGCTCATTTCGAGCCTTTGAGTTCTTTTACTTAGTGTTGATTTGGGTCAACATTTCTCCAAAACAACTTCGTATGAAAGTTTCATTGATTCTGTTGAGTTCGGAATATCGTTTCCACTCTAATAGAATTATTGGATTTTGAATATCAGTTTCCTATCATTCTCAAAACACCCCATAGAAATTCCTAGTGCAGCTAGTTTTACTGAAGTTGCGGGCCTTCAGCGCCAACGGCGCCCAGGAAGCGTGATCACGCTAGCCTGTGGCCGAGCCTTGTACGCGATGGCACTAGGCAAGCCCTGATGGTACCCAAGCCAACGCCTACCTGCCAGAAATAATGGCGCCCCTCGCACGCGATCGCGCCTCAATGCGGGCCTCCCTTATACACGATGGTGCTGGTTTAGTGCCAATAGCGCTGACCAGCGACCAGCAGCTATTTAAGTCCTCTTCTTCGTTTTTCAAGCCATTTTCTCTCAACTCTTCTCACTCTAAAACATTTATACTCTCCACCAAATTTCTCCAATACCAGTTCTAACCTTGGGGAAATTGTTGTTCATCATAGATACGTGCTTCTTCGTCTCTTGGTAAGTCATTTTCCCCAACTTGCTCCCTTTTGGTTTTCTCTAAAATCCACCATTGTCGCTAAATTCCAAAAGCTTGAAAATTATTGTAGTGGCTGCCTCATAGATCTTGAATGTTCATGGGTTTGGAGAATTATCCGTCTTGGCTTATATTCTATCTTTGGAGTAAGTAGTCCTTGCCTAATTTTTTATTTTCGTTCTTAAATTCCAACTTAAATCCTCTCTTGAGCGGGCTGTTTTGGCACCCTTCTCTTGGCCAATTGTGCTCAATTTTGGAGCATGTCTTCTTGGCAACATTGTGGTCATCATTCTCCTTTTCATTTTGGGCTTCATGTTGTGGGGCCCACGGGCCCACCGGTGACCCAAATCTTGGCCCGACTATTATAATAGCAATATGAGTATCGTTAGACTCGCCTTGTTGTATGATTTATGTTTTTGATAGTTTGATTATCGTTCGGGGTTTCTCCGAGCAATTCAGGCTTGGATTTAGTTGTCCCAGTAGATTGTCATCAGACGACAAGTAGGTTACGGTCTAAACTCCCTAGACTTAGCATATATCGGATAAAATTGTACAAGTTGACATCCTTGAGTTGGGTTATTAGGTTGGTACCACAGACCTTAACCACTTTTCCATGTTTTGCCTCGTTTCTTTCCTCCATTATGTGTAGTATTCGCCGTAGTTGATATTATCACCCTTATGGTCCTGTGTGACCTTGTTTTTACTCTGGACAATAGATGGTGGGTTATTCGGGGGTTCTCGTGAGTTGCAGGCATTGTTATCGTGATATTATACTAGCTATCTGTGTTGTAGAGCGATTGGAGCTTGTCTAGGGCCAATAGGTTAATTGTGAGTTGTTGGGCGGATATTTATGTTTAATCATATCATTTCCATGCATAGAAAGAGGTTTTATCCATGTTTTACTATGGTTTTGGCTTCGGGCCTACTAGAACTGATTTTCTAAACCTTGCATAGCCCTGGGGGCACAGTTTTAATGGAAATGGATTGGATATGGTTTGACTTAACATGTGGATCTTCTTGGGGTAAAAGAAAGTTAAAATTTTGATTGATATCACCAGTTTTACTATTAACACTAGACTCGGCAGGGACGGGGTGCTAGTTGAGTTTTCTTACTGATTTAGGATGACTTTAGCCTCGGTGGGACCAATCATCTGAGATGACTTTCTACTATTTTAGATCCGGTTACGCCCGGGCACCCTTGGAGGGGTTTTAAGGCATTTTCCCCACTACTTTAGTCCTGGATAGGGTTTGGGCATGCATATTTGAGATTGGGTCTCTAGGTTGAACATGGACTTGCTTTCGGATGATATGTTTTGATACTGAGTTTTAGTATGCGGTTCGACACCTCCATGGACCTTTTCATTCTGGTCCTGGGGCCTAGGGCTGTGTGTGCTGGAGGAAAGGTATAAGGTTGAGTAGAGGTATACGGGCAGTGTCCTTTTATGGAACCTACCTGCTGGGCCCAATCGGCACTGGAGGGGGTACATACAGAGTTACCATTTCACCCTGAGATCTTCATGCATCATATCATTCATTGTTTGAGATTCCACCCTTGTTTGCTATATATTGAGTGTACGCTCCGGTTGTATGGGTGGCCGGATGGTTTGTTTTCACTTGTTTGCGTTATTTGGTTGTATGGGCGGTCGAGGGACTGTAGGTAGACTCCTATTACTTCATCACAGTGTTACCCCCTGCTACAGTTATAATTATGAGATTGTTTACTGCTAGGTTGTTAGTCTCTGGATTTGAGATTGATATGATTAGTTGGTTATTGATTCCTATTTTCTGAGCATGTCTATCCTTGCTTTCCTCTTCTTTCCCTTGTACTTGAGGTTACCAGTACACCGTCCACTTCTAATATGTATTATGTATATACTGTTATTGCAAGGATCCCAGGTGCATCATTTCTTACTTTCACATGTACCTGTTGTGTATATATTCTATTTGCTAGCCTTGTTGTTTCTGTTGTCTTCCCTATGGGCTAGTTATTGTGTGACTTTTTCGTAGAATTTTTTGACTACTTGTTTTTCTATTCTGTCTGTTACTATGCTTTTATCTTATATGTGCCCAGTCAGCCTATAACACCTACTGGGTACCTTATGCTTTGCATTTGGTGGTCATACTACACTCTGCATATTCTGGTGCAGATCCTAGTGTGGGATATTGCCACTAGATCACTGTGAGTCGTGCTTGGGGATTTTGGACTATCCAGACTGCGGGTGAGCTCTTGGTGACCGGAGCTTAGCTTTTAGTTTATCTTTTGCTTTATGTAATCTATTACTACTCGGAGACATTTATGTATATATTATTTTGGATGCTTCGTAGTCCTTATATGTAGTTTCGGCTCTATACTATGATAACAAGTTTGGGGTTTGGTTTAGCTTCCGCATATGTATGTATGTACTCCTGTTATCTATTCTCTTTATCTTGTTCCCTTGCTTCCTCTTAATAAACTGTTTCTTCCGCTTAGATTGTTAGATGTATCCCATTACTAACCATTCTGGGCTACAGGGATTGGTTCGCCTACTGGGGGGTTGTAGGTGCCATTATAACCGAGAAATCAGGTCATGACAGCTTAGTATCAGAGCTCTAGGTTCAGCGGTGTCATCGGTAGAGGAGCCAATGTCTAGTAGAGTTTTGAGGATCGGGGCGGTGACGTCCATACTGAATCTTTGGGAGGCTATAGTGACATCTTAAGAAAAATGGACTTTTCTTTTTTCTATCTCGTGTGTAGTACCTTTGAAAGTTTTTGGAAACCTCACTTGTTCTGGTTCACTCTTCCTCAGATGGTTTGTATGAGGTCTTCGACTTCTGGCAGAGGAGAGCCTCCTACCCTTGCACCTCCGACTCCAACTAGGGGCCGGGGTGGTCGTAGGGGTAGAGGTTGGGGTCGGGGATGTCCCAGAGCAACGGCACCTACTAGAGCTGCTAGTTTTGTGGTAGAGCTTGAGTATGATTATGAGCCCGAGTTCATCCCTAAGCAGCAACATATGTACCCGGGGACATCCCAGATACCACCAGTTGAAGCACTAGTTTCTGTGCCGACTTCAGCCCTAGCTCAGTCTTTGGATATTTGAGGTTTACTTGTTCAACTTCTAGGTATGATAGGGGAGAGACCTTCTGAGGAAGCATAGACATTTGCTCAGGGGGTAGCCCTGGGTGTCCAGAGTTCAGGAGGCGCAGCCTGCTACTGCAGCTCCCCGTACCGAGGTTGTTTCGATTCTATCAATTGCACAGCCTCTTGCTCCTCGCCCAGCAATGACAGATGGGGAGCAGAAGGCCTTGGGTAGATTTCTGAGATTGGCACCGCCAAGATTCACTGGTATGTCAGGACAGGACCCACATGACTTCATTACTACCTGTGAGGAGATGTTACACCATCTGGGATCGCTAGAGACTCACAGGGTTGGCTACACTACATATCAGCAAGAACGCCCAACGAAGTTATAGTAGAGGGTACAGGTTGCTTGAAGACCTTCTACATCACCTCCTTTGACTTGGTTTGAGCTCTATAAGGTCTTCATGGCCAAATTCCTACCTCAAAGCAACAGAGAAAGGTAGAGAGAGGATTTCACAAGACTTGCTCAGGATACTATGATCCTCTCGGAGTACGAGACCCCCTTATATCAGCTTGCTTCATTTGGGGCGATGATTATTCCTATTGAGGTTGACAGGGTCCGTAGATTTGTTTGGGGGTTACGGAGAGACTTTAGAGAGCCTACAGAGATATTGGTTGCTAGTGGTCGGTCTACCTAGGCTATTGCAAACTATGCTCGTATTGTAGAGGATTAGCGTCATCATGACACCGAGGCTAGAGATAAGAGGCCTTGACATCAGGGTAGCTACAGTGGTTCCAGACATGGTGGTAGATGTTTAGGCTAGTCGGGCCGGGGTTATCAGCCCCAGCAGCACTAGGGTCAGTCCAGCGGACTAGTTCAGTCTTCACTTTAGGCTTCTGGTAGTACTCAGTTCGAGCAGGGTCAGAATAGCCATCAGGGCTATAGTGGTCAGTCTAAGAGGGGTACAGCTTCTGAGGCATCGGGTGGTGCTGGCCATACGAGTTCTACTGATTCATCTCTACTGAGTAGGTCATCAGGGCCTTGTTTCACCTGTGGTATTATTGGTCATTTTGCAAGAGATTGCCCCCAGCAGGGCACAATTTAGCCGCCGCTCCACTGGCTCAGCCTATTCGCTCAATTCAGCCACCAGCTCGAGGAGGTGGTAGTCAGGGTAGAGGTGGTGCTCCACAAGGCAGAGAAGGTGGTAAGGATGGCAGTCGGGCAGGTGGAGGTCATCGTTAGTCCTATGGGGTTCCTGGGAGACCAGAGGAAGAGGCCTCGGATGCCGTGATTACAGGTACAATTTATGTATGCCATCAGTCTGCTATAGCTTTATTTGATCCTGGATCCACTAGTTCAAATGTATCTGCCTACTTTCTGCCTTGTTTTGGGTTGGCTAGTGAGCCATTATCTGTTCCTGTTTCTGTTTTGACCCCAGTAGGAGATTCTTTAGTAGTTGATCGGATTTTGAGATCTTGCATGATATCTGTTGGTGATTTGGAGACTTGGGCTGATTTGATGATACTTGACATGTTAGATTTTAATGTGATACTGGGCATGGACTGGTTATCCCCTCACTGTGCGGTTTTGGATTGTTATGCCAAGACTGTTACCATAGTCGTGCCCTGTGTATCCCCGATTGTGTGGCAGGGTTCTGTCAACTGCGCACAGTCTGGGATCTTCTCTTATCTTCGAGCTAGGAAGTTGATCTCTCGCGGGTGCTTAGCTTATCTAGCATATGTCTGAGATGCTAGTGCTGACCCTTCATCCCCTGAGGCTGTTCATGTGGTTAGATACTTCCTAGATGTGTTTCCTACTGACCTGCCAGGCCTTCCACCTGAGAGAGATATTAATTTTGCCATTGAGTTAGAGCCGGGCACCAGGACCAGTTCTATTCCCTTCCAAACCACTAAGAAAACTCAGGACTTGATGAATCACATCAAATGACATAGGAATTTGTGCTACACCTCTCTGAGCTAGTACTACCCATGATCCCTAGACTAGTACTACCTCATCATTCTCAATCTGAACCTCTTCTTCTACCATAACATTAGGAAGTTGTTTTTACTAAGGAGGAGATGTTGACCCCACCCCTGGTGGGTGTACCTCCCCTCCATCCTCTAGCTCTGCCTCTCACTCTGCCTCTTCCATAAACTGCAGCCTTGACGACTAGCTCGGGCACTGCTGCTCTAGCCTCGAATGTACGCGTTCTCACCATCTACAAGAATAAGAGCGAAAGAGTTAGATACCAATTTGGATTTCTAGATACCAATTTAAATAAAGTAATAGCATGAGGAATGAAAGAAGTTAAGATTTCCTAAAGTCCTATAGCCTCTTGTGGAAAAGTACAGACGTCTCTATCCCGTTCCATAAGATTCTATTAGACACGTTCTTTTATGATAAGATCAACAAACCCGTAGCTCTTATACAAACTTTGTCATGACCCAACTGGGCCATGAATGTCACCCACATAACCCTCTGGTGGGAGAACCAACTAACCTGAACCCAAATCTTAAACTTAGCATATTTTAGAAAAGATAGCTAAAATCAAGCATTACGTCATAAGAAGTCAATACTGCCATAAATTAAAAAACAATAATACAGAAGTAGTCTAACATACCCCAAGGAACATAAAGTCACCATACAAGAACTCTAACTATACATCGTCTAAGATATCAAAAATTACTAAAACAATAAATGATACGAGTCCCATTGTCCTGAATATGGACAACAACTCGTAGAGGATTCATGGTAGGCTAAAAATTAGTGCCCACCCTAGGATCTAAAATCAACTCTACTACTCTAGCTGAGCTTGCGTATCAACCTCTAGAAAACGGTTTGCACTTAACAAAAGAAGAGTACAAGGTAGTATTAGTACAAAATACTATGTACTGGTAGGTATAATAGACCGACTCAAACTAAAACATGAATATAGAAATAATCATATAACAATTAAAAGGCACCTTAACACTTAGAACTTAACTTAGTCAACATATAATCATCTCAATTCAGTTCAACAAAAACAATATCAAGGTTATTGAATTCACTGAGTACCATCACGAAATGTAAGAGTTTACTTTCAAGTCATATCACATGAAACTTCTGTCAATCTATTTTTCATCAACATGTCTAATTTGACTAGTCTCATCTATCTCATACTCACCTACTCACTATGAATAACATACAACAACGCAAAACTAAACAAGAGTGTACACACATGCTAAAAGGACATATTTCTACCTAACAAGCCATGACCTGCAGGGGACTGTAGGTGTCCATGTGTCATACCGGCGTGGTATTTGATCTATAACTATTGTATCAATATCAGTATCTATATAACCAGGATCTCAAACCTATATTAGCTCACTTTATACTTCTAGTTCATCTTGCTTATTCATTCAAGCGTAACAGGAAAAACACATATAATTCAACCATGTCAGAAGATCAATCACAAGTTATACAGTTCTACCATATAACATATAATAAAATGAGTCTCAACTCTAAACCATGACCTACCTCAATCAAAGAGTACCACCCGCAAACTTACTCACAATAGCCTTGCCTTTTCTTAACTCATCAGAATGCGCTAGGTCTATAAATAATAATTATATAAGAGTAATTATCCATTTACTCTTCATTGTAGGTCTTGGGAATTTAACCCATCAATTCTATCCTTAAACGAGGTTTCTAGCATTCCCCAAGGGTTAATTAATCAATAATTATGCTCTTAGAATTCATAGAATCAATACCCAAAGGGTGTTCTAACCAAGTTCAGCCCTTTTAGCCATTTTTATGCCTAAAGGTTTCATATTTATAGAACCCAAGGTTCCCCATTAGCCTTAATCAGGCTAAAAATAATTAATTTCATGCTAGGAGTCAAAAATATACATTTTAGGTGAAATTACGCCTACCCGTAGGGTTCTTCCCCAAGTTCATGCTTCTAGGGCTCAAATACAAGAATTATACCATTAATCCCCACCTTAAAGGTCTTACAAAGACTAATAATCAATAAATAAAGAGGTTTATGGATTACTTACCTCAAATGATGAAGAATGCCCTAATTCTTTTGGGAGAACCAGTTCTTAGTGTTTTAGAATGAATTAGGAGTTGTGAGGAATTAACTCATAAAACAAACTAAGTGCAGGTATTCTACCCAATTCCTTATGCAATAGATGGTTTCTCATCGCGATGCGTCATTGTGATGAGGATCGGCTCATCATGATGGCTCTCCGTGATAAAGTAACTTTTTATCACGATGAATGTAAAATTATAGAATATCAATTTCTCATCCTAGTCCGTCATTTCACAATACACTTTAATTTAGGGATATCACAGATTAATTCTGATATGGCAGCTATCATATCCGGAGTTCTATGAACCCAAATTCAGTCCTGAAACTTCCTACGTGATCCTACGATAGTGAACTATTAATAAAAGGACTTATCACTATCATTTCATGAACTATAAGACCCCAACCACCTCTAAGGCACCGAACACTATATTTTTTTATCAAAGCTCACCCTAGCCTGAGATTGTAACAACTCAGAACCTAGGTACTTTATTAGCTGAGTACTTACGACCTTACTTTACTATAATGATGGAATAGGCCATTACAACTTTCCAACTCTTTTATTTTTCATTAACAATATTATTTCTTGCAATTTAGTTTAGAACATAAGTAGCTAAACACTCTTGTTCTGGCATTACAGATAAAAGTATGATTATTTAGTAGATGATTTATTCAACAAATATATTTTTATTATATTAGTAATTCTTATATTCTTGAGCTTACTATTTTAATGCTTCCCGACCATTAGAATTAATCTGTGATGACCCTTTCAGTCATCTTTATGTTTACGCATTCATTATACTGTTAGAGCTTTCCTGTAACGGCCCCAAGTCATTTATGGCTTACTGGGACTGGTCGTTTGTTTGGGCATTTTTGTCATTTGCCTATTTTAGAGCTTTAACTTAGAATATCATTGACTTTAGTCAATATTCTTAGCTGACATGCTTGTAATTGAATTCTGAAAGCTCTGTTAGCTCTGTAGCATTGAGGTTGGTTTAGTTGCACCTTCAGTTGAGGCCTGAGAACTTTGGGTGTGGTTTTTGTGTTGTTTTCTCTGTTTACAGGCCATTTAGAGTTTAAAGTGTAACTTTAGGTGATTTTTGATGATTGGAGCATCAAATTTGAAAGTCGATGATTCCATTAGCTCCGTAATGTTGAGTTTGAGTTAGGTAGGTGGTTGGTTAAGGTTTCGGGTGAGCCGGGCTCATTTTGAGCCTTTAAGTTCTTTTAGTTAGTATTGACTTGGGTCAACATTTCTCCAAAATGACCTCGTATGGAAGTTTCATCGATTCTGTTGAGTCTGGAATGTCATTTCCACTTTATTGGCATTATTGGTTTATGAATATCAGTTTCCTATCATGCCCGGAACACCCCGTGGAAATTCCTAGCTCAGCTAGTTTTAATGCAGTTGCAGGCCTTCAGCGCCAACAGTGCCCTGGCAGCGCGATCATTCTAGCCTATGGTAGGACATCGCTGATAGTGTCCAGGCCAGTGCCTGCCTTCCGCACCAATAGTGCCCCTCGTGCGTGATTGTGCCTCAACAGGGGCCTCCCTTGTGTGCGATGGCACGGGTTTAGCGCTAACGGCGCTGACCAGCGACCAACAGCTATTTAAGTCCTCTTTTTCATTTTTCCATCCATTTTTTCTTAACTTTTCTCACGCTAAAACATTTATTCTCTCTACCAAATTTCTCCAATACCAGTTCTAACCTTGGCGAAATTGTTGTTCATCATAAATCCGTGCCTCTTCATCTCTTGGTAAGTCATCTTCCCCAACTTGCTTCGTTTTGGTTTTCTCTAAAATCCACCATTGTTGTTGAATTCCAAAAGCTTGAAAATTGTTGTAGTGGCTGCCTCATAGCTCTTGCATGTTCGTGGGTTTGGAGAATTATCCGTCTAGGTATAAATTCTAACTTTGGAGTAAGTAATCCTTGCCTAATTTCCAATTTTTGTTCTTAAATTCCAACTTAAATCCTCTTTTCAGCGGGCTATTTTGGTGCCCTTCTCTTGGCCAATTGTGCGCAATTTTGGATCATGTCTTCTTGGCATCGTTGTGGTCATCGTTCTCTTCTTCATTTTTGGTTTCAGGTTGCGGGGACCATTAGTGACCCGAATTTCATCCCGGCTATTATAGCAATATGGGTATTATTAGACTCACCTTGATAGTTTGATTATTGTTCAGGCTTTCTCGGAGCAATTCGGGCTTGGATTTTATTATCCTAGTAGCTTATCGTCGGACGATAGGTAGGGTACAATTTAAACTCCCTAGACTTAGTATATATCAGATAAAATTGTACTAGCTGACATTCTTGGGTTAGGTTATTAGGTTGGTACCACAGACCTTGACCGCTTTTCCATGTTTTGCCTCATTTCTTTCTCCGTTGTGTGTAGTATTCTCCGTAGTTGATATTATCACCCTTATGGTCCTGTGTGTCCTTGTTTTGACTCTGGACCATAGATAGTGGGTTATTCGGGAGTGCCCATAAGTTTGGGCATCGTTATAGTGATATTATACTGGCTATTTGTGTTGTAGAGTGATTGGAGCCTGTGCAGGGCCGATAGGTTAATTATGAGTTGTTGGGCGGCTATTTGTGTTTAATCATATCATTTCCATGCATATAAATAGGTTTTATCCATATTTTACTATGGTTTTGGCTTCGAGCCTACTGGAAGTGACTTTCTAAACTTTGTATGGACCTGGGGGCCCATTTTTGACGGAAATGGATTGGATATGGTTTGACTTAACATGTGGATCTTCTTGGGGTAAAAAAAAGTTAAATTATGATTGCTATCACCAATTTTACTATTAAAGCTAGACTCGGCAGGGCCGGGGTACTAGTTGATTTTCTTACTGATTTGGGATGACTTTAGCCTCGGTCGGACCGAGCACCTGAGATGACTTTCCACTATTTTAGACTCGGTTATGCCCGGGCACCCTTGGAGGGGTTTTTGAGGCATTTTTTCCACTACTTTAGTCCCGGATAGGGTCTGGGCATGCATATTTAAGATTGGGTCTCTAGGTTGAACCCAAACTTGCTTTCAGATGACATGTTTTGATATTGAGTTTTAGTATGGAGTCCAAGACCTCCATGGGCCTTGTCGTTTTGGACATGGGGACTAGGGATGCGAGTGCCAGAGGAAGGGTATACTGCAGAGTAGAGGTATACGGGCACTGTTCTTCTATGGAACCTACCTGCTGGGCCCAATTGGCACATCAGGGGGTACAATAGTGTTACCATTTTTCCCTGAGATCTTCATGCATCATATAATTCATTATTTGAGATTCCACCCTTGTTTGCTATTTATTGAGTGCACGCTCCGATTGTATGGGTGGCCGGAGGGTTTGTTTTACTTATTTGCGTTCTTCGATTGTATAGGCGGTCGAGGGACTATAGGTAGACTCCTGTTACTTCATCATAGTGTTACCACTTGATATAGTTATAATTATGAGATTGTTTACTGCTAGGTTGTTAGTCTCTGGATTTGATATTGATATGATTAGTTGGTTATTGATTCATGTTTTCCGAGCATGTCTATCTTTACTCTCATCTTCCTTCCCTTGTACTTGAGGTTACCAGTATACCGTCCACTTCTAAAATGTATTATGTATATACTACTATTGCAAGGATCCCAGGTGTGTCATTTCTTACTTTCACCTTTGCCTGTTGTGTATATATTCTATTTGCTAGCCTTGTTGTTTCTGTTGTCTTCCCTCTAGGCTAGTTCCTATGTAACTTTTTTGTAGAATTCTGTGACTACTTGTTTGTCTATTCTGTCTGTTACTATGCGTTTATCTTATATGTGCCCAGTCAGCCTATGATACCTATAGGGTACCTTATGCTTCTGATTTGGTGCTCATACTACATTCTACATCTTCTGGTGCAGATCCTAGTGTGGGACATTGCCGCTAGAATGCTGTGAGTCGTGCTTGAGGATTTTGGACTATCCAGACTAAGGGTGAGCTCTTGGCGATCGGAGCTTAGCTTTTAGTTTATTTTTTACTTTATGTACTCTATTACTATTCGAAGACATTTGTGTATATATTATTTTAGATGCTTTGTACTCCTTATATGTAGTTCAAGCTCTATACTATGATACCAGGTTTTGGGTTTGGTTTAGCTTCCGCATATGTATGTATGTACTCCTGTTATCTATTCTCTTTATCTTGTTCCCATTCTTTCGCTTATTAAACTATTTCTTTCGCTTAGACTATTAGATGTAGCTGATTACTATCCGTTCTGGGCTATAGGGATTGGTTCGCCTACTGAGGGATTATAGGTTCCATCATAATTGAGAAATCGGGTCATGACAGCTTGGTATCAGAGCTCTAGGTTCACCGGTGTCATCGGTATAGGAGCCAATGTCTAGTAGAGTCCTGCGGATTGGGGCGGAGACGTCCATACTAAATCTTTGGGAGGCTATAGTGAAATCTTAGGACAATTGGACTTTTCTTGTTTCTATCTCGTGTGTAAAGTTTCTGGAAACCTCACTTGTTCTGGTTTACTCTTCCACAAATGGTTCGTACGAGGTCTTCGACTTCTGGCAGAGGAGTGCCTCCTACCCTTGCACCTCCGACTCTAGCTAGGGGCTGGGGTGGTCATAGGGGTAGAGGTAGGGGTCGAGGATGTCCCAGAGAAGCATCACTCTCTAGAGCTGCTAGAGTTGAGGTTGAGCCCAAGTATGATTATGAGCCCGAGTTCGTCCCTGAGCAGTAGCATATGGACCTGGGGATAGCCCAGGTACCACTAGTTCTAGCACCAGTTTCTATGTCGGCTTCAGCCCAGCTCAGTCTTCTAATATTTTGGGTTTACTTGTTCAGCTTCTAGGTATGATAGGGGAGAGTCTTTCTGAAGAATTACGGATATTCGCTCAGGGGGCAGCCCTGGGTGTCCAAAGTTTAGGAGCACAGCCTGCTACTGAGGCTTCCCATGCCGAGGTTTTTCTGATTCCATCAGCTGCACAACCTGTTGCTCCTCGCCCAGCAATGACAGATGGGGAGCAGAAGGCCTTGGGTAGATTTCTGAGATTGGCACCGCTGAGATTCACTGGTATATCAGAACAGGACCCACATGACTGCATTACTACCTGTGAGGAGATGTTACACCATCTGGGCTTACTTGAGACTCACGGGGTTGGCTACAGTATATATCAGCAAGAGGTCCCAGCAAAGTTATAATAGAGGGAACAAGATGCTTGCAGACCTTCTACATCACCTCCTTTGACTTGGTTCGAGTTCTATAAGGCCTTCATGGACAAATTCCTACCTTAGAGCAATAGAGACAGGCGGAGAGAGGAGTTCAGTAGACTTGCTCAGGATACTATGATTGTCTCGGAGTACGAGGCCCGCTTCCATCAGCTTGCTCCATTTAGGGCCATGATTATGCCTACTGAGGCTGACAGGGTCCGTAGATTTGTTTAGGGGCTACGGAGAGAGTTTAGAGAGCTTGCAGAGATATTGGTTGCGATTGGTCGGTCTTTCCAGGCTATTGCAGACTATGCCCGTACTGTAGAGGATTCGCTTTGTTATGACACTGAGGCAATAGATAAGAGGCCTCGACATCAGGGTGGCTGCAGTAGTTCCAGACATGGTGGTAGAGGTTTAGGGCAGTGAGGTCGGGGTTATCATCCACAGCAGCACCAGGGTCAGTCCAGCTGACTGGTTCAGGCTTCACTTCAGGATTCTGGTAGTACTCAGTTCAAGCAGGGTCAGAGCAGCCATTAGGGCTACAGTGGTCAGTCTTCGAGGGGTACAACTTCTAGGGCATCAGGCTGTGCTGGCCATACAGGTTCTACTAGTTCATCCCGACTGAGTAGGTAATGGGGCTTGTTTTACCTGTGATATTATTGGTCATTTTGCTAGAGATTTCCCCCAGCATGGCACAGTTCAGCTGCCGCTCCACTAACTCAGCCTATTCACTCAGTTCAGCAACCGGCTCAAGGAGGTGGTAGTCGAGGTAGAGGTGGTCTCTACGTGGTAGAGCAGGTGGTAGAGATGGCCGTCAGGTAGGTGGAGGTCATCGTCAGTCCTATGTGGTCCCTGGGAGATCGGAGGCAGAGGCCTCGGATGCCATGATTACAGGTATGATTTTTTTATACCATCAGTCTTCTATGACTTTATTTGATCCTGGATCCACTTGTTCATATGTATCTGCCTACTTTCTGCCTTTTTTAGGGTTGGCTAGTGAGCCATTATCTGTTCTTGTTTCTGTTCTGACCCAGTAGAAGATTCTTTATTAGTGGATCGAATTGTTAGATCTTGCATGATATCTGTTGGTGATTTGGAGACTTGGGCTGATTTGATGATACTTGACATGTTAGATTTTGAAGTGATACTGGCATGGACTGGTTATCCCCTCACCGTGCAGTTTTAGATTGTCATGCCAAGATTGTTACCTTAGCCGTACTTGGTGTATCCCCAATTGTGTGGCAGGGTTCTGTCAGCCACGCACCATCTGGGATCATCTCTTGTCTTTGAGCTAGAAAGTTGATCTCTCGCGGGTGTTTAGCTTATCTAGCATATGTCCGAGATGCTAGTGTTGACCCTTCATCCCCTGAGTCTGTTCCTATGGTTAGAGACTTCCTATATGTGTTTCCTACCGGCCTACCAGGCTTTCCACCTGAGATATGTTGATTTTTCCATTGAGTTAGAGCCGGGCACCAGGCACATTTCTATTCCTCCGTACCATATGGCTCCTGCTGAGTTGAGGGAGCTTAAGGAGTAGCTCCAGAATTTGTTAGCTAAGGGGTTTATTAGACCGAGTGTGTCACCTTGAGGTGCTCTTGTTCTCTTCGTGAAGAAGAAGGATGGGTCGATGCGGATGTGTATTAATTATTGGCCATTGAATAAGGTGACAGTAAAGAATAGGTATCCGATGCTGAGGATTGATGACTTATTTGATCAGCTCCAGGGTTCAGCTATGTTTTTGAAGATTGATTTGAGGTTTGGCTATCACCAATTGAGGATTAGGGCAGAGGACATCCCTAAGGCAGCATTCAGGACACATTATGGCCACTATGAGTTCCTGGTGATGTCTTTTGGGTTGACTAATGCCCCCGCAACCTTTATGGATTTGATGCATAGGGTGGTTAGCCCGTACTTGGATATGTTCATGATAGTCCTCATTGATGATATTCTGGTATACTCGAGGAGCAGGGATGAGCAGGAGCAGAACTTGAGGATTGTACTTCATACTTTGAGAGATCATTGGCTTTATACCAAGTTCTCAAATTATGAGTTTTGGCTTGAGTCAGTTGCATTCCTAGTACACGTGGTGTCTAAGGATGGTATTAGAGTTGATCCGGGTAAGATTTTTGCGATTCGTGATTGGCCTAGACCCACTACTGTTATAGAGGTTCGAAGCTTAGTTGGGATAGCGGGTTACTATAGGAGGTTCATTCAGGGATTTTCTTCTATAGAAGCACCCTTGACTATGCTAACTAGGAAGGATATCCCATTACAGTGGTCGGATCAGTGCAGGGATAGCTTTCATAGGCTTAAGGCCTTATTGACTTCAGCTCCTATTTTGACTTTACTGGTCGAGGGTCAGAGTTTCACCGTGTATTGTGATGCTTTTGGGATTGGGATTGATTGTGTGTTGATGCAGCACGGTCGAGTGATAGCATATATATCGATGCAGCTGAAGGTTCATGAGTGCAACTACCCCACTCATGACTTAGAGTTGGCGGCGGTAGTCTTCCCGCTCAGGATCTGGAGACACTACTTATATGGAGTTCATTGTGAGATATTCACCGATCACTGTAGTCTTCAGTATATTACGAGTCAGCGAGAGCTAAACTCGAGGAAGCGGAGATGGATTAAGCTACTGAAGGACTATGATTTCACCATTCTATATCATCCGGGTAAGGCAAACGTGGTAGTTGATACCTTAAATCGAAAGGCGGTGAGTATGGGCAGCCTTGCTTCACTTTCAGTTTTTGAGCGACCGTTGGCCTTGGACATCCAGTCCTTGGCTAACCGATTAGTTAGGCTTGACTTGTCGGATCCTAGCAGAGTTCTTGCCAATGTTGAGGTCTTTTCTACTCTAGTTGATCAGATTCAGAGAAGACATTTTGAGGATCAGAGTTTGTGTGACCTTCGTGATCAGGTAGTTTGGGGTGAGGCCATCCGGGCTACTTTGGGTTCTGATGGTATTCTGAGGTTTGATAGCCGTCTTTGTGTTTCAAGGGTTGGAGATTTGATTCAGTTGATACTCTGTGAGGTACATTATTCTAGATACTCCATTCATCCTAGAACGGCGAAGATGTATAGAGATTTGAGATAGCTTTACTGGTGGAGTGGTATGAAGCGGGACGTTGCGGAGTTTGTATCTCAGTGCTTGAACTGTCAGCAGGTTAAGTTTGAGCACATGAGACCGGTTGGCTTGATGTAGTGACTTCCCATACCTGAGTGGAAGTGGGAAGGTATTACTATAGACTTTGTTATTGGTTTGCCTCGTACTTCTCAGGGGTTTTATTCCATTTGGGTGATCATTGATAGGCTGACTAAGTCAGCCTATTTCTTGTCGGTTCAGACTTCTTATTGTGCAGAGAGGTTAGCCTAGATCTACCTTCGTGAGATTGTTAAGTTGCACGGGGTCCCAACTTCTGTCATTTTAGACTATAGCACTCAGTTCACATCTCAGTTCTGGAGGGCGATTCAGCAAGATTTTGGTATAGAGGTTCATCTTAGTACTGTTTTCCACCCTCAGACAGATGGCCAGTCTGAGAGGACTATTCAGGTCCTGGAGGACATGCTTTGGGCTTGTCTTCTTGACTTTGGAGGTTCATGGGATCAGTTTGTGCCATTGGCTGAGTTTGCTTATAATAGTAGTTTTCATTCAAGCATTGGCATGGCACCATTTGAGTCCTTGTATGGTAGGGATTGCAGATCGCTGATTGGTTGGTTTGATGGTTTAGAGTCCAGACTGTAGGGTACAGATTTGCTTAGAGATTCCTTAGACCTAGTCTGTTTGATTAAGGATAGACTTAGAGCGGCCCAGATTAGGTGGAAGAGCTACGCTAATCGTATACTTTGTGCCTTGGAGTTCAGTGTTGGTGACATAGATTTGGTCGGCGGGGCAAGCTTAGCCCCAGGTTCATTGGGCCATTTTAGATTCTATAGAGGGTTGGTAGTGTTGCCTACATGTTAGCTTTGCCTCTTATGTTTTCAGTTGTTCACCCAGTTTTTCATGTCTCAATGTTGCGCCAGTATGTGCCAGATGAGTCTCATGTGTTGCATTGGGATTCGGTTCAGTTAGACGAGAGTTTATCATTTTTGAGGAGCCGATAGCTATTCTGGCCAGAGATATCAGGAGATTGAGATCTAGGGAGATTCTAGTTGTGAAAGTTTAGTGGAGACATCATTCGGTCGAGGAGGCTATTTATGAGACTGAGAGTGAGTTGCATGCTCAGTATCCGTAGTTGTTCGAGCCTTCAGGTTCTCCCTTCTTCTTGACTTTTAAGAACAAAAGTCTTTTTAGTAGTGGATGTTGTGATGACCCTTCCGGTCATCTTCATTTTTACGCATTCATTGTATTGTTAGAGCTTTCCTGTAGCAGCCCTAAGTCATTTATGTCTTGCTGGGACCGGTAGTTAGGTACCCTGGTTGTTCATTTGGGCGTTTTGGTCATTTGCCTATTTAGGGCTTCAACTTAGAATATCATTGACTTTAGTCAACATTCTTAGCTAACGTGCTCGGAATTGAATTCTAACAGTTTTGTTAGCTCTATAGCATTAATTTTGGTCTGGTTGGACCTTTAGTTGAGGCCTGAGAACTTCCGGTGTGGGTTTTGTGTTGTTTTCTCTATTTTCAGGCCATTTGGAGTTGAAAGAGTAATGTTGGGTGACTTTTGATGATCGGAGTGTCAAATTTGAAATTCAATGATTCTGTCAGCTCTGGAATGTTGAGTTTAGGTTAGGTAGGTAGTTGATTCGGGTTTTGCGTGAGGTAGGCTCATTTCGAGCCTTTTAGTTCTTTTTGTTAGTGTGGACTTGGGTCAACATTGCTCAGAAACTACCTCATATAGAAGTTTTGTTGATTCCGTTGAGTCCAGAATGTCATTTCCACTCTATTAGCATTATTGGTTATTGAATATCGGTTTCCGATCATGCCCGAAACACCCCATGGAAATTCCTAGTGTAGCTGGTTTTTGTGCAGTTGCAGGCCTTCAGCGCCCAGGAAGCGCAATCGCTCTAGCCTATAGTGGAGACTTATGCACGATGGCGCCAGGACAGTGCCGATGGTGCTTAGGACAACGTCTGCCTGCTAGCACCGATTGTGCCCCTCGCGAACGATCGCGCCTTGACGCGGGCCTCCCTTGTGTGTGATGGCGCTGGTTTACCGCCAATGGCGCTGACCAGCGACCTGCAGCTATTTAAGTCCTCTTTTTCATTTTTTTAGCCATTTTCTCTCAACTTTTCTCACTCTAAAACTTTTATACTCTCTACCAAATTGCTCCAATACCTTTTCTAACCTTGGGGAAATTGTTGTTCATCATAAATCTGTGCTTCTTGGTCTCTTGGTAAGTCATCTTCCCCAACTTGCTTCCTTTTGGTTTTCTCTAAAATCCACCATTGTTGCTAAATTTCTAAAGCTTGAAAATTGTTGTAGTGGCTTCCTCATCGCTCTTGCATGTTCGTGGGTTTGGAGAATTATCCGTCTTGGCTTAAATTCTATCTTTGGAGTAAGTAATCCTTGCCTAATTTTCGATTTTCGTTCTTAAATTAATCATCTCTTGAGCGGGCTATTTTGGCGCCCTTCTTTTTGCCAATTGTGCTCAATTTTGGATCATGTCTTTTTGGCATAGTTGTGGTCGTTATTCTCTTTTTCATTTTTGGTTTCAGGTTGCAGGGCCCACGAGCCCGCCGGTGACCCAAATTTTAGCCCGTCTATTATTATAGCAATATGGGTATCGTTAGACTCACCTTGATGTATTATTTATGTTTTTGATAGTTTAATTATCATTTGGGGTTTCATCGGAGCGATTCGGGCTTGGATTTTACTGTCCCAGCAGCTTGTTATCGAACGACAGGTAGGTTACAGTATAAACTCCCTAGACTTAGCATATATCAGATAAAATTTTACTAGCTGACATCCTTGGGTTAGGTTATTAGGTTGGTACCACAGACCTTGACCGCTTTTCCATGTTTCGCTTTGTTTCTTTCCTCCATTATGTGTAGTATTCTCCGTAGTTGATATTATCACCCTTATGGTCCTGTGTGGCCTTATTTTGACTCTGGACCATAGATGGTGGGTTATTCGGGGGTGCCCGTGAGTCCCGGGCATAGTTATCGTGATATTATACAGGCTAGCTGTGTTGTAGAGCGATTGGAGCTTGTGCAGAGCCGATAGGTTAATTGTGAGCTACTGGGCGGCTATTTGTGTTTAATCATATCATTTCCATGCATATAAAGAGGTTTTATCCAGGCTTTACTATGGTTTTGGCATCGGGCCTACTAGACTGATTGTCTAAACTTTGCATGGCCCTAGGGGCCCGTTTTCGATGGAAATGGATTGGAAATGGTTTGACTTAAAATGTGGAACTTCTTGGGGTAAAAGAAAGTGAAATTATGATTGTTATCACCTGTTTTTACTATTAATACTAGACTCGATAGGACCGGGGTGCTAGTTGAGTTTTCTTACTGATTTGGGATGACTTTAGCCTCAGAAGGACCGAGCACCTGATATGAATTTCTACTATTTTAGACCCGGGCACCCTTAGAGGGGGTTTTGAGGCATTTTTCCCACTACTTTAGTCCTGTACAAGGTCTGGGCATGCATATTCGAGACTGGGTCTCTAGGTTGAACCCAGACTTGCTTTCGGATAACATGTTTCGATACTGAGTTTTAGTGTGGGTCTGGGACCTCCATGGACCTTGTCGTTCTGGACCTAGGGCCTAGGGATGCATGTGCCTGAGGGAGGGTATACGGTGGAGTAGAGGTATTTGGGCAGGGTCCTTCCATGGAACCTACCTGCTGGGATCGATCGTCACTGAAGGGGGTACATACAGAGTTACCATTTCGCCCTGAGATCTTCATGCATCATACCATTCATTGTTTGAGATTCCACCATTGTTTGTTGTTTGTTGAGTGTACGATCTGGTTGTATGCGCATCCGGAGGGTTTGTTTTCACTTGTTTGCGTTCTTCAATTGTATGGCAGCCGAGGGACTGTAGGTAGACTCATTTTACTTTATCACAGTGTTACCCCCTGCTATGGTTATAATTATGAGATTGTTTACTGCTAGGTTGTTAGTCTTTGGATTTGAGATTGATATTATTAGTTGGTTATTGATTGCTGTTTTTTGAGCATGTCTATCTTTACTCTCCTCTTCCTTCCCTTGTACTTAAGGTTACCAGTATACTGTCCACTTCTAAAACTTATTATGTATATATTGTTATTGCAAGGATCCCAGTTGCGTCATTTCTTACTTTCACCTGTGCATGTTGTGTATATATTCTACTTGCTATCCTTGTATGTTGTTTCTGTTGTCTTCCCTCTGGGCTAGTTCCTGTGTGACTTTTCATAGAATTCTGTGACTACTTGTTTTTCTATTCTGTCTGTTACTACGCTTTTATCTTATATGTGCCCAGTCAGCCTATGATACCTACTGGGTACCTTATGCTTTGCATTTCATGCTCATATTACACTATGTATCTTCTGGTGCAGATCCCATCGTTGCTAGATCATTGTGAGTCGTGCTTGAGGATTTTGGACTATCCAGGCTGAGGGTGAGCTCTTGGCGACCGGAGCTTAGCTTTTAGTTTATCTTTTGCTTTATGTACTCTATTACTACTCGGAGATATTTGTGTATATATTATTTTGGATGCTTCGTACTCCTTATATGTAGTTCTGGCTCTATACTATGATACCAGGTTTTGGGTTTGGTTTAGCTTTCCCATATGTATGTATGTACTCCTGTTATCTATTCTCTTTATCTTATTCCCTTGCTTCCGCTTATTAAATTGTTTCTTCCGCTTAGATTGTTAGATGTAGCCCATTAATAACCGTTTCGGGCTACGGGAATTGGTTCGCCTACTTGGGGGTTGTAGGTGCCATCATGACCGAGAAATTGGGTCATGGCGTAATCCATACTCTCATCGTGAACTCGAGAGAGGAATCTGAGTTATAACGAAGAATATAGGGAGTAATATTTTTCTTTAGTCAAATAAAGAGCTAATTTATGGCTAGGATAGAGATATACTTGGATTGCCTTACTTGGTTATAAAATGAGAGAAAAAATTATGTTTGTATGTTCATTCTTGATCGTAGAAATATAGGAAAAGAAGTGCATGTGAATAGAAAATTAGAGGCTTGGGAAGACCATAATCATTCTACTAACCCTGTAAGTCAACTATTAGATAAACAAACAAGTCGGTGAAATTGAATACATTACATGATTGCAAAATAGAGTCGTAACCCTGTAATTTCCCTCTAAATTATGATCACAATATTCAATTTGCTTTCTTGTTTTAATTATGGATACAGAAACACAACTTAAACAAAAACACTATTTGGTTACTAAACACTTTTCTTATTTTTCGATATTAGATTTAACTAGATAATTGTTCATCATAAGTCTCTATGCGATCGATATCTAGACTCTAACCAGTCTATATTACTTGAACGATCACGTACACTTGCGTATTAGTTTGGAGTCCTCAATGGCATATTTATACACCCACCTACTCTGCAGTTTTAAACCTAAGCTAGAGAGTCAATGCCACTAATCTTGTGCGCATTTATGCACCCAAGTGCAACATTTTACCCATATTTAAGCTTAGTTTCGAGACTAAATTTACATATTTCCTTATGTTTTATGCTTATATATGTAGTTGAGCTAATATACATTATTAGATATATTTCAGGGCTAAAATATTTGAGGAACTAACCCAAAAGGACAAAAGATGCAAAATCAAAGCATTTTGAATTAACACAAAATTCTAAGGCAAGGATGAGGTGGCCACCGTGCTTCATTGACAAGACAATGCCCTGCCTACCAAGCTGAACTTGATAAAGAACTTCTGCAAGGTTGCAAAATGACCCTCCAACTCCTTGACAATTTTTGTGCATTGCCTTGCAAATGCCCTAGCCAGCTCATCTCATTAGAGGCTCTACAAGATTAAATATTATCCAAGTCTAAGTCTGAGTTCAAGAAGCATTCAGGGTTATTTTCTATCATTATAAATAGAACCCTTCATTATTTTTTAGAGGGTTGATCACTTTTTAGCGAGCCACGCTATGGAAAGAAGACTCCATCATTTGGGTTCTTACTTTTCAACTTTCCTACTCTTTAATTTTGCATGAACAACATTATTTATAGCAATTTAGCTTAGAACATCAGTAGCTAAACACCCTTGTTCTAGGGTTACAACTAAAATCATGATTGTTTAGTAGATGATTAATTTGATGAATATTTGTTTATCATATTATTTGTTCTTATATTTTTAGCTTAATATTTTAATGCTTACCGATAATTAAATTAAATTTAAATTCTTATTTTAAACCCAAGAGAGGAATTGTGAGTTAGAACAAAGAAAATAGGGATTTAAGATCTTTTCTTTGGTCAAATATAAAATATATATATATAGTATATATATATATATAAAAAAAAGTACATGCGAATAGAAGATTAGAGGTTCGAGGTACCATAATCATGCTATTAACCCCGTAAATAAATAACTAGATAAGCAAATAGTTGATGAAATTGAATACTTTACATGCTCGCAAAATAAAGTCATAACCCTGGAATATCTCTCTAAATTATGATCACAACCTTTAATTTGATTTCTTGTTTTTATTATTGGATACAAAAAAACAACTCATATAAAAATGATCTTTGGTTACTAAACACTTGTCTTATTTTTTGGTATTAGAATTAACTAGATATTGCTAATCACAAGTCTTTGTGCAATCGATATCTAGACTCTAACTAGTCTATATTGCTTGATCGACCATGTACACTTGCGTGTGAGTTGGGAGTCAACAAGTTTTTGACACTGTTGTTGGGGACTTAGAAATTAGAAAACTTTTAGTTTTTTTTACTATTTTATTTTTCAAGTGTTAATAACTTGATCTTAGTTGTTTATTGTACAAGTACAATTTATAGGTCCGGGTTGTTATGAGTGTAGTGAGTTGGACCACTTTGCTAGGGAGTTTCCTTTAGCAGCATCATAGGAGATATGATCAGCTGGTTCAGGCCCCCAGGGCTCCAGCACCCTAGCCAAAGGCAGTGCATAGGGTAGTAGGGGTGGTCCTCAAGGTACTAGAGGTGGTCCTCAGTCTGGTAGATCAGGTGGTCATGGTAATTGAAGCCACATGTATGCATTTATGGTCCATTCAGAGGCTGAGGCTTCAGATACTGTTATCACAAGTATGATCTTTATTTTCCATTAGTCAGCTTCTGCTTTGTTTGATCTTGGGTCTACATTCTTGTATATGTTTGCTTTTAGTCTGCTTCTGAGTTATTACATGTGCCTTTGTGTGTAGCTATCCCAGTAGGAGATTCTTTAGTAGTAAATCATGTTTATCGAGCTTATGTGGTGACTATTCTGGGGTATGACATGTGGGTAGACCTGGTTGTGCTGGATATGGTTGATTTTGATGTGATTTTAGATGTGGATTGGTTGTCTCCCTACCATGCGGTCTTGGATTGCTTTGCCAAGACCGTTACTCTGTGGATGCCTGGTATCTCTCTTATAGTATGGAAGGGTCACGATAGCCACATGCCGAGGGGAGTTATATATTTCCTGAGCGCCCAATGGTTGTTTGGGAAGGGGTGCTTAGCTTATCTTGCTTATGTCCATTATACTATTACCACCACACCTTCACTTAAGTTAGTTCTCCTGGTTTGCGAGTATTCGAATATTTTCCTTTGATATACTGGGTTTTCCTCCTGATCGTGATATTAACATTGGTATTGATGTCAAGCCAAGCACTCAGTCTATTTCTATTCTGCTATACTAGATGGCACCACACGAGTTGAGGGAGCTTAAGGATTAGCTCCAGGATTTATTGAGAAGAGGGTTCATTAGGCCTAGTGTATCTCCGTAGGGTGCTCCTATTCTATTTGTAAAGAAGAAGGATGCGTCCATGCGTATATGTATTGACTACAGGCAGCTGAATAAGGTGACCATTAAGAACATGTATATGGTACCGCATATTGATGATCTGTTTGATCAGCTACAGGGTGCAATGGTACTCACTATGATAGACTTGAGATTTGATTATCATCATATGAGGATTCGAGCTGTGAATATCCCAAAGACTATATTTAGGACTCGATACACCCATTATGGGTTCTTAGTCATGTCTTTTGGGTTGACCAATACCCTAATAACATTTATAGAGTTGATGAATTGAGCATTCAGAGTCTACCTAGATTTCTTTATTATTGTGTTCATTGATGACATCTTGGTATATTCAGGGAGTAAAGAGGAGCATGAATAGCATCTGAGAGTTGTACTTCAGACTTTGCGAGACCATTAGTTATAAGCCAAATTCACTAAGTGTGAGTTTTGGCTTAAGTATGTGGAATTCTTAGGTCACGTGGTGTCCAAGATGCGATTATGGTGGATTCGGCAAAGATTGCGGCAGTTCGTGATTGGGCTAGCCCTACTTCTCCTATCAAGGTTTGCAGTTTTGTCAGGTTATAAAGTTACTAAATATGGTCTATGGAGGTATTATATTCTATATTAGATATGTTGACTAGATTAACTCAGAAGAATGACCCTTTGTAGTGGTTTGATGAGTGTGAGGTGAGCTTTCTGAAGCTCAAGGTCTTATTGTCTTCAGCTCTGATTCTTACTCTTCCGGTTATGGTCCATGGGTTTAAAGTCTATTGTGATGCTTCTAGTGTTGGTTTGGGTTATGTATTAATGTAGCAGGGTCGAGTTATTACTTATGCTTCCAGATAACTGAATGTTCACGATAGGAACTACCTCACTCATGACATGGAGTTAGCGGTGGTAGTCTTCACGATGAAGATTTAAAGGCATTATCTATATTTCCTGCATTGTGAGATCTTTACTGACCATCATAGTCTTCAGTATATCTTCAGCCAAAAGGATCTAAATTTGAGGCAGTACAGGTGGTTAGAGCTACTAAAAGACTATGATATCTCCATCCTTTATCACCCGGGAAAGGCAAATCTGGTAGAGGATGCCTTGAGCCAAAAGGCATTGTGTATGGTAAGCTTGGCTTTCTTAATAGCGGAGGAGCAACCTTTAGCGTTAGACATCTAGTCCTTGGCTAACAGGTTGGTTAAACTTGATATTTCTGAGCTAGGTCATATTCTTGCTTGTGTTGAGGCTAGATCTTCCTTGTTAGAGCAGATTTCAGTACAACAGTTTAATGATTCAAGGTTGAGGACCATTCAAGATAAGGTGTTGAGTGGTAAGGCTAGGAAAGCGGCCTTAGATTCAGAGGGTGTTCTGAGGATTGAGGGTCGTATCTGCATTTCTAGAGTTAGTGACCTGGTCAGGTTGATCTTGGATAAGGCTCATTATTCTAGGTATTCCATTCATCCTTGGGCAGCTAAGATGCATTGTGACTTGACGCAACACTACTTGTGGTTTAGGATAAAGAGAGATATCTCTGATTTCATGTCTAGGTGCTTCAACTGAAAGCAGATGTAGTTTGAGAATCGGAGGCCAGCTGGTATGACTTAGAGGTTACCCATTCTGGAGTGGAAATGGGAGCGGATAGCTATAGACTTCGTAGTAGGCTTTCCACATACTTTGTGGAGATTTGATGTTATTTGGGTCATTGTGGATAGGTTGACAAAGTCTTCTCACTTCCTACCGGTTCAGACTTCCAACAGCTCCGAGAGGTTGGCTCAAATCTACATCTGTGAGATTGTTCATTTCTATGGGGTGCTAATTTCTATCATTTCTTACTGTGGTACTCAGTTCACTTCGTGTTTCTAGAGGTCTATTCAGAGAGAGTTGCGTACTAGAGTTGAGCTTAGCACTACTTTTCACCCACAGGCTAATGGTTAGTTGAAGCATACTATTCAGGTTCTATAGGATATGTTGCAGCCTTTGTTATTGATTTTGGAGGTTAGTGGGACTAGTTTTTAGCCTTGGCTGAGTTTGCATATAATAATAGTTTGTATTCTAATATTCAGATGGCTCTGTTTGAGGCTTTGTATGGTATATGGTGCATATCTCCAGTAGGTTGGTTTGATGCCTTCAAGGTTAGACAATGGGATGCTGACTTGCTTCGTGATTATATAGATAAAGTTTAGGTTATTCAGGAGAGACTTTGCTCTTCCCAGAGTCGGCAGAAGAGTTATGCTAACCGGAGGATTCGAGATCTAGAGTTTATGGTTGGTGATCGTGTGTTCCTTCAACTGTCACCCATGAAGGGCGTGATGAGACACGAGAGGAAGGGAAAGCTCAGTCCTAGGTTTATTGAGCCATTTGTGATCATTTATCGTATTGGGGAGGTTGCTTATGAGTTGGCCTTGCCTCTGACTCTTTCAAGTGTTCATCCTATTTACCATGTTTCTATGTTGCGGTGATATATTCTAGATGAGTCTCACGTGCTTCAATGGGATTCAGTTTAGTTGGAATAGTCTCTAGCCTTTGAGGAGGAGCTTGTTGCTATTTTGGACATGTAGGTTAGGAAGTTGAAGTGCAAATAGATTCCTCAGTTAAGGTTCAGTGGTGGCATCGTTCTGTCGAGGAGGATACTTGGGAGATCAATACTAATATGTGGACCCGCTATCCTCACCTTTTTGAGCCTTCCGGTACCTTTCTTTTCTTTAACTTTTGAGGACGAAAGTCCTTTTAGTAGTGGATGTTGTAATGACCCTCTAGGTCATTTTCTTATTTTTCGTGCTTTTGCGGTGTTTTGAGCTTTCCCACCAGTGGATACAGGTCATTTATGACTTACCGTAACTGACGGTTTGGTCCCTCGATAGTTCATTTGCGTTTTAAGCCCATTTCCCAGTTTTAAAACTCTTAAAGCTGGTAAAGTTAAATTTGGTCAACATTCGGAGAAGATGACCTAGAATGGAAATCTTGTTAGTGTTGTTAGCTCTGGAAGGTTGACTTTGGGCTAGAGGGACCTTTGGTTTGCGTTCCAAGGCTTTCAGACTCATTTTGGGCTATTGGGTTCCTTTTTGGGAAAAGTTGGTTTTTGAGTGTGGGGCCCATATTTTTTTAAAACAAGCTCCATTGGGAATTTCATTGATTCTGTTGAGTCTAGAATGCTATTTTTAGTAAGGTAGTATAGTTCATTTGCATATGCGGGACCCTGGATGAATCCCGAGGGTCCATCCGATGACTTTTTAAGCTTGTGCAACTGCTGGATTTTTTGTTGTTACTAGTGCATCCGCTTTTGCGACCTTTGGCCACATTTGCAGCAAAGGTCAGCTTCTGCGGACACCACTTTTACGGTAGGGGTCTGCTTTTGCAGATTCCTCTTTTGCAGAAAACCTCTGCTTTTGGGGAGGCACGGGTGAATAGTTACCTCTTCTTTTGCAGAGGTTGTGTCTCTTTTGCAACATCTGCTTTTGCGAAGCTAGCTGAGTTCTTATAAAATATTTCAACTTTATTTTGTTCTCCTTTATTCTGAAAACTTCCATTATTTAAGAGTCAAAGAGCTAGTTCAAGCCTTGTTTTCAACCCATAGCAATTCTGATAAGTTCATCATAATTCGCTTCACCTTTACGTCATTTAATTCACATTTACCTTCCATTATTCCGTTAAATTCCTTGTTTAAGTCTCTTGATCAAGTGAGCTTTTGGGGTTGTTTTTGGGTCCCAAAATGAGTTATGTTTGTGCCTAAATTTTTGGCATGGGTTTAGAAACTCACTGAAAACATAATTATGTAATTTATTTTCTGTTTCATTGCACGGGCCGTGAGGGTCATTTTCCCACCTGATTTCCAGCCTGAATTTCTATATATCAATATGGGTGTCATTCTTCTCATCTTGACACTTGAATTGTGTTTGTGATAGAGTGGCAGCATTCTGAGGCTTGTAGGAAGGTAAAGGCACACGATTGATGGTTCGTGCTTGCAGTTCGGCCCTGAGGTAGGTTAAGATTTATTTATCTTAGACCTGGCTTAGTTAGATTTTATATGTTATGAGTTGCATGAATGTTAGGGAAGGTTTTAGGTTAGAATTAGTCTTAAATCATATTTTTCGCTTACTTTGGCCATTTCTGGGGCTGTAGAATAGCAATATCATGTTTATCCCTTGTTTAGGGACTTGTAGAATTGTTCATGCTAGCCTAGGATCCTTAGAATAATTTAAGGAGGGTTTAGAGGTAGAGTAGGTTCTTTTACTTATTTTTTAATGCTTTAGTACTATTCTCGCTCATTTTATTACCGTTATTGTGTAACTATAGGCTCGAGGCTATAGCATAGATCAGTCGAAGTTTCAGGTTAGTTGTTTTAATTTGAGGGTGTTTTACCCTGTTTGCTTGTAAGTATATTATATTCTCTGAACATGGCATCATATCTCATACTGCACTTGCATGGCAAATGGTTTGGAAATGGAAAATATGGGATTTTTGGTTCAAACGTGAGATTCTCTACTAAACCACTGGTTTTCAAAAGAAATGAAAGTACCACTATTTATGCCAATCCGAGAGATGTTTTAAGACCTTTCTCCATTTACTTTTCTGTTGATGAGTCCGATGTTTAGGAGCACATATCCGAGTTTTATTTTATGCATATATTGATGAGTCCGAGGTTAAATTTCGACCGTCTGAGGTACCTGATACTGAGTTTTACTTTTATGCATTGGCCACATTCTGCATCATATTATCTCAAGATGCATTGCATTTGCTTATGTGTACTTGGAGTGCCTTTGTCTGTATTATGATTATTATCTTCACCATCAGTTTAGAATGTTTCATTTTCCTCTGATAACTAGATTTAGGTGAATCCCTGTAGTTAGTTACTTTCTTGTGTCTTGTAATATATATTATCTTTTTGGCTCGGTCGTCCTATGATGCCTACTGGGTACCTGTTATTTTGATACTCATACTATACTTCTGCATCTTTTTCTGATGCATCACCTAGTATGAGCCACCCACATTGACCCTCCAGTCATTCATGGCCAGCTGTTGTTCCGATCGCGGTGAGCTACAGGCGTTTGGAGATCCTTTACTGCTTTTCATCTACTCTTTTGTCAATATTTGTATTTTCGATGGACAACACATGTTGTATAGCTTTATTCAATACTTTAGAGGCTCATGTACTAGTGACACCACTTTCGGGGTTGGTCTTTGTATATGTTTGTCTTTTCAGTCACTTTGGGGACATTTTTAGTATATTTAGTACTGTTGGTATGTATATATATTATTGGCCCCTTTCTTGTATGTTTTCCTTCTACTTTACGTTACTTTAAATATTTGATTATACTTCTGCATTCTTGGGTTGTTTACCTATCGAGGAGTTATGTAGGTGCCATCACGACCCGATTTTGGGCCATGACAAGTGTAGAGCCATCCACAAAGATTTTATTGGACTGTATAGTAGGTGGTCAAGCGCTTGAGAAGACTTGTGATGAATTATTTGTCCTCCTTAATCAGTTTTCACAATGAAATCCAGAGTGGAACAGGGAAAGTAACAGAGTCATAGCAAAGAAGGATGTAGGTGTTTTAGAAGTAGAAACTAAACAACTTTGTCAGCACCGTTAGCAGCTATGAAGAAATAGATCAATACAAAGTTTAGCATATTAGTGTGGCTCCACCTCAGGCACAAGTATATGCAGTGCAACAAAATCTTTTGTGGTGTGATACATACAGAGGTGACTATTCGTTAGAGAAGTGTGGAGCTTATCCGGACTCAGTAAACTTTGCGAGCAATGCTCAAAGAGGAGGAGGAAATCAGAACTATGGGAACACATATAACCAAGGTTGGTGAAACTACCCAAATTTTGGCTGGGTGGGTAAACAAAATCAAAACAAGAACTGCAACCAAAATCAATACAGACCTCAAGTTCAACCGCAGCAAAACCAGCAACAGTAGGGTAACCATGTAAATAATCAGCCAAACACTATGGAGGAGATGTCAAAAAGATTATAGTTGATTAGCCAAAGATAGCTGCAGACATGAATAATCTAGAACTAGCAATTGAGGAATCTTGAGAGACATGTAGGATAGATAGTTGGAGCCCAGAAAACAAGGCATCAAGGGGGCTTTCCAGGCGACATTGATCCTAACCCCAATCAAGTGCATGTAGTTACAACTAGAAGTGGTAAGGATCATCAGAAACTAGTTCAACAGAAAGTTGTGAAAAGACCTATAGCAGACAAAAGGAAACAAGTTGATCCCGGGATAGAGTTAAGAGCACAAAAGGCATCTTCAAGTGCTAAACCACCATCTCTTTTTCCACAAAAATTGATGAAACAGAAAGAAGAAGCAGGATTCAAGAAGTTCCTTGACTTACTTAAGAAAGTGCACATAAATCTCCCTCTTGTTGATGTTTTGCAAGGGGTACCCAAATATGGCTAAGAATGAAAAAAAGATTTAAGTATGCGATGGTAATCTTGGGCGTATTTATACACCTAGGTTTCACATTTTGCCTATATGTAAGATTAGTTACGAGATTAAATTCACATATTTTCTTACATTTTGTTCTTATTTGTGTTGGTGAGATAATATACATGATTAGATATGTTTTGGGGCCAAGATGTGTAAGAAATTAACTCAAAAGGTCAAATGATGCAAATTAGAGCGTTTTGAACTAAGACAAAATTCTAGCCTGAGGATAAGCTAATATACATGATCAATCCCTACCTAAAGGTGCCAAAAACTTGATCGCCTTAACAACCACGTATCTAATCATGCAAACGTAATTGGTTCTTCATTTTGTAACTTGCATGTGAGTTGGAAATCATCAACTAACACCACTCTATATATCATTAAACATGATTGATCGAATCAATTAATGATCAATTTGCTCAATTAAAGTTGACTTTGGTTAGAAATTCCCAGCATGTTAGTTACTTGTTATAATAGATTTCATACTTGCTTGAAAATTTTCAGCAAGTAGACAATGTATTGCAGCAGATTCCATACTTATTTAGAAATTTTCAGCAAGTATCTAACTTACTGCAACAAATTTCATAAATCGCGTGGAAGTTCCCAGCAAGTATGTAACTTGTTGCAACAGATTCAATACTTGTTTGAAATTTTTCAGCAAGTAAATAGCTTGCTGCAGCAGATTCAATAAATTGCTTGGAATTTCCCAATAAGTATGTAACTTGTTGCAGTAGATTTAGTAACTTGCTTTAAAATTCGCAGCAAGTAGCAAACTTGATGCAGCAGATTCCATACTTACTTGGAAATTAATAGTAAGCTCGAACAATTGCTATAACAGATTCAATGAAAATATAATGAATACATATTATACTAAAGAATAAATATCCCTTGTTCTACAAACCATCAAATTATAATTTAAAATAAAATGTTTGTGATTCGGTTATTCAAAAAGCAATAAAAATATTAAATGCACAAACCCACACTAAGGCACCAATTCCTTTTTAATAACACCCTCAACCCATCTCCATTGTATCCTATCTACAGCGTTATCATTCATTAAGATCATGGGAGTATCGATAATCAAGTGCTTAATATAGTCAAGTGAATATGAACTGCATGCTACACTTGAATCATTCTTGGGGGCATCCAACTTTCTTTCATAAAACTAATTATCATTGAGCACTTTGGCAGGAAAGTGGCTGACCATATCACTCTGCTTTAAGAATCTCAAAAATAATTCTAAGACCAACATAATTTATCATAAAAATATATTCTTCAAGGAAAACAGAAATGTTGCAATCATATATATTTATTTTTCTCTCGTACATTTAGAACTCCACAGCGATAAAATGCTTCTTCTCTAGGTTCATCACAGTATAGATTCTTTTAGCACCATGCCACGAGACACTACCTGGGAAGAGTTTAGCTCCTCTGTAATAAAAAAGATAAAAAATCACTAAAACTAAAATGATATGTTCTTTCCTTCAATGAGACAACACCCGATTGCAGACTCTCATCCACCAACTTCTTATAGATATCCCTAAAGTAGTTGTAGAAACTGAGATACAAGATTATGTATGTAGGATAATAGTGGTTGGGGTAGGCTTGATTTCTTTTATTCATTAGGCATAATATTTCATCTATACACAACATTAATGAAAAAAATATCAGTTAATGAAATTTGTGCAATAACTGCTGCATCTTTTGATGCAACTATTGCATCTGCTGCAACAATTTCTTGAAATTTCTGTAGCATGTACAGAAACTGTTTGAATCTGTTACAACAACTTAATGAAAATACATATAAGTTGTTAGAAACTTATATAGTCTCCCACCGCTAGTTCATGTCGGTCATGATGTCAAAGTCCACATAGTTGTTAGAAATTAACAAGAAGGCTTACCAAATTAAAGACGGGAAAAAGGTCACGAAGCAATTGTGAAGCTGCTCCAAGAGATTGATGGCCAAAAGAGAGCAAATGGACCTTTGGGAGCTGATGTTAATGGTGGAAATGAGTTGGAGAAATATAATGAAATGAAGGAGAGAAGAAGACATTTAAAAGTTGTCAGATACCGCAATTGCGGCACTTTTATCGCAATTACGGAGGCAAGGATGAATAGTGACTTCCGCAAATGCGTAAAAATCACCATAAATGTGGAACTCCGCAATTTCAGCCAAAATAGTGTAAATGCATCCAAAATACCACAAATGTGGCATTCCACCGCAATTGCAATAGCCGCAAATACGGTCAAATTCAGCAATTGCGGATCTACCAGACACAGCAAAAATCAACAACAACCAAAACTTCTACGGGGCATTCTAGGCACAATCGGAACTCGATACTCAAAATCCGATAGTGCTATTAGAGTGGAAAATATTTCAGACTCAATAGAATCGATGAAACTTTCATAAGAGATCATTTCGGAGAAATATTGACCCAAGTCAACACTAACTAATGCCAACTGAATATCCAAAATGAGTCCGGCTCACTCGAAACCCGAACCAACCAATTACCTAACACAAACTCAATATTTTGGAGATAAAAGCGCTGACGGAATTTTCATCCAAGGTCGTCTTCTCCAAATATTCACCAAAGTCAACCAAATAAGCGCAACTGGCCTGAAAACACCGAATGAAAGAGAATTCCAAGCTAAAAATCTCCCGGATCCTGACCAAAGATCCCACTTGACCAAAGTCCACGCTCCGGAGCTAACGAAACTGTCAGAATTCAATTTCGAGCATGTTCACTAAAAATATTGACTGAAGTCAATGATTTCAAAAGCTTAAAGCTCTAAAATAAGGAATGGCTAAAAAGACCAAATAAACGGCCCAGGCACCGAACTACCAATATCAGCAAGCCATAAATGACTTGGGGCCACTACAGGCAAGCTCTAACGATACAAGAAAGTCAAACACGTATAAATAACCAGAAGGGTCATTACATCATCCACTACTAAAAAGACTTTCGTCCCTGAAATTCAAGAAAGAACGAAAGAATAGAGGTTAAAAGAACAGTGGATACAAAGCCCGCACTACTCTCTCAGAAAATTTGGGTAGCCTCTACGACCGAACAACACCCAACAGAACAGAACCAACAAAAGCAACCAAGCCTAAAACTCAATACTAGTCAAGCTAGATTCCAAACTCAAACTCCAAAACTCCAAAGGTCTACCAACACAAACTGAACCTCGAGTATCTCAATCGGAACACCAAAACAACACTGAAACCAGAGAAGCAAGGAGACCAACACACAAAAGTCAAATCTTTAAAACCACAACCAAGTTTACCAGAAAATCCATCACCCAAAATTCTAACTCATGAACCCGCTGATCTGCAAAACCCTTTTATTCTGAACTGAATCCTTTTGCACCATGAACAGGAAGCTTCATGTAAGTCGGACACTCAAACCACCCTCAAAGCATCAACTGACACACCGAAGATCCATAGTTCCTGCTTATATTCTACCACAAATGAAGTCACCCTTTTTACTCAACTCCTTCCACCCAAGTCATAGTCTACTAGCGGTTGCCATCCAAGATAACAACCCGTAGCATATCCTCAAAAACTGGAGTTACATGTCCTGACTGACCATCAACCAATAAGCGAACACTTTTGCTAACATCAACTCGATAACTGAACCCAGTTGAAACAACCATCTAAACCCGACTGAATTTTGCACACCATGGTTAGGAAAGGCATGAACGAACACCCTATGTTGATAGAGAAACTCTCAAACTGTAGAATAAACCCAACCCTATTAAATCGTGCTAAGTTTGAATCAACTGGAAGCGAATGAACCAGGTCAACTTTCCCAATAGACCAAAACCAAAACCAAGATCCTACAAGAAGTGTGGTAAGCCTACCACAAAGTCCAAAATCACCAACTAAGCTCCAAATTCTAGGAATACTGTTGCTACCCCGAATACTTACACACTATTCAAAAATGAAATCGCCTGTCAACTCTCACCTCAGGAAGAAGTCCACCATGCCAAGAATACCAAGTCAAAACACCCCGTAGGAAAAGTAAAAGGTTCTTGGGGTGCAAAGCTTCCAGCTAGCTATAGAAATTTTTGCATACATCTTCAACTCATCCCTTTGGCTCGAATCAACCGCTCTACCGTATTAGCACACAACCAACCATCCGACGCATACAACATATCAAACTTCTAGTCCACACTGGCCGAGTCTAACTAACACTGGAACCCCGCATAAAAGACAACTCTTGAGGAATCCACTAAACAAGCTTCCCAACTCTAGGAAACCAATAGTGACCACCAGTCTCTAAGTATCAGTAGAACTCATAATAGCCTCGCTAGTCTCAACACGCACTATCTGATCACACATAATACAATACCGCTGATTCCCGAACTTACACCACTAAGTCCGTCCAACCAAGTTAGAAGGAACCTTAAACAATCATGAACACCGCTGAAGTCTGGGATATCTAATCTAACTCAAAGTTAGCCAAAGACTAGGTGTCCAAGGCCAACAACCATTCCGAACCCAAAGTAAAGAAGCTAGGTTGCCCACACTCACTGCCTCCCTGCACAAAGATGCTGCAACTAAAGGGAAACTTCCACGAACCGCCTGATGTAACCTGACAACCTAAAATTTTGAAACCCAACTCCAATTTGCCAACCAATTCCTCTGACGAAACCCATAAGTAGACCCCTACGCTATCGATGAACACTTAGGTAACGGGGCACACTAGGCTCTGAATATGCAAGCTGCCCAATTCGTAGAAGCTACTGAAACTTGTTTCCCCAAAAAAAGGTAACAAGGGAGCCAAGGTCGATGCAATAAGCTCCCAAAGGTAGTAATGGGATGACCACTACCTCAATCTCAGAATAGAAGGAATTCTGACGTCGAATCTATCAAAGGAATGAAACCACAACCTGAACGTGGTCGATACAAATCACCAACATACAAGCCCAAAGCAAACTCTCGGTCGCCACCTCAGTCAGCTACTAGAACCCATACACACACTCAAGGAGCCACCACCCTTCTTCACAAACCAAACGAAACCCTTTCCAAGGATACATTAAATTCCATAAAAAAAATCAGAAGACTCTGGAGTTGTTCCCTTAGCTCATATAACTCTTACTGGCAATACTTGGCCACAATCAAAACTAAACCAGCGAACTACGATCGAAAATCATTCCAATTAGAACAGGGGAAATAATAATACAACCCAATCGGACAAGAAACTGAAGAAGACTATGGGAACAACCCACATGCCTGCCAACCTCCTAAACCAACCAAACATCGTGGGTCGACTCCAAACACACAAGAAAACCAAACCAATCAAGGATCTCTATCAAATGCTAGATAATAGCCTAGGCAACATCTATCTAGGATCGCTCAAAAGAGAAGACTGAGCACAATCCTAGAGTCAAAATGGAACAGGAAGCAAAACCAACCAGAAAATAGACTAACAAGAACTACCCATGAGCTACAAATCCGGGTAAAACAACTTACAAGAATACTCCCCCCATCCACTACTAAGGAATAAACTACCAAAAAACAATGCATAAACACTACAACTCAGGTAGTCAAACAACTAAAATGTACCAGGTAGGCATATAAGCAAATAAATGATATAAGAGAAAGAATTGCAACGCGAATAGGACTATCACAAGCCAAAGGTAATAGGAGCCTTACTTGGAGCAACGATATCAGGAACCTCTACCTCGGCACTACCAAGAGGGGAATCAAACTGATGAGATCTAACCCTGGACTGAGTAGTCAAAGCTGAAGGCTCAGTCATTCTGCGTCAGGGACAATCTCTATAATGATGACCAACCGCTGTACAATCATAATACCCCGGCTGAATGGGATATGCGAATGTGGGGCAATCCCTAGCAAAATTCCCATGCTCACTGCACTAAAATAAAACCCCACTAAATAGAGTCAGAAGGGACAATCTCACTGAACCTGACCAGCCACCACGGTTACATAACCTGAAAGCGAACCTCAAAGAGCCTGACCCATACCAAATCCACTCTGTTTGACATGCCCTATACCACCACCCTCTAAAACCTGTGGAGTAATTGAAACTGGCCAGGTAGATAAGAAGCAACGATCCTATCTCTGGTAGAGAATCCCCTACCTCGAGTCTGAGAACCTCAGGAACTGTCCTGGAAATGACATTTCTTAGCACTACCTCCATAAGCCTCATGGCACAAACCCTCGGTAGCCCAAGCATAATCCACTACCTGAAGGAAGGTCATCCCAATTGAAACCAAGTGCTTGATCGCTAAATGAAGTGGTAAAATCTAACCTCCTACGAAGCTCTAAACCCTATCAAACTCCGATGGCACAGTCCTAGTAGTACGCCTAACCATCTCGTGAAATCTTGCCTCAGAGTCCAATACCGACATACAACCCTACCGAAGAACTAGAAGCTCAACCCTAACTGAAGCACTACTCATAGAACCGGGTACTAAAGCATCCACTGAAGGACTCAGAGTCCTAGCCATGGTGTCCTGAGGAATTAGGGTCGCTATAAATCCAATTGGAGATTGGGATCGCCCCACACCTCCTATCTGATGTGGTAAACTCTCACCCTGAAGTCCTAGCACTGATAAAACAATAGGCATAGAAGCCTCGACACCAACCGTTGTCAAACTCATCTTAGGCATCTGAGAACGAATGAAATGATCGAACTTTAGAAGTCAATAGAACCAGGAAAGCACGATAAGGAGCCAAGAATATGGAACTCTTCCTAACAATTCCCTGTAGCCTCCCGCAGATAGGATACGAACGTCATCGTATCGATCCACAAGACTCCACTTAGACACTTGCCTCTGTACCATGACACCGCTGAACCTAGAGCTCTAATACCAAGGTGTCACGACCCAATTTTTGAGGTCATGATGTCATCTACAATCCCCCAGTAGGAGAACCAATCCTCGTAGCCCGAAATGATTACTAATGGGCTACTACCTAACCAATACGCACAATAAGCAGAAATAAGCGGAAGCAGAATATAAAGATAGACAAAGCGCAAGCAAAACCTGAATATATACATAATGAAACTATAGCAACCCCAAGACTTGGTATCGATAGTATAGAAGCTTCTAATAGAATACAAGTACTAGAAGTAACAAAATGATAAGTACAACTATCTCCGAATATACAAGAGTACCAGTACAAAAGATGATATGTGGTCAAGCCCCGACCGTCAGGTGCTCACCCTAGTCTCAAATATCCAAAAGTTGCACGAGTCTCCAACACGATCAACGGCGAAAGCTCAAGTAATATCTGCACCAAAAGATGCAGAAATATAGTATGAGCACCAGTTGCTAAGTAACGGGTACCCAATAGGCATCGTCGACCGACTGAGCGCATATAAGATATACAAATAGTAACTAGCAGATAGCAAGAAAGCAGTCACCAAACCAATAGAGAAAGCACAAGGAACTAGCACAGAGAATAGACAACCAAGATTTATAAGCATACAATGCTAGCACAGAAGATATACATAACACAGAAACACAGGTGTAAGGAAGAAGAACACACCTGGAATCCTTGCAACAAGAGTATAAATAAAGAGAGAGAGTTAGGAACATGGAGGTATACCGGTAACCTCAAGTAAAAAGGGAAAGAAGGAAAGCAATCCAACATAATCAACTAGAAGCCATAAAATAATGCAAACATACTACCAACTCTCAAGATAAGCATACACCGGGATCAATCTCATAATTACAAACCTAGAATGGTATAACTAAGACACAAGGACCAAGAGCTACTACTCAACTCCTAATAAAGAATAGAACTGGAAACCCACAATCCGCTCAGAAGACCACATAATAGTGCCACAATAATACAGGACTCATTAGCCCCTAAATACTCAAGCCCAAAACTCGCAGCCTCAACAGGCTAACACTTCCCAATCAACAAGAACCAAGGACCATAACAATCTCTATAAACTGACAGGAATAATATAATCTACCTACAGTCCCAACGGCCGCCCATACAACTGAGGAACACAATCAAGTGAAAATAAACCCTCCGGCCGCCCATACAACTGGAGAGTACACTGAAGACACAGCAAACAAGGGTGGAATTTGAGTGAAATATGCATGATGATGATAATGATGGAACCGGTAATAGTAACACTATATGCACCTCCATGTCACTCTGGCAGGAGGACCCATGGTGGGATGTACCTTCTATACACCATCCAACATCGTACACCCCTCCTCTGGCATGCTTGGCCCCTTGGCCAAGTCCTGGAATGAAAGGGCTTATGGAGGTCCCCAACCATATACAGTAACGAACGTGAAATCTCAGAGAATCAAAACCTCAAAGTACATGCCCAGGATTGAACCGAGTCTAAGACAGTAGCCAAATCTCAATAACCCTTATAAAGGGTACCCAGAATATTTTTGGGTCTAAATCAGTAATAAAATCAAGTCTAGGCTATGGCCCTGCCGATCCTAGTATCAGTAGGAAATCAAGTCTAATGCTACGGCCCTGCCGAGCCTAGTATCAGTAGGAAACCAAGTCTAAAATTATCCAAATCCCATTTTATCATCATTTATACAAAAAATGGACCCCCTAGGGCCATGCAAGGTTTGGAAAACCGTCAATATTAGGGTCGAAGCCAAAACAATAATGAAACATGCAGGGAAAAACCTATTTTTTCATGGATGATATGCTCGCACACAAATATAAATTAGCCCAACGGCTCACAAAGATTCCTAATGGCCCTGTACAGACTCAACTGCTCTACAGCAGATATAACCAGCCTAAAATAAAGCTCTATGTCTGGGACTCGCGGACATTCCCAAATAACCTACCATCTATGTTCCAGAGTCAATACAAGGTCGCAGAGGACCACAAGGGTAATATACAATACTATGTGAATACTACAAATAATATATGAAATAAACAGACAGAAAAGTGGACAAGGTCTGGGGTACTAACCTAATACAACCCACCCAAGGATACTAATTAATGCAGTTATAGCCTATATACACAGAGTCTATGTAGGGAAGATCATAACCTACTTGTCATCCTACGACTAGCTGTGGGGACGGCGTCATCCAAGCTCAAACTTCTCCGAGAAGCTCCAAATCACAAAAACATTATCAACACAATAATCTACACATCAAAATAAGTCTAACGATACCCATAATTCCATAAGCATAACTGGGTCAAAATTTGGGTCAGAAACGGGCCCGTAGGTCCCGCAACCCAAAACCAGAAATGGAAAACACACATGTATTCCTTACCATCCCGGGAGCACATGCTCAAAATTTAAGCAAAAATGGACACTAAATGGGGCTCCAAAATATCCAACCCATTTAAGAACTCAAGGAGAATCAAATGAATGAAAATCAGAAATTAACAAGAAGGCTTACCAAATTAAAGACGGGAAAAAGGTCACGAAGCAATGGCGAAGCTGCTCCAAGAGATTGACGACTAACAGAGAGCAAATGGAGCTTTGGGAGCTAATGTTAATGGTGGAAACGAGTTGGGGAAATATAATGAAATAAAGGAGAGAAGAAGACATTTAAAAGCTGCCAGATACTGCAATTGCGGCACTTTTATCGCAATTGCGGAGGCACAGATGAATAATGACCTCTGCAAATGCAGAGAAATCACCACAAATATGGATGTCACGACCTGATTCCTCAGTCATGATGGCACCTACAACCCCCCAGTAGGCAAAACAACCATCCTAGCCCGGAACGGTTAGTAATGGGCTACTAGCTAACAATTAAGCGGAAGAAATGATATAATCAAGCGGAAGCAAAGGAACAAGATGAAAAGATAAATAACAGGAATATATAAACATATGCGGAAACTAAACCAAACCCCAAAAGCTGGTATCATAGTATAGAGCTAGAACTACATATAAGGAGTATGAAGCATCAAAAATAATATATACACAATGTCTCCGAGTAGTAACAGAGTACATAGTACAAAAGATAAACTAAAGCTAAGCTCCGGTCGCCAAGAGATCACCCTCAGTATGGATAGTCAAAAAGATCCCCCAAGCACGAATCCCACGATCTAGTGGCGATTAGCTCATACCAGGATCTGCACCAGAATATGCAGAGTGTAGTATGAGCACCAATTGCGAAGCAACTGGTAGCCAGTAGGTATTATAGGCCGACTTGGAACATATAAGATAAAAGAGAAGTAATAAGCAGAATAGAAAACAATTAGTCACAGAAGGCGATGAATAAGTACACGAAAGCTAGAACGGAAGGAATACAAGAAGGAATAACACATATGGCTAGCTAAAAGAATACACATCACAGGAGAAAGAAAGAAAAACCTACCCGGGATCCTTGCAACAATAAGTATATAAAGAAGATTCTAGAAAGTAGGTGGTTTACTGGTAACCATAAATGGATAGAAAAGGAGAGGAAAGATAACGATAATCATTCTTGAATACAAGATACGATAACCCCAAATAGACATTCAAATCTCAAGTCAGAATTCTACTGTTAAAAGCCCAAAAGCAATCTTAACAATCTTCAATCTCACTAGAAACGATAGCAGGATCCAATATCACGATATAATAATTATAAGTCCAAGTATAATCCCACGGGCACCCATACACCCAAGGAATGCAAGCATGTGAAGACAAACCCTCCGACAACCCATACTACCATAGCTTACAATTAACAAATAGCAAACAAGGATGGAACCTCACCCAAATTAATGATATGCTATGATATTCCAAACCAAGTGTAACCGTCGTGTCAGTATGTTACCCCCCTTCGGTGCCCCAGAGGTCCAATAAAGGCGGGCTCCATGGAAGGACTTCTCCCGAGTACATCTACTATGTCGTACACCCCTACCCTCGGTCACCCTTTTGCCTATAGCACTTTGTTCTTGAATAACATGGTCCATAGAGGTCTACTCGTAGACCACATACTACACTCTAAACTCAAAATCTCAGTCCGGAGTGCCACCGAATCCAAACTAGTACTCAAATGCTCGAAATGCATGCTTGAATTCCATCCAAGGCTAAATCAATGAAATAAGTCTCATAAACCCCCTTCAAGGGTGCCCGGGCTTATCCAAGTTTAAAATAGTAGTAATCGGATATGAATAAAGCGGTCAAGGTCTGTGGTACCAACTAGTAAACCCAACTCAAGGATACCCATTAATACAATTTTATCCTTTATATGCGAAGTCTAAATATTTTAAATCGTAACCTACCTGTCATCCGATGACAAGCTGCTGGGATGAAAATATCCAAGCCCGAATCACTCCGAAAAACTTCGAATGATAATCAAACTATCACAAACATAAATAATACATCAAAATGAGTCTAACGATACCCATATTGCTAAGATAAAAGCCGGGCCAAAATTTGGGTCACTGACGGGCCCGCGAGCCCCACAACCTAGACCCGAAAATGAAAGCGCACAATATGATCACCCTGACCAAGGGAGCACATGCCCAAAAAATAAAGGAATTTGGGCAAGGATTTCGAGCTAGAACAGCCCTAAAGCCAAGAAACCAATTAAGGAAATTTAGGAAAGAAAACCAGAAATTGGTAAGAGTCACCTACCACAATGGGAGAATTATGCCAAGGATATGAATTTGAATGAGTCCGCTAAGCGTGCACTTCACCCGGGAATAGAATCTGCAATAAATTTTCGAGCTCCAAGAATTCACAACAATGGAGTTTTAGATAACAATGGGAAGGAAAGGAGATTTGGGGAAGAAGATTTACCAACCACGATGGAGAAACGATCAAGGCCAAAAAATATACACCCCAACACCAAGAATTGAAGAATTATAGTGCTTAGACGAGTTTTTAGCTTGTAACAATGGAGAATTCAGTTTTGGAGTGAAAAAGATTAAGTTGAGAGTTTATATACTGCCCAGGGGTCCTTCATCGCAATCGTGAAGGGACCCCTCGCTGTTGGAAGGACCACGCTGGCTAGACCATCGCGATCACGAGGACTAGCACCGCGGTCGTGAAGAACAACGTAGGAAAGGCTTCACCGCGATCGCGACAGGTGATCACGTGATCGCGAAGAACAAAGGACCAGGTGCTTCATCGCGGTCGCGAGGGATAAGGCTCGCGATCGCGATTAAGGCCTAAGGCCTGCACCTGCAACAGCAAAATCTGTAACTTTTGAAAACTCAACAGGATATTTCGGGCATAGTCGAAAATCGATATTCAAAAACCAATAATTCTAATAGAGTGGAAACGACGTTCCAGACTCAATGGAATCAACTAAACTTCTGTACGAGGTCATTTCTGAGAAATATTGACTCAAGTCAACACTAACCAGCAAGCAACAGAACACTCAAAATAAGCCCGAGACACCCGGGACCTGAACCAACCATCTACCTAACCTAAACTCAACATTCAAAAGCTGATGGAATCATCGGATTTTGAATCCGACACTCCGATCATCGAAAGCTGACCAAAGTTACGCATCCAACTCTAAATGGCCTGAAAATAGATAAATCAACACAAAACCTACACCGGAAGTTCTTAGGCCTCAACTAAAGGTCCAACTAGACCAAACTCAATGCTTCGGAGCTAACAAAATTGTCAGAATTTGATTTCTAGCATGTTAGCTAAGAATGTTGACTAAAGTCAATGATATTCTAAGTTAAAGCTCTAAAATAGGCAAACAGCCAAAACAACCAAATGAACGGCCATGGCACCAAACTATCGGTCCCAGTAAGCCATAAATGACCTGGGGCCGCTACAAGAAGGCTTTAATAGTACAGTGAATGCAGAAACAAGAAGATGACCGGAAGGGTCATCTCAGCATCCACTACTAAAAAGAATTTCGTCCTCAAAAGTCAAGAAGAAGGGAGTACCTGAAGGCTCGAAAAACTTCGTATACTGAGCACGTAACTCACTCTCAGTCTCCTAAGTAGCCTTCTCGACCAAACGATGCCTCCACTTAACTTTCACAATCAAAATCTCCCTAGATCTCAATGTCCTGATATCTCTGGCTAGAATAGTTATTGGCTCTTCAACAAAGGATAAACTCTCATCTAACTAGATCGAATCCCAATGCAACATATGAGACTCATCTAGAACATACCAGTGCAATATTGAGACATGAAAAACTGTGTGCACAGTTGAAAACATCATAGGCAAATCTTACATGTAGGTAACACTACCAATCTTCTGAAGAATCTAAAACGGCCCAATAAACCTGGGGCTAAGCTTGCCCCGCTGACCAAATCTCATCACGCCCTTCATGGTCGATACTCGAAGAAATACCAAGTCACCAACACTGAACTCCAAGGCATGAAGTCTACGATCAGCGTAGCTCTTCTACCTACTCTGGGTTGCTCTAAGTCTATCCTCAATCAAAAAGACTCTGGCTAAGGAATCTCAAAGCAAATATGTACTCTGTAGTCTAGACTCTAACCTATCAAACCAACCAATCGGCGATCTGCAATGCCTACCGTACAAAGCCTCTAAAGGTGCCATGCCGATGCTTGAATGAAAGCTAGTATTATAAAAAAACTTGGCCAAAGGCACGAACTAATCCCATGAACCTCCAAAGTCAAGAACACATGCCCGAAGCATGTCCTCCAGGACCTGAATAGTCCTCTCGGACTGGCCATCTGTTTGAGGGTGGAAAGCAGTACTAAGCTGAACCTCTGTACCCAAATCTTGCTGAATATCCCTCTAGAACTAAGATCTGAACTGAATGTCGCGGTCTGAAATGATAGAAGTTGGGACCCCGTGCAAGCGAACAATCTCACGAAGATAGATCTAAGCTAACCTCTCTGCACTGTAAGAAGTCTGAATCGGTAAGAAGTGTGATGACTTAGTCAGCCTATCAATAATCACCAATATAGAATCAAACCCAAGAGAAGTACGAGGAAAACCAACAATGAAGTCCATAGTAATCCCTTCCCCCCTTCCACTCAGGAATGGGAAGTTGCTGCATCAAACCACCAGGTATCATGTGCTCGAACTTAACCTGCTGATAGTTCAAGCACTAAGATACGAACTATGCTATGTCCCGCTTATTACCGCTCCACTAGTAAAGTTGTCTCAAATCTCTATACATCTTCACTGCGTCAGGATAAATGGAGTATCTAGAACAATGCGCCTCACAAAGTATCAACTGAACCAAATCTCCAACCCTCGAAACACAAAGAAGACTGTCGAACCTCAGAATACCATCAGAACCCAAGGTAGCCCGGCGGGCCTCACCCCAAACTACCTGATCATGAAGGTCACACAAACTCTGATCCTCAAACTGTTGACTCCAAATCTGATCAACTAGAGTAGAACGAACATCAATACTTGAAAGAACTCTGCTAGGATCTGACAAGTCAAGCCTAACCAAATGGTTAGCCAAGGACAGGATATCCAAGGCCAACGGTGGCTTAGAAACTGAAAGTAAAGCTAGGTTGCCCATACTCACTGCCTTCCGACTAAAGGAATCCACTACCACGTTTGCCTTGCTCAGATAATATAGAATGGTGAAATCATAGTCCATCAGTAACTCTATCCATCTCCTCTGCCTCGAGTTCAGCTCTCGCTGACTCGTAATGTACTGAAGACTAAGATTGTCGATGAATATCTCGCAATGAACTCCATATAAGTAGTGCCTCCAGATCATGAGCATGAGCGCGAAGACTATCATCGCAAACTCTAAGTCATGAGTGGGGTACTTGAGCTCGTGAACCTTCTACTTCCTCGACCCATATGCTATTACTCGACCCTGATGCATCAACACACAACCAAGACCAACCCCAGAAGCATCACAATACACGGTGAAACTCTGACCCTCAACCAACAAGGTCAAAACTAGAGTTGAAGTCAATAAGGCCTTAAGCCTCTAGAAGCTATCCTCGCACTGATCCGACCATTGAAATGGAACATCCTTCATAGTCATCATAGTCAAGGGTGTTGCTATGGAAGAAAATCTGTGAATGAACCGCCTGTAGTAACTCGCTAACCCAACAAAGCTGCAAACCTCGATAGTAGTAGTAGGTCTAGGTCAATAACGAACCATCGAAATCTTATTCGGATCAACCCTAATCCCATCTTTAGACACCACGTGCCATAGGACTGCAACTGACTCAAGTCAAAACTCACACTTTGAGAACTTGGCATAAAGCTAATGATCTCTCAAAGTCTGAAGTACAGTCCTCAAGTGCTGCTCATGCTCATCTCTACTCCGAGAGTATACCAGAATGTCATCTATGAATACTATCATGAACATATACAAGTACGGGCTAAGCAACCTATGCATCAAGTCAATGAAAGTTGCAAGGGCATTAGTCAAGCGAAAATACATCACCAGGAACTCTTAATGGCCATAACATGTCCTGAGTGCTGTCTTAGGGATGTCTTTTGCCCTAATCCTCAACTGATGGTAGTCGAACCTTAAATCAATCTTCGAAAACACGGCTGAACCCTGAAGCTGATCAAACAAGTCATCAATCCTCGGCATCGGATACCTATTCTTAACTGTTACCTTATTCAGCTGTCGATAATCAATACACATCCGCATCGACCTATCTTTCTTCTTATCAAACAGAATAGGATCACCCCAAGGCGACATACTCGGTGTAATAAACCCCTTAGCCAACAAATCCTGGAGTTTCTCCTTAAGCTCTCTCAACTCAGCAGGAGTCATACGGTAGGGAGAAATAGAAATTAGCCTGGTGCCCGGCTCTAACTCACTAGCAAAATCAATATCTCTCTCAGTTGGAAGGCCTGGCAGGTCATTATGGAACACATCTAAGAAGTCCTTAACCACAGGGGCAGACTCAGGAGACAAAGGGTCAGCACTAGCATCTCGGACATATACTAGATAAGCTAAACACCCATAAGAAATCAACTTTCTAGTTCGAAGACAAGAGATGATCCCAGACGGTGCATGACTAACAGAACCCTACCACATAACCCGAGATACACCGGGCACGGCTATGGTAACGGTCTTGGCATAACAATCCAAAACTGCACGATGAGGGGATAACCAGTCCATGCCCAGTATCACATCAAAATCTAACATATAAAGTATCATTAAATCACCCTAAGTCTCCAAATCACCAACAAATATCATGCAAGCTCTCACAATCCGATCCACTACTAAAGAATCTCCCACTAAGATCAAAATAGAAACAGGCACAGATAATGGCTCACTAGCAAACCCCAAACAAGGCACAAAGTAGGAAGATACGTATGAACATGTAGATCCAGGACCAAATAAAGCCATAGCAGACTGATGACACACAGAAATAGTACCTCTAATCATAGCATTTGAGGCCTCTGCCTCCGGTTTCCCAGGGACCACATAGAACTAACTATAACCTCCACCTGCCCAACCGCCATCCTTACTACCTTCTCTACCACGCGGGGCACCACCCCTGGCCTGACCTCCACCCCCTCTAGCCAGTGGTTGAACTGCTCGCAAAGGCTCGACCAGCTAAGCGCTGGATGAACTGTACCCTGCTACGGGCAATCTCTAGCATAATGACCAACAACACCACACTCATATCAAGGCCCTGACATCCTGAACTATCGAGACAGACCAGTAGAACCTGTATAGCCACCATGGCCTGATGCCCCAGAAGCTGCACCCCTCGAAGATTGGCCCTGCTCAAACTGAGGACTACCAAAAATCTAAAGTGAAGCCTGAACTGGTCGGTTGGACTAACCCTGGTACTGCTGCGGCTGATAAGCCCAGCCCCACTAGCTTGAACCTCAACCACTATGTCTAGAACCACTGTAGCCACCCTGATAATGAGGCCTCTTCTCTTTATCCCCCGGATCATATCAATGCAAGTCCTTCGCAGTACGAATATACTCTGTAATAGCCTGAAATGACCGACCATTAGAAACCAATATCTCAGTTGGCTGCCTAATCTCTATCCGCAATCCCCAAACAAATCTGTGAATCTTGTCCGGCTCAGTAGGAATGATCATAGCTCTAGAGCAAGCTGATGGAAACGGGTCTCATAATCAGATATAGACATAGATCCCTACATAAGCCTGGTGAACTGTTCTCGGTGATGCTCACGATCACTCTGAGGTAAGAACTTGGCCATGAAGGCCTCATAAAACTGAGACCAAGGCATCAGAGGTTATGTAGAAGGTCTGCAAGTCACCTATACTCTCCACTATAACTTTGCAGGACCCTCCAGCTGATACGTAGCATATCTAACCCGGTGAGTCTCTAGCAAACCCAGATGGTGTAACATCTTCTCACAGATAGTAATGAAGTCATGTGGGTCCTGACACAATGTACCAGTGAATCTCGATGACGCCAATCTCAAAAATCTACTCAAGGCCTTCTGCTCCCCATCTATCATAGCTGGGTGAGGAAGAAGAGGTTGTGCAACCGCCAGAATCGAAATAACCTCGGCATGGGGAGCCACAGTAGCAGGCTGCATCCCTGAAGTCTTAACACCCAGGGCTACCCCTGAGCGGATGTCTATGCTACCTCAGAAGGTTGCTCTCCAATCATGCCCAATAACTGAAGTAGTAAACCCCGAATATCTAAAGACTGAGCTGGGGCTGGTGCTGAAGCTGGCACTGAAACTGGTGCTGAAGCTGGCACTGAAACTGGTGCTGGAATTGGTACTGGAGCTGGTGGTACCTTGTCTATCCCCGGGTCCACATACTACTGCTCAGGAAACAACTCTGGCTCATAATCATACCCGGGCTCTCTCTCAACTCTAATAGCTCTAGCAGGTGCCGCTGCTCTAGGACATCCTCGACCCCTACCTCTATGAAGTTACTGGCCCCTAGCTGGTGTTAGGGATACTGGAGTCGGAGGCTCGTCTCTGCCCGATGCCGACGATCTCGTAAGAACCATCTGTGGAAGAGTGAATGAGAACAAGTGAGATTTCCAGAAACTTCCATAGATACTACGCATAACAAAGAATCAAGAAAAGCCCATTCTTCCTAGGATGTCACCATAGCCTCTCGAAGATTCAGTACGGACATCTCCGCCCTGATCTGTAGGTCTCTAATATACATTGGCTCCTATACCGATGACACCGGTAAACCTAGAGCTCTAATACCAAGCTTTCACGATCTGATTCCTCAGTCATGATAGCACCTACAACCCACCATTAGTCAAACCAATCCCCGTAGCCTGGAATGGTTAGTAATAGTCTACTAGCTAAAAGTTAAGGAGAAGAAACAATATAATCCAGCGGAAGCAAAGGAAAAATATGAAAAGATAGATAACAGGAACATATAAACATATGCGGAAACTAAACCAAACCCCAAAATATGATATCATAGTATAGAGCCGGAACTACATATAAAGAGTACGAAGCATCCAAAATAATATATACACAATGTCTCCAAGTAGTAACAGAGTACATAGTACAAAAAATAAACTAAAGCTAAGCTCCAGTAGCCAAGAGTTCACCCTCAGTCTGGATAGTCCAAAAGATCCCCTAGGCACAAATCCCATGATCTAGCGGCAATGGCTCACACCAGGATCTGCACCAGAAGATACAGAGTCAGAGTGTAGTATGAGCACCAATTACGAAGCAACCAGTACCCAGTAGGTATCATAGGCCAACTGGACACATATAAGATAAAAGAGAAGTAATAAGCATAATAGAAAATAATTAGTCATAGAAGGCAATAAATAAGTACACAGAAGCTAGCACGGAAGGAATACAAGCAGGAACAACATATATGGCTAGCTAAAAGAATACACATCACACGCAAAAGAAAGAAACACATACCCGGGATCCTCACAACAACAAGTATATAAAGAAGAGTCTAGAAAGTAGGCGGTATGCCGATAACCTCAAATGGATAGAAAAGGAGAGGAAAGATAACGATAATCATGCTTGAATACAAGATACGATAACCCCAAATAGACATCCAAATCTCAAGTCAGAACCCACAGTTAAAAGCTCAAAAGCAATCTTAACAATCTCCAATCTCACTAGAAACCATAACAAGAGACAATACTGCGATATAATAACAATAACTCCAAGTATAATCCCATGGGCGCCCATACACCCAAGGAATATAAGCAAGTGAAGACAAACCCTCCGGCAGCCTATACTACTGGAGCGTACAATCAACAAATAGCAAACAAGGGTGGAACCTCAAACAAATGAATGATATGCTATGATATGCCAAACCAAGTGTAACCGTCGTGTTAGTATGTTACCCCCTCTGATTCTCCAAAGGTCCAATAAAGGCAGGATCTATGAAAGGACTTCTCCCGAGTACATCTACTCTGTCGTACACCCCTACCCCCGGTCACCCTTTTTCCCGTAGAACTTGGTCTAGAATGACAGGGTCTATGAAGGTCTACTCGTAGACCACATACTACACTCTAATATCAAAATCTCAGTCTGGAGTGCCATCGGATCCAAACTAGTACTCAAATGCTCGAAATGCATCCCTGAATTCCATCCAAGGCTAAATCAATGAAATAAGTCTTATAAACCCCCTTCAAGGGGTGCCCGGGAGTATCCAGGTCTAAAACAGTAGTAAATCAAGTTCGATGCTCGGCTTTATCGAGTCTACTATCATTTCTCATCCATAACAGGTTCAATCTAGCACCTCGGTCCAACCGGGTTTAATATATAGTAGGAGAACTTTAACAAATCTTTCTTTTAACCTTTCTTACCTCAAGAAGATCCATTAAGGTGATACCAAACCATTTCATAATCAACTTTACGAAAAATGACCCCACGGGCCATGCAAGATTTAGAAATCATCAATAGAAGGGCCGAAGCCAAAATCGTAGTAAAATCATGAAGAAAATCCTTTAATATGCATGATAATGACATGCTCAATCACAATCAATAGCCCAATGGCTCACAATCAACCTATCGGCCATGCACATGTTCCAATCGTTCTACAGCACATATAGCCAGCTCTAAAACAAAAATAACGATGTCCAAGACTCACGGACATTCCCAAATTCTCACCATCTATGTTCCAGAGTCAATATAAGGCCTCACAGGACCACAAGGGTGAATAGAGCATATAAGACAAATACTACAAGCATCAGAGGAAGAAAAGTAATAGGACATGAATAAAGCGGTCAATGTCTAAGGTGCCAACTAGTAAACCTAACCCAAGGATGCCCGTTAATATAATTTTATCCTATATATGCAAAGTCTAAAGAATTTAAACCGTAACCTACCTGTCATACGATGACACACTGCTGGGAACAATATCCAAGCCTAAATCTTTCTTAGAAACCCTGAATAATAATCAAACTATCACAAACATAAATAATACATCAAAATGAGTCTAATGATACCAATATTGCTATGATAAAAGTCAGGCCGAAATTTGGGTCACCGGCGGGCTCGCGAGCCCCACAACCCTGAATCAAAAATGAAAGCGCACAATATGATCACCATGACCAAGGGAGCAGATTCCCGAAAAATCAAGGAATTTGGGCAAGGATTTCAAGCTAAACCATCCCCCAAAGCCAAGAAACCAATTAAGGAAATTTAGGAAAGAAAACCGGAAATTTGTAAGATTCACCTACCACAATAGGAGAATTATGCCAAGGATATGAAGTTGAATGAGTCCGCTAAGCATGTACTTCACCCCGGAATAGAATCTGCAATAAATTTCCGAGCTCCAAGAATTCACAACAATGAAGTTTTAGCTAACAATGGGAAGGAAAGGAGCTTTGGGGAAGAAGATGTACCAACCATGATAGAGGAACGATCAAGGCCATGAAATATCCACCCCAACAACAAGAATTGGAGAATTACAGTGCTTAGACGAGTTTTTAGCTTGTATAAATGGAGAATTCAGTTTTGGAGTGAAAAAGATGAAGTTAAGAGTTTATGTACTACCTAGGGGTCCTTCATCATGATCGCGAAGGGACCCCTTGCGGTTGCGAGGACCATGCTGGCTAGACCATCGCGATCGCGAGGACTAGCCACTTGGTCGCGAAGAAAAATGGAGGAAAGGCTTCATCGCAATTGCGATAGGAGACACGCGATTGCGAAGAACAAGGGACCAGGTGCTTCATCCCGGTCGCGAGGGATAAGGCTCGCGATCGCAATTAAGGCCAGAGGCCTGCACCTGCAATAGCAAAATCTGCAACTTTTGAAAACTCAATGGGGTATTCCAGGCATAATCGAAAACCGATATTCAAAAACCAATAATGCTAATAAAGTAGAAACGATGTTTCGGACTCAACGGAATTGACTAAACTTCCATATTAGGTCATTTCGAAGAAATATTGACCCAAGTCAACACTAACCAACAAGCAACTGAACACTCGAAATGAGCCCGAGACACCCGAGACCCAAACCAACCATCTACCTAACCCAAACTCAACATTTCGGAGCTGATGGAATCATCGAATTTCAAATCTGACACTCCGATCATCGAAAGCTGACCAAAGTTACACTTCCAACCCCAAATGACCTGAAAACAGAAAAAGCAACACAAAACCCACACTGAAAGTTCTCAGGCCTTAACTAAAGGTCCAACTAAACCAAACTCAATGCTCCAGAGCTAACGAAACTATCAGAATTCAATTCCGAGCATGTTAGCTAAGAATGTTGACTAAAGTCAATGATATTCTAAGTTAAGGCTCTAAAATAGGCAAACGACCAAAACAACTAAACGAATGACCAGGGTACCGAACTACCGGTCCCAGCAATCCATAAATGATCTGGGCCGCTACAGAAAGGCTCTAATAATATAATGAATGCGTAAATACGAAGATGATCAAAAAGGTCATCACAGTGGAACTCCATAATTTTTGCCAAAATACCGCAAATGCGGCATTCCATGCAATTGCAGTAGCCGCAAATGCGGACCCACCAGACAGCAAAAATCAGTAATAGCCAAAACTTCTACGGGGCATTTCTGGCATAATCAGAACCTGATACTCAAAATCTAATAGTGCTATTGCAGTGGAAACGATGTTCTGGACTCAATGGACTCGAACAAACTTCCATACAAGGTCGTTTCAGAGAAATCATGACCCAAGTCAACACTAACTAACGCTAACCGAACATCCAAAATAGGCCCGGCTCACCCAGAACCCAAACCAATCAACTAATAACACAAACTTGATATTCCAGAACTAACAGCACTGATAAAATTTCCATCCGAGGCTGTCTTATCTAAATGCTTACCAAAGTCAACCAAACAAGCCCAACTGGCCTAAAAACATTGAATAAGAGAGAAATCCAAGCTAAAAAGCTCTTGGATCCTGACCAAAGATCCCAGTAGACCAAAGACCGTGCTTCGGAGCTAACAGAACTGTCTGAATAAAATTCTGAGCATGTTCACCAAGAATGTTGACTGAAGTTAATGATTTCAAAAGTTTAAAGCTCTAAAACAAGGAACGGCCAAAAAGACCAAACAAACAGCTCAGGTACTGAACTACCAGAATTTGCAAGTCATAAATGACTTGGAGCCGCTACAGGCAAGCTCTAATGGTGAAAAAAAGGTAAACACGCGTAAATGACCGGAAGGGTCATTACAAGCCATCTAAGAATCCTTAGAGAACACACTTCTCCTGAGAATCCTCAAATTATTTTTGGATGTAAGGAATAGCTTCCAATGCCCAAGTCTAGATAAAATAATGACATAGAGGATCAAAATAATGAATGAACTCAAAAATAATTAAAAGAAAAAAAATTGAATAAAATTTACCATGAAAGCCCATGGAAAGTCATAGATGTTACAGCTCTTTACACTTGGATTCACCACCCTCAATAGGTACTTAAGTGTGAGAGTGTACCTTTCTCGGTCCCATGAATGAGTACAAAATACATTCTTGTCAGTTGAAAGCTCAATTTATTAAGTAAGAATATTTGTGTTCAGATATCTTTCACAAAGAGCACTGTGCACAAAAAAGGGGTAAGCATAATGACTTCTTGATATTCTTTCCAACCTTGTTGGATTTCAGATGCTCAATTAGTTTCTTCTCTTTAGAATTATGTTCTTTATTCTTCTTCTCTCTATTTTTGTATACTAATTCTTCTTCTTGAAATTCTAATAGAAGTATCACTTGTTACTTTTCTTTTTCTTAGAGTCATTATATCTACAGATAAGTGATAAAATAGAAATCATCGATTAATTTAACCAACCATTCAAAAATATAGAGAAAGAAAACTAAGTTGTTTAGAAACTTCAGCAGTTGTTGAGGTCCTTGCACCAAATTGTAAACATGTTGCAGCAGTTGCTTAGTTTTTGCAGCAACTACTGAAGTTGATGAAGCAACTACTGTAGAAACTTCATGAGTTATTGTATGAACTTCAGCAGTTGCTGCAAAAACTTTAGTAGTTCAACAGACCTGTTGCTACAATCTCAATAATTACTGCAGCAACTTCAGCAATTTTTCAGAAGTTGCTACAATAATCTCAGCAACTGTCTGATTTATTCACATAACTTCATATCACATGTAAAACAACAACCTAGAATATATTTTATCACCACAATACAACAACAATAAAGAACATATTTCTCACCAATGAGGACTATTTAAGAACTAATCATAATAAGAACAACAACTATAATATTAATTAAGACATGCAACAACAAAATATGTGAAACCCATGTTGTTCTTCTTCTTCTTCTTTAACCTAAATCACCAGTTTCACTTTAAAAATATAAACCCTAACTGTGAGAGAAAAGAAAAAAGCTTTGAGCAAATCAAAATCCTAATTGTGAGAGGCAATAGTAGCAACAACAACAACAACAATGATCACAACGACAATGATAGAGATTGGAGTTGAACAGAGAACAAAATGGAAAAGACAAAGATCATGCTTTGAGAGAAGTAGAGAAGTTGAAAAGTTCTGAATAATTTTGAAAAAGAGAAGAAAAAGGAGAGGGTTTTGTTTTCTTATTTTGAAAACAAAATGCTTTGAAAGTTAAAAAATTGGGTGAGTTTTTTTGTATTTTCTTAAAGTTTAAAAAGTTTTAAAAATTATATTTTATACCCCATCTAATTTAATCACTAGTTAAGAGAAGCTTTGACCTTGGCTGGTCAAAGTTATCACCTTTTTAATTTAAAGACTTATTTGACAATCTTCACTCATTTTTCTCCAATCTCTTGTGATGATTTCTTCCTTATTTGACTGATTTCTTTCAAATAACAGTACTTGTATGCCGTTAATTTTATGTGTATCTCGCTTGAGATAATTGTTTTGTAAGCTAATTTTCCTTAGAGAAATCCTACATATATAATACACATTCGTGAATTACGCCATCATACCGCCCTAGCATAAGGTTATATCACGAATATGAAGGCTTAACATTTGATAAATGGTTGAAGTCATACACAAACACTAAAGCTAGTACGGAGCTTCACTTAGACACCTTGATAATGCTCAAATACAATTTTCAAGAGGAGGTGATTGCGATCATCAGAGCAAAATAAAATTTATATTTCTGACGATTGATCCCACAAAGAATAATATAATCGTGATTAAGATAATAAAGAATTAAAGTAACTTATTGAAGTTCAAGGAGCAAAAAAAGTAAAATGATTGGGGGGTTTTGTTGTTATAAACACGACTGATATTGCAAGTGAAGTCGACCAATATTTCCAACGCAAGGATAGCAAGGGAGATTTTGGAATAGGTATCACTTCAAATCCATACGATCCATTATAATTTTATTAAATACAAACTATATTAATCATGGGTGAAGTGAAATAAGCCTTGGAAGCATCAATAATTTACCAACGTCTTTCGATCATCGACAAATATACCTCAACCAGTTCTCTCGAATCTAGCCAACTGTTAACAAAGCTGTTCCAATTATGACAACACTAGAATCACTATTTCTAGCCAATTCCTTAAATGAGGATTATAGCCTCAAGTTAGTGCTAATTTACCTTTCTCCACCTTAATTCACTCTCTCAAGCAAAATCAAGGTAAAAGGGGCAAGTCTAAGGGTTGATCACTCCCTTTGGAATTAATTCAAATACAAGATTAATTAGAGAATTAAAGACCCAATTCATAAACTAAAAAATATTTAATAAATTGTAAAAGCACAAGATAAGAAATCACACCTAAATATTGTTTATATCCAACACAATATCCAGATCTCAAATCAACCAACACACCGATGAATTTAGCAATACAAAGCAAGAGTTGAAGAAAGGAACTAAAGATTTTATAATAAAAGCTTCCAATCTTCACTCCAATGGTGTTGGAGGGTGATCTTGTTCCCCAAGTTAGCCCTAAGTTGTTAACTCTCATACTAAGGATGAATTGGTTGAAGAAAAATTGTGTATAATCAAGAATATCTTTCAAAAATGGATGGGTTGTGCTTTTATGTGGATTGGAGTTTCCAAACATGTGATTTTCCAAATATGCCCTGCAATTGCTGACTTCTTCATCACAGTCGCGTGACCTCACCTCGAGAGCGCGAGGCTTTGACTTCTCCTTTGACGCGGTTGTGTGCCTTCACTGTCGCAGTCACGTAACTTTGACTCATTGTGGACCGCAGTCGCGTGGCTTCTTCCTCACTGTTGCATGGATTTGGCTTTCTGTTCATTGCGATTGTGTGCCTTGAAGCTTGCGGTCGCGATGAGAATTTTACTGCCAGTGATCAACAACTCCATTTAGCTCCATTTTGACTTATTTTCATCCAAATCTTTCACGAACACTTCTAAAACATAGAAACCTGTAAAATAGAAGTAATTTGTGTCAATTGCACTATTTTTCCACTTATTACTAGCAAGAGCATAAGATTAAAAGCTTAATAAGTAGGTAGAATACGAATTTATCATACCTCAACTAAGATTTTTACAATTTAAAAACCTGTAGTATGGTTTAATTGTGCCCTGTTGACACTTTTTGCTGACTTGAAAAGTTGCATGATTTAAACACCAAATAGGCTCGTGAAGATCCCAAAAATTACAATTTTTTATTCTTTTTATTTCCTTTTTGTTCTTTTGTTTTCTTTATTCCAAAAATTAAAAAATATTTTCTTGTTTCTCAAAATGAGAATTTCACCCAAAAAAAGGTCATCCCACCCCTATTCATCTTCTTCTACGGTGATCCCCCTCACCCTACCCCACCCTATTCATCTTCTTTTCCGATAACCCCTCCACACCAAACTTTTTCTTCTTCTCTGACGACCCCTTCCCCCACTCTTTCATCTTCTTCCCCGAAGACCCTCCCCTTTTCATCTTCTTCCCCAGCGACCCATTCCCTTTTTCTTCTTCTTTACTGAACTTTCAAATAAGAAATAAGAAGATCAAAAAAAATTAAATCTAAAAAATAAAGGAACAAGAAAGAAATATCAGATATACGAGAAAAGAAAATAATTTTATGATGATGGCTGGATTTAAAGATCGTGGTCGTAGTAGTGTGATCCCCTGACTAGAGTTTAACCCCCTTGCCGGAGTTTGTTTAGAAGGGGGAAGGGGGGGGGGGACTTGGTAGGCAGGGTTGGAGTTTAGAAAATATTTTTTTTATTTTTAGTTTTTGTTGAATTTTTTTTCTCATAATTTATATTTAACTATTATTTTGGATACAAATATCACGTGTCTTCATTTAATTTGTCACTTTGACATATCATTGGTGAGTGTGTTACACACTCTTTACATATTTGGCTAAGTCAGTGAAAAGTATCAAAATAGCAAAGTCGGATTCTACTACAAATGTTTAAACAATAAAAGTCTTGATTGAGGCGTCTAAGTGAAACTTCATGCCAACTTTAAGTGTCAGCGTATGACATCAGCCTTGATAAGTATAGGAATTATTCCGATTCTAATATGACTCTAAAGAAGAAAAAACATATTAGGCCGGACTCAAGTTCAAAAAGTAGCTTAAGAAAAATTAATTATTTTCTAAATTTATATAGGAAGACAACAACATATTCTCAACCCTATGGAACATTATAACTAAGGGTGTGTTAGGTATGAGGGAAAATATTTTCCATGGAAAATATTTTTCTAGAAAACAAGTTGTTTCTTACTTATTTTCTTGTGTTCGGTACGCAAGTAGAATTTTTTTTTCCAAATATATATTTATATATTTAACACAAAATAATGAGAACGAATAGGGTAAGGGGGTGGAGTAAGCAAAAAACTATAATTCTTTTAAAAAACCAAATTTTTTAAAAAAAAAAAATTGGGGGGGGGGAGTTTGGGGTAGGGGGTAGGGAGTGGGGTGAGAAAAAACTTTTAAATATTTTTAAAAAGTAAATTAAAAATAATTAAAAAAAATTGGGGGTGGGGTGGGGGTCGGGGTAGAAGGTGGAGGTGGGGTAAGAAAAACAGTTTGAAATTTTTTAAAAAACAATTTTAAAAAAATATTTTTTTTGGTGGGGTGGGGGGAGGGTAGGGGGTGGTGGGGTAAGGGAGGGCTAAGAAAAGAAATTTGAATTTTTTTAAAAAATGTTGTAAATAATTGTGCCACACAATGTTGTCATCTTGTATTGTGGATGTCCACACTATAACTCCATTAGTTTATAGTTAATCTTTCACTACTCCACACACTATTATGAGTGTAACTCCCTCTCCCCATAACGTTTTTCACATAACCTCCATAGTTAATGTCACGTTTATGACAACCTTTAGGATGCCTCTATGAACACTATAAATAGAGGCACAATGATTCATATTGGATACACTTGAACATACTTGGAAGAATAAGAAAGTTCTCATCTTTTGTCTCTCTAATTTCGTGTGCATATTATTACTCTTTTAGTTTAGTTTTACAATACGTTATCAGCACGATGTCGTAAACGATTGAGATGGCTTAATCTTTTTCCTAATGGAGTTAAACAATATTCTTTCTCATTCAGAGACCAAGGAAACCAAAAGGTATAATCTTTGTCCACAAATCCCATTTATGGGAAGGTACGGGTTTGTTTCTGCAACTAGTTCCTAAGTAATCTAATTTTAATTTATTTGTTATTGGATATGTGATTATGGTAATAAGTTCATCTCAATGTGATGATTAAATGAAGAAGACTAGCTACTGACAAATTTTTATAATTTATAGAGTACAAGAGGGGCTAGTTAAGTAATCATGCATGTCTGTTAATTCTCTGATGAGATAATAATATTATTAGTATATAATTAGAACTATTCTTGTGTTCAACAATTTTTTTAAGTGCAGTTATAATAGACTGTTACAATAAAGACTTATACGTTATTTCATTTTTCTTACTCTACTGGTATTGTGTTTTATACACATGCATTAGTAAGTTTTACACATTAAATTTGTTGGTAAAATTTGAGCCTTTTGTCTTGTTTTTCTTCTCTATTACCTATGTAAATGACTATATTGAGTATTTGCAGCTAAGATAAGATTCTAACTCAAACTGAGGTTATAAAGATATATTGAACACCGTAAATGGTAGATAATAATTTTGAAGGCTCAAGGGTTAGTCATGTTACACCTTGGCCTATTATGTCAATGATTGATGGTAAGTCGATGGATTCAAGTCCTATCGCACCAAGAGGGTAAGACATCAGGTTAAAGTCTCGACGCATTATGATGATAAAATATTGGGTTCAAGTCCCACCAAATTATGGCCTAAGACACCTTTATATGGGTAAGACATTGGGTTTAAGTCCTAATGCACCATTGTGATGACATGATGATAACTAAGACAAAATAATGTGTTTTTGACGAGAAGTCATGAAATTCGCTCAATTGATTTGCTCCATTCTCTTATGTGAAATGTGGTAGCAATGGATAATATGTCTGAAAGAAGAGAAGTTGTTGAACGTATGAACATGGGCGTGAAGAAAAAAAGAAAAGTAATCATCATTGTGGTAGTTGGGTTCAAATCCCATCAAATATGGCCAAACATATGGGTAAGACATTTGGTTCAAGTCCAACGCAATATATTTACGATATGATGATGACTGAGCAAATTGATATGCTCTTGATAAAAATTATGAAGTCCGTCCCATTGAATATGCTCTATTTCATGAATTGAATATGGTAGCAATATATGATAAGTCTGAAAGATGATCAAATCGCTATTATTGTTGTATAAATGAATGTGGACGTGACAAAGGATAAAATTTTGGTCATCCTTGTGATTATAATAAAAGAAAAGAACAATATGGGCTATGTTCTCCATTTAGTCCTTCAAAATGTGAAGGTACTTTTTGCCATCAAAATTATATGAAAGGCCATTTTGACACAATTTTTGTGGACATAATTTGATAAATTTTATAAATCCTCCATCAAAATAAGAGAATATAAAGTAGTTGTGCACTTTACCTTTCAAAGTGATGTTGAGGTGGATCATATAAATATGATAAATGTCAAGGCATGACAATGAGCTTATAATGCAAATTTATGAAGCACATATATGTGATTATAGTCCATTTCTTGAAGAGAATGTGACTTGTGATAAACATTGAAAATGTCTAACCCATTCTTGAAAGTGAATGTATCGAATGTGGTAAAAATTATTGTGTAAAGACTTGCTTATATATGGTTGGACAAATATCAAAACTCACCTCTACGGAAGATTTGAGAGAAATGAAAAGAAAATATTTTGATATTAACGGTCATTGGTCAAGTACTTTTAGTACGTCATATATATTATGGTATGTCCTATATGTCATGGATTACCAAAAGGTAAAAGCAAGAAATAAGTCTTACACAAATATTGTGGCATATTTTATTATGAACTACCAAAGGGCAAAAGAAAGAAATGATTCTTTCATATAAAGGTATTGGTCATGACCAAAAATGAATGTTATTGTGTGGCTACACAAATTTGTCATTGATTGAGTATATATAATTTTCTCCTTAAAGGAGATGTTCACCATAGGTGTGGTGTTTTGAAATATGAAGTAGTACTCAAGCATTTGATAGCTTCGAAAAAGCTAATGTGTTACTACACGATGGAATAAAATTGTTCATGATATTGAGATTGTAGTAAGTCTCCAAAAGAAACTTTTTAAGTTTCAAGAAAAAATAAATTATTATTGTTTTGAGAAATTATGGAAAGATTTTATATCTTCATATTACTACAATCAAAATGGTTATAAATGTTTATGTGAAAGACTACCATTTTCCTCTTATTTGTTGATATAAATATGGGCATGTGATGAAATCTCATGCAATAGTAAACTAAAAGTTTACAAGAAATATATAAGTTGGCATGACCGGTTGACCATTCTGGTTCAAATGTGATGCAAAAATAAGTGAGAATTCATGTGGTTATACATTGAAGATTCTTCAAGAATTCTCTTATGTTGCTTGTTCTCACGATAAAATATTATATCGGCTAAGAGTGAGATTGTACCCCTAAATTTTTGGAACATATAACAAGGTGAATACGGGTCCCTTCACCTGCCATGTAGACCGTTTACTACGAAATGAGATGCATCTATGGTTGGTCACATGCGCTTTGCTATCAACTTGCAATTTAATATTTCCAAGGTTGTTTGCTCAAATTGTTAAATTAAGAGCATGGTTCCAAACTATAAAAGTTGATAATGTTGGTTGGTTTAGCAGAAATTGTGTGCCTCCAATTATAGCTAAACCGTTGGTTATGAGAATAAATCTCCCAAAATAAAATTTGGTATGAGATGTGTGTAGAAACACTTGTATGCATCAAGCCAATAAAGTTCCCATATATTGTTGTTTCAGGGTTAGGAGCCAAATAATTTCATCTAAAAATTTGAATGTGTGGTATTTAATTGCTCCACGACGCACAAAGATGGATCCCCAAATAAGATTGGGGTGAATGTTAGATTTCCTAACATTAGGGGGAGATATGATTAACAACTTAAATGGACGATGAATTATCTAGATCCTCGTAAAAAAATGTGAACTTGAAGTTCAAGAGATAATTCAGTTGCAAAATATTATAAATTAATTGATAGACGTATTTGCTGACCCTATGCTATAATTCAGTTGTAAATTCTCCAATGAGAAGTCCTTGAAGGACAGGGTCTATTGCATGCCTGAAGTGTGATAGACTAATCGATTCCAAAGGTAAAACTCCTTGAAGAAGGAGAGGAACAAGTGATAAAAATGGTCATAGTAATGAGGCAAGTGCTTTAAAAGAGCACCATTACATAACTCTTCATAAAACTTTGACAAAGGTCCAGGTACCTGAAAATGATGAAAAAGAAGAGATCAATCTTGATATGTTATGTCGTAATGGAATCGATATCAAATGACCGTCGACGGTATCTTTGATATAATGTAGAGCTCACCATTATAAATGGTAATGAGGATCTTGACTTTAAATCTGTCAAACAGTATGGACAGATAAATTATTAGCCAGATAAAATACGCAATTCAAGTATATTTTATTTCACTTGATAAGTGATGGTCTAGACTTAGTCTTTAGACTAAAGTATAATGCCAGTGGGGTACAAATGAATTATTATGCTAAATGTAAAATCGTAAGATATAAAGTACGTCTTGTGCCTTGAGGCATAAAGATTTTTCGCAAAAGTCCTAGCATTATTGTTTGGAGATGTATTCTCCTGTTAGTGGATGCAATGAAGTTTCTTTCAATCTAACAATAAATGAAAAACTTGAATGCGTATAAAGAATGGTTGTTATGTCTAGCTAGACGGTAAAGATTGTATGAAAATCCTTGAAGAATTCAAAAAGTTTTAAAGTGATTTCATTGAGTACTCCAATGATTGTGATATCACTAGAAATAAAGCAAGATCAATTTTGATCTCATAAAAATGGTTAGAAAGTACCATGTCTTAGTGCAATTGGTGCACTTATATATCCTGCTATCTATACATGAAATAATATTTTTGATATGCAGAAAAGACATAATTTCACTTTTATGTGAAAATATTTGAGCGAAATTAGAAATTGGTATAGATGACTATTTCTAACCAATATTGTCAAAAGTTTGTTGGATACGAAAATGCAGGAGATTATTTGATCTACAAAACGTTTGATCATACGGAAGTTCTCTATTTGCATGTGAGGTCATTGCCATATTATTATATTCAACAAGACAGTCAATGATTTACATTTATTCAAGTCAAGTAAAGCTACTAGCAACGTATAAAGCAAGTGACTCTACACATGAGAAGATGTGTGATTTTCTTTGAGATTAAGGTTGCAATACTATATGAAATGATGCTTCTTACATAGCTTAATTGAAAGAAAAATATAGAGAAGACGATAAAACAAAGTATATTTTAGCAAATGACTATTTTGCTCGATTTTGGTGGAATATTTGATGGAGGCATTGTCGATCCCAACACTTTGAGAAGCTGGATTGGAATGTATCATCTACAAGATTAAGTGATGTCTTTGTCAGGGGGAGTAAATACGTGTTGCACTCTTTTTTCCTTGGCCTAGGTTTTGTCCCAATGGGTTTTCCTGGCAAGGTATTTAACGAGGCAGCAAATAACGCGTATTACAAGATATGTGTACTCTTTTTCCTTCACTAGGATTTTTTCCCACAGGGTTTTTCCTAGTAAGGTTTTAACGAGGCACATTATCTATCAATGGACATCCAATGAGGAGTGTTGTAAATAATTGTGTTACCACACAATGTTGTCATCTTGTATTGTGGATGTCCACACTATAACTCCATTAGTATATGGTTAATCCTCCACTACTCCACACACTATTATGAGTGTAACTCCCTCTCCCCATAACCTTTTTCCCATAACCTCCATAGTTAATGTCATGTTTATGACAACCTTTAGGATGCCTCTATGAACACTATAAATAGAGGTACAATGATTCATATTGGATACACTTAAACATACTTGGAAGAATAAGAAAGTTCTCATCTTGTGTCTCTCTAATTTCTTGTCTATTTCTTGTTCATATTATTACTCTTTTAGTTTAGTTTTACAACAAAAAATAATATTATTTTTTTTTTGGGGGGGGGGGGGGTGAGCTTTGGGGTACGAAAAATTTGAAATCTTTTCAAAGAAAATAAATTAAATTTTATTTTGGGGAGGGGAGAGGATGGTAAGGTAGGGGGAGGGGGCTTGGTAGGGAGGGTGGGGGTGGGGTAGTGGTGGGTAAGATTTTTTTTTTTTGGGGGTGGGGGGTGGGGGGAGGGAGGAGGATGCGTGATTTTAAGAGTGGTATGAAAATTACAAGTTGTTTTCTCTACTTTGATTAAGTAAGTCATTTTATAAGAACTTGTTTTCCTAGGAAAAATATTTTCCAAAATTTTTAGCCAAAACAAACATGTGAAAATAGGAAAACATTCTGAACACACCCAAAGACAAGAGAATAATCTACGTTGCGGTTCTTTACTCTTCACATATATTTGGATGCAAACGGTTGTTGTATTGCTGCACTAGAAATAGGCCATTCTACAAGTAGAAAGTGACTTTAGAGTCCTATTGGCCCATTACATAATAAGTGGACTCAGCATCTCTTCTCTCACTGTCATGATGCACCGAGTATTGGTAACCCTTTAACAAGAATTATAAGTAACTACAATAAGTTCACAAACATCTCAAATACAAAAGAATCTATTCTCATTTCTCAGTTACCACCTACACCTGCCTTTTTCACTCTAAGAAAACAATGGTCCACTACTCGTATAACCCTCACTAGTCCCCCCCACCACCAACAGCAGCCACCAGCAGTGTCAAGCACCATCAACAAACATCTTACCCCACCATCTCCTAGGTCCTCCCTTTCCTTCCAAAAACCCCATAAATAACTCGAAAGCCCCCATGTGATGGATACCCTTGATGTTTCTATTAAGAGATTCTGCCACTCTATTTCTCAACTTTCTTTCTTCCTTTCTTTCTTTCTTTCTTTCTTATGTTAGTGGAGTATTATATATTACTACTCCGTAATTGTACTAATATCAACATGAGGTTTCAAAATTTGATGTAAATAACATTGTATATTGCTAGTACTTTGTTGTCAGCTCTTTGGTAGTAGCTTTTATTTTATTTTTTCTTGATACTGAGTTACATATCAAGAATTCCGTACTCTGTTCTCGTTTACCAGAACAACAACAGAGTACTTCTCTTTCTTCTACTCTTTTTTAATTTCCGATGCCAACGCCAGTTGGTACTGCTAGGCGATGCTTGACGCATGAAGCTTCCTTAGCTCTCGATGATGCTGTGGCCGTGGCAGGCCGTCGTGGCCATGCTCAAACTACATCTCTTCATTACGTATCTTCCTTACTGTCTATTCCTTCTTCATGTTTACGCGAGGCATGTTCTCGTACCCGGAACAATGCATACTCTGTTCGTGTCCAATTCAAAGCTCTAGAGCTCTGCTTAGGGGTGTCAATGGATCGGTTGCCTTCATCACCCAGCAGGGTCGACGATCCACCTGTTTCGAATTCCCTCATGGCAGCCATAAAGCGGTCGCAAGCGAACCAGAGACGGCAGCCGGAAAATTTCAATTTTTATCAACAACAGCTTCAGAATCAGTCAGCTTCTTCTTCAGTTCCAGTAGTCAAGGTTGAGTTGCGGAATCTGATCATTTCTGTCCTTGATGACCCTGTTGTTAGCAGAGTATTTGGGGAAGCTGGTTTCAGGAGTTGTGATATTAAGCTTGCTATTCTTAGGCCTGTTCATCAACTCTTCAGATATTCAAGATTCAGAGGATCACCCTTGTTTTTGTGTAATTTAAGAAATCAAACGGATTCGTATCATAGCTCTTTTAGTTTCCCATTCTTGGGTTTTTCTGAGGGAGAAGATGATTGCAGGAGAATTGGGGTGGTTTTCGTCAAAAACAGAGGAAAAAATCCACTTATTCTTGGTACTTGTGCACAGGGTGCTATGAACAGTTTCTTGGAAATGGTACATAGGAACAGAGGAGGAGGGATTCTTCCTGTTGAGGTATGTGGATTGACTGTGATTTGTATAGAGACTGAGATCTTAAGGTTTGTTACAGGGGAATGCGATGAGGAATTAGTGAAGTTGAAGTTTGAGGAGATTGAAACTATGGTGATGCATAGTTTAGGGCCTGGTCATGTTATCAATTATGGAGATTTAAAACTCTTAGCAAGAGACAATGCTTCTATTGATTCTTGCAGGTATATAGTTAGCAAATTGGCAAGTTTGCTAGAGGTTTATCATGGGAAATTGTGGTTGATTGGGTGGGTGGAGAGGTATGAGATATATTTGAAAGTTTTGAATAGATTTCCCTACATAGAAAAAGATTGGGACTTGCATCTTTTGACAATAACTTCTTCTGGTCCTCCAAAGGAAGAAACATTTCCCAGATCCAGGTAAACTGAACTCTTCCAATAAATATACCATTTGATTGTATCTCTTTCTATTACCATGTGATTGAGATGTTCAATTTGATCTCTGATTTAATCCTTATAGCTTGATGGAATCTTTTGTCCCATTGGGAGGATTCTTTTCTACCCCAGCTGCTGATATTAAAAGCCCGTTAAGCTGTTCATACCACACTGCATCCCGCTGTCACCTATGCAATGAGAAATGCAAGCAAGAAGTAAATGCTCTCTCAAAGAGTGGATTAATAAGCAATGTTTCAGTTGCAGATCACTACCAATCAAGTCTGCCTTCTTGGTTGCAAATGACTCAACTCAACACTAATGGAGGACTGGAGGCTATGAAGGTCTGTGTTTCTCACAATTCTACTCTTCAACTGTCTATTTTCCTTGTACTAGCATATATTAGAGAACCGGATTATGGCACCTTATATGGGTTTAACTTAACATGTTGTTTTCGACTCTAATTATGTATGTATAACGATTAAAAAGATATTTAAAAATATATATTACATAATAAGATTATACACATTATGAACCCATTGACTATAGATTTTCGATATTTTTTTTATTTTCTTGTATTTCGAATCTCTATATTTTGTATTCCGCCTCTGATAGTATAGGCTATTTTCCAGGTACTATTAACAATTACTCCCTTTGTCCTATTTTATACACTTCCCTTTGTATTTTACCAAAAAGAATGTCACATTTCTCTTTTTGGAAACTATTTAATCGCAACATCAATATTCTTCACTTAAAGATATCAGACATGATTTGTTGCGACTCACTTGATGTAAGAGCTCATTCTTTCTAAGAAGAGTGAATATGAAAATACACGTGGAACTCTTAACACCACTCGTTTTAAAAGGATAAGTTTGGTATATATTTAACTTACATATCAAAAATGCTACGTAATTTTATAAAATCCATATATATACCCAGTGAAATGCCTTAACATAAATGGGAGGGAGGGAATATTTCCTTTTGTTTAGATCCAGTAGTTCTGTTTTCAACCCCTTAACTGATCTAGAGTCTTACATTCTTCCCTCTATGCCAACAAAATTATAAAATTACTTCACTAACTTATCTAGAGTCTTACATTCTTCCCTGTATGCCAACAAAATTATAAAATTACTTCACTACAGCAGAATAAATCTTAACATTGGTGTGGTATAATCATGTAATAACTTCTTTATATGGCTTCAGTGCAGGCCAAAGATGATAAAATGGTATTGGGTGCTAAAGTTGCTGGTTTGCAGAGAAAATGGGACAATCTCTGTCAGCGTTTACACTACAATCAACCATTACCCAAGACAAGCAACTTTCAGATGAGTTCTGAAATCCCATCAGTAGTAGGCTTTCAAGTTGTTGAGGACCAAAAAGAAAGCGTCACTAACGAAAAAATTGGCCACCAGAATGCATCTTCAGCAGAAACTGGAAGGAAGAAAAAGCCTTCCACAATTTCTTCATCAAATGAAAGCAGCAATTTTCACTCCAAGTTTAGTGAAACGCCCTCACAAGGTGATGATGAGCATGGCTTTAACTCTCCAACCTCTGTAACTTCAGTGACAACAGAAGTAGGTTTGTGTATGGCCTCTACTTCTCCAAGCAAAGAACAAGAGCATCTGACAAACCACAGTAGCATCAATCAAGCACATGACATACCATGCAATATATCAGCAAGTGCTGCGGTGCTCTCGAGGAGTTTCAATAACCGATCTCCTCTATCACCATCTTCAAAATATCTTCAGAAGCAATTGGATCCAAAGGATTTCAAAATGCTATACGCCGCTCTTATGGAAAAGGTTAATTGGCAAGAGGAGGCTGTAAATGCCATTAGCCAAACAATAGCTCGGTGCAGAAGTAGAAATGAAAGAAACAATTGTCCAAGTCGAGGAAATATATGGCTCAACTTTCTTGGACCTGATAAGCTTGGTAAGAAGAAAATCGCTATTGCATTGGCTGAGTTTCTATATGGAAGCAAAAACAACTTAATCTGTGTGGACCTAAATCTACAGGATGAAATGGGGTTGTTTGATCGCCAGGTATTGAATCAATATGACGTGAGATTCAGAGGGAAGAATGTTGTTGACTATGTTGCCGATAAGCTGAGGAACAGCCCTTTATCTGTTGTTTTCTTTGAAAATGTGGATAAAGCTGATATACTCGTTCAGAAAAGCTTGTCCCAGGCTGTTAAGACTGGTAGATTTTCGGACTCTCATGGTAGAGAAGTTAGCATAGCTAATGCAATCTTTGTGACAACATCATCAACATTAGCTGAAGAAAGAACTCTTCCTTCTACCAAAGAAACAGCTGACTACTCTGAAGAAGATATATTGGCAGCTAAAGGATGCCAAATCCAGATACTAATAGCATTTGATCTTGCAGATGATGTCAAAAGTCCCAACTCAACTGCATTGATAACAACTAGAAAAAGATCTTCTAGCCAAATCTTTGTGAATAATAGAAATCTTACTACTCCTCCAATCGAAAGTGTAGATCATCAATATGGAAGCTCAGAGATGGCCAAACGAGCCCACAAGGCATCAAGCACATGCCTAGATTTGAATCTTCCAGCTAAAGAGATTGAAAATTCTGAGAACTTTACTGCAGATTCTGGCTGTGACTTATCCAATGAAAACACCATAGCATGGTTGAAACAATTGCTTACACAATTTGATGAAACCGCGACTTTCAGGCCATTTGATTTCGACTCTCTGGCTGAGAAGCTCTTGAAGGAGATCAGACTATGCTTCCACAAAATTGTCGGGCCAGAATGTTTGCTAGAGATTGACACAAAAGTATTGGAACAAATTCTTGCAGCTGCATGTTTAACTGACAGCAAGGAAATAGAAGATTGGATTCAACATGTTCTTAGCAGGGGATTTGTAGAAGCTCAAGAAAGATATAGCTTAAGTGCTCGATCTGTAGTGAAACTTGTGACCTGTGAGATCTCTTTACAAGAAGCGCATATACCAGGAGTTCTCCTTCCTTGCAGAATCATAGTGAGCTAAGATCTAAGTTTCTCTATATATAATATGTAATGTAATATATAGCGTCTTCACATTTTAGCACACCTAGTTAATTGCGCTTGTGTTACCAGATTTAACCGATGTTCTATGGGGTTTATGCGGGTCACGTTTGTATAGTTTAAGGGCATAAATTGTAAGATTTCACCTTAGGTAACTGTCAGGTATGAATTATTAATGTGTTAGGAGTTGATCATTCTTCCCTATTGTATTTCATGTATTCTGTATCTTTTGAACTTTTTCCCCTTTAGGGCATTTATTAGTTACAATCCGGGTTTATGCACTTTCTAAAAATCCATGGTGACGCTCTTATTGTAACACCCCATACTTTCAGGATAAGGTTTAACTGTTTTAACACGGGTAATTAGGCTCGAGCCTGGAGAATTTGGTTGTGCCAAGGTGTAAAGGTCAGGGTTTGAGCTTACAATGGTTGTATACAAGATTGGAGTTGAAATACAGCCTGAGATGTTGCCGCATAAGTGACATCCGGGCGGCATGTTGAACCGCATGTGAAGTTGGGAATTTTTGCTTCAGTGATGGAGATGCTTAATCTACATAAGGGCTGTATGTTGAACATGCATTTCACATATTGTCTCGTGTGTTGAGGTCTGAGAATGTAGAAAATGTGTGCTATAATTGTTGACGGACCGCATGTTGGTCATATGTACATCTTGTACCCTATGTTAAGCCCAAATTTAGATAAAAAATATTAGCTACTGGAACAAGATGTGGCAGCCACAAACGGGCCAGCATGCGTGATGTGCCTTGAAACTAGGGCACATCCTATGTCTATTACATGAAGTTTTATGTGTTCTTATGCTTGTTTTTATATATTTTAATGTTAAAATGTTATCTTGTAGGTTTTAGAAATCAGACTGGCCAAAAGAAGGAAAAGATAGAAAACTGTCACAACAAGGAGATCTACGGTCGCAGATCAAGTCACAGACCACATATCAGGTCATGGAAATGTTCAGAGAAGGTGTCAAAGGGATCCTACAAAAATTGACCATTATATCAGGAAAAGTATAGTTGCGTGTTTGATTTACGCCCCGTACATGAAGAGAAAGCCAAGCAGCCAGGAGAACTGATAAGTTGGTAATCTACCAACTTATTGAGCTCTTAAGCATTAATTATTGCCTAAATCTTATGCTTTTATGAAGACTAGTTCTGCCTCACGTGCATTGCACGTGTATCATTTAGTGAATGTCACTTTTGAAGTAAATAATACTACTTAATTAAGTATTTTCTTCTTACCAATATTTATTCGATCAATCACCGTGCCTAATTTTTTTGTCCAAATTTTGGAATACGAATTCCAAACATAATGCTCAGGAATTCTTGATACATATAATTTCGAGCCTTAGTGACTATTGAGCACAACCTGAAATACTCGGTAACCACAGTTTGCTTGACAAAGTCTTATGACATGATAGTTTTGATACATAAGTATAATATCAATATTCAGCTAGTTATTTGAGAAATGATTTGCTATTATTAATGATATGTGACAAAAGATTTTAATGTACATGATAGTTTGTCAAAGAGATGTAATTGAAGGTCAAAAACTCCCAGGACACCTTCTCTATTGCATCAGTTTGGCATATTATGAGGGAGAGAACGGAGATGTCCAGTAGGTACAAGGCCTTAATGGCATAAGGCAGTACCCTTTAAGATGGCTTTTATTAATTGGAGGGCCTTACCTGACAGGATTCCAATTGGGGACAGAGTATTTAGAATGGGAATTACCTTATCAACAGATTGCATAAGCAGTATGCAAGGTGTATAAGAGAAAGCTGACCACCTATTTTATTTAGGAGACTTAGCAAAATGGCTTTGGCAAAACTTTAGTGGACCATTTGGGATTAACAACAGAGACACTCATTTAATGCAACTTTTAAACAAGTGGTGGGAATACAAAGTTGTCAACAAAGTAGCTGCATATCTCACAAAGATCATACCACAGTTGATCATGTGGGAACTATCGAGATCAAAGTGTGCAAAGAAATATGAGACTGAACCAATTTCCAGGAAGAGATCCTATGTGTTGGTGGCTAGCAACATTACTCTACTGGTAAGCCAGAGGTCCAGTCAGGTAAATGTGGAGTCAAAATGGCCAATGCTCCAGACCTTAATTGACAAACTTATGAAGCATAGGGTGTTTAAAATAGTGAAATGGGCTAGACCTCAACAGTCTTTTCGTAAGGTAAACAGTGATGGAGCTTGTGTAAACAACATGTGTGGAGCTGGAGGAGTAATGAGAGGCTGCAATGACAAGTTTATCATGGACTCTGCTTACTTGGGACCAGGAACAAGCAATTGGGCGGAGGGAAGAGCCATGCTCTATGGACTTAGACATTGTGGAGACACAGGATTTTACAAAATCATAGTTGATGTAGTTTTTCTGCTACTACTGGATCTAGAGGTACGTGTCTCCTTTCTTTCAACTTCTACTTTCGTGCCTTTTTCTTCTCTGGTAGCAGGCATTCACAACAGGCGATTCTGGCCTGAGGCATTGGCTGACTGATTCATAATATGTAAGTTATTTTCTATTGTCAATTCATGATATGTAAGTTGATAATTACAAGATGTACTAAAGCACATTACATATATAAACACAATAAAAATCAATAGACATATATCACCACATTGATGTGACGCAGAGCACATCGCAAGTGATACTAATAAGTGTACTCAAACATAATAAAAATCAAATTATAAAGGAAAAGTGTTAATTAATCGCATAGGACTTTAGTCCTACTGTTATCCCAGGGCAATTAGAGTCTTCCTTTCACCGAAGGCAAAACTCAACTTTGACTTCCGAAACTAAAAATTACAGTAGATCGTCTACTATGTAGAAAAAAATCCATATATCGACAGGCAAAACCAACAAGCAGCGTTGGCAAATCAGGCCCTCTTCAAAGTTTGAATCATTGTCTCGAATAACAACACGAGCTTATTCAGTAAAAAATTTAAAAGTGCTATGATTTCAAGAGTTTATGCATGCAATTTTGTTATAAAGAAGAAGCAATGCAAACTGAGATGTGAATAAGTGAGAAGCATCTATAAACATGCTGTCAAATTCTTGGCTTGGCACTCTTAGCACTTTTGTACATATCGAAATTGTCATCAGTTGACATTACGCTCCGCTAAGTTCACCCCTAACTCTTGGCTAGCTAAATAAACCAAGACGTGACTTAAAGGTTAAGCTTTACAATATTCTTAGGCCGATCGAAATGTCATCCTATATTCAATGGTTCTAACATAAACTCAACAATTATGGTCAGAATCATGTAAGACTTCCCATTCTTTTCTTGTTTGGTATGTAACTTACTAAATGTTGTCTGAAATTATTTGTTCTATGTCTGAAGTAGGCATAAAGTTGAGCCATTATGTTTGGACGGGATCTAAGGAGTGACAACTCCAAGTACTATGAGGTTCTTGGTGTCTCAAAAAGTGCCACTCAGGAAGAACTTAAGAAGGCATATAGGAAAGCTGTTATAAGAAATCATCCTGACAGGGGTGGTGTGTTGCACCTATTAAAATCATTGGTGAGAATCCGCCTATAGTTGAGCACGGTGTTGCTTACAATGCGGATGATATTTTGGACAAGTCACAAAAGGACGAGGATCAACCTACATTGCTCCTAATGCTCCTCACCAGCCAATGAATATCCTATTAAATGTGAATACCTGGAAATCACCTCAGTATCATGAGGTAAGATAGTCATTAGAGATAGAGAATCGCAAATCTGCACAAAGCAGTGAGGGCTTGACCGAGAGTTCTGACATGTTGTTGACAAAAGAAAGCTCTAATCCTATTGCATTTACTAATGGAATTGGAAGATATCTTAATATGTTATGAACTCAATATGTTGTAGAAGCATTGTAGTCTACAAAAAATACTTAAATCAATATGTTCTTTGTTAACCCTTGAATTACCAATTAGTCAGTGTTCATTCAATTATATACATATATTAAATTAAAGGGAGCTCGCTCACATATAATTTTAGATTACATCAGTGGTAAAAAAATTGAGAAGTAGCATGAGAATGGTGAAAAGATACAAACTTTACTATTATAGTAGTTAAATAAAAGGGAACTTACAACTCTAATTCAGGGGTGAACAATTTCGCCAGCGATTTGGCAAAACTTCAATGAAATTAGATGGAAGGATAAGTAGGAATGCCATAGCAAATCCATAAATTGTGTGAAGAAAATGATAAATCTAGAAAGATAGAAAGATTGGTGGAGAAGAAGTAACAGGGCATATGCCAAACAAAGAAGTTGGAAAATTATTGGTATCGTGCCATATACGTGATTTAATGATGCAATTATTAAGGAATTGATGTTGGAGGCGTCTATCCAGAAGTGATACCTCTTCAAAAAATTGCAACCATATGTGTAGGGTTGTAAAATCAGTTTATCATTAAATCGGATGGGGGTATTTAAGTAATTTGATTTTTTTTATTGAAATTAGATAGCTTGAGGGTATTTTAGTAATTTTACTTTAAATTTTTTGAGTTCATGCTTTTAAGGTAGTATAAACATAATAGTAATGTTATTATGTCTCTACCTTTTTAGGTTTTTGTTTTTTGGGTTCCCCCGCTTTTGTTTTTGGTGATTTTCCTGAGGATAGTCCCTTTGAACCAAATAGAATTTATTTTAGGTTAATAAAAGTCATAGTTAGATGCCTTTCCTTATGATAGATGGATGATGACCGTCTTAAGGGAAAATTAGTCATAGGTAGTGAGTAAGGAAGTAGAACCCTTTCACTAATTTGATATTAAGTGCTCTTGTTAGGCCACATGACTACGTGATGCAAAGTGTTTTGAATTGAAAACATGGTGTAATGATTTGAATGACTATTTTTGAGACACCTGGGCTCATTGATGTGACTCTATTTTGATTTTGGCGTAATTATGAATTTGACTATTGCTTGATTGAGAATCTATAGGGATCTTTCTTGATTTGAACATATACCATGTGTGTGTGAGATTTTAGCTATATTCCATGCTTGCATATTGATGTCTAGAACTTTCCCAGTGTGTTTGCAAAGCAAAATGAAGAATGTTGAGCTTAGAAGATGATATAGACATTCCTTTGATAGCCATGTTTAACACCTTCTTTGTCCATCCATGATGCATGTTCTTAGATAGCCATGTTGAGCCTTTAGCGTGTTTTGTTGGTAGCCTCATATGTAGCTTATTCCTTTCTTTCAATAGACCATTAATTTGATCCAGGATTCCTAAGCACTGCAGTTGAAAAAATGAAGTTGATAAGGAGTATTAAAAAAATGGAGAAGAGAAAAAGTTAATTTGAAGCCCTGACTCAAAATCTACTGATGTGTTGAAAAAGTTTATATGTTGTTGGTAGGAGGTAAGGTAAAGAGAGTAAATGCTTCGAAAAGATAGTCAAAACCTCCCTACTAAAGATGTATAAGCTAGCTTAAGGAGAGGGGCAAAAATAAAAAAGAATAATAGAGAAGGTGGAAAATATGTCGTTGAAGAAAGAGCCAAACGAGAAGTGTGATGTATTAGAGCGATTGGGGAAGATAGTCACTACTTTTGACCAAAATAGTTCTTACCCGTCTCCTAGCCTACATTACAACCCTTAAAGTCCTACTTGATCTTGAGATTTGATAATCTTATATTAGTGGAGTACTACACTAAGGGCAAGCGTATGGTTCATCGTGTGTTACATGTTAATTCTTTGTGAGAGTGAGCGTGATTCTATTCTTACACCCATTCTTATGGTAAATCGAACAGTGGTGAGTGATTATGGGTGACTCACTTTATTTGGAGGGCGCATGTTTAATGAAGGATAGGTGACTTATATGATATCTTTGTTGAGTAATATGCATGAGTTTGCAAATTTTGTATAGTCCATTCTCGAGGTCAGAAGGTTTTGAGTAGTTATTCATGTCATTGAAGTTGCAATGTGACATGCTTGTTGTAAGAGCTTGAAATTCATGATAGTCGTTGTGGTTCCAACCTGAGAGTCTTGTTTCAATTAGTGATGTTAGAGTCTTCTTTGATGAACATAAGTGTAAGGAGTTATTCAAGGACGAACAAGGCTTTAAGTTTGTGGTGGTGATCTTGGGCGTATTTATACACCCAAACGCCGCATTTTACCCATACTTTAACTAAGTTTTGAGAATGAATTACCTTGTGTATGTGTGTTTTGCGATATGTTTGATGTAAATGAGCTAATATACATTATTAGTGGTGTTTCAGGGGCAAACAAGGTGTGCAAAGAATCAAGAAGACAAAGGATACGCAAGACAAGGTCGATTGGATGAGAATCAAGCAAAAGTTGAGCTCTAGAAGAGGCCATGCACCGCACACCAAAGGTTTGTGTGCTAGGCCATGTGTTGCACCGTCAATGGCCACATGTTGAGCCCTATGCAACTTGACATAGTACATGGTCTCACTATTTTGGGTGCGCATTGGCCCGGTGTTGCAGACCATTGAGCCTCGCATTGGGCAGTGCATCGCGACTTTGTGCCAGATGGGTGTTTCAGGGGCAAAGAAGGTGTGAAAAGAATCAAGAAGACAAAGGATACGCAAGACAAGGTCGATTGGATGAGAATCAAGCAAAAGCTGAGCTCTAGAAGAGGCCATGCACCGCACACCAAAGGTTTGTGTGCTAGGCCATGTGTTGCACCGTCAATGGCCACACGTTGAGCCCTGTGCAACTTGACATAGTACATGGTCTCACTATTTTGGGTGCGCATTGGCCCGGTGTTGCAGACCATTGGGCAGTGCATCGCGACTTTGTGCCAGATGGGTGTTGTGTTTTTAAATTGAAGAATTATCTAGGGGCTTGGGAGTAATTTCACAATACGTCTATAAGTACCCCAAAGACGGCTTTCATAAGGGTTACATATTATTTTGGAGGAAAAATAGAAAGCACAGGGGTTTTTATGAGGGTTCTTCATCTTGTAACTTCACTACGCATTATTTTGGTATGATTAACATTAATTTTGGTATTTTATTCCGAATTATGAGTATCTAAATACCCTTGTTCTGGGGTTACGGCTAGAACATGATTATTTAGTATTTTATTTGAATCAATGAAGTTTGTCTCTCAATTAATTGCTCTCGTGTTCTTATGCTTACTATTTTAGTGTCTGGCCAACATTAGAATAAATGGATATTTCTTGCATGAACTCACCATCGGAAGGTGAGAATAGGACGAAGAACATAGGGAATAAGATCATCTTTGGGTTACGTTAGGGTTGATTTGCAACTAGGATAGTAATATACCTACTTTGCCTTATTTGGTTATGAACGGGATGAAATCGTTAATTCATTTGAATTAGAAACTCATATCCCCGCTCAATGATGTAGTTGCGAGACTAGTCTAAATAGGCGATAGAGGATGACCATTCCCAAATCGTATAATTAACCCCGAAATCAGCAATTAGAGAAATAAAGTTTATTGAGACAATAAATGCTATACATGATTGTGGTAAAGGCCGTAACTCTAGAATTTTCCTCGATATTGTTTACAATTGTCACGCCCCGAGGCTACCCTCTGGACATAACACGGTGCTTAGTGCCACAAGTGACCCCAAGCTAACCCATGGTCTGGCAAGTTTAGATAATTTCTGATAAAATTTAATGTACGGAACACTGAGCTGACTTAAATTATATAAAAGTTGGAAAAGAATACAAACATGCTTGAATATATATAAATATATGAAAACGTGATAAGTCTGAAAGTGAACTGAAATACTCAAAAGTTGATTCTAGTCTATGTCTGAAAGCCTCTAACTGGATTGAGTTGCTCGGACAAGCCCTCAGCTAACTCTAAAAGTCAGAAAACTAGAATGTAATACTAAAAGAATAAACATAAACTGTCATCCTCGTACTATGAGGACTCACGACTGATGCTGCTGAGTAGGGACTGGGAAATCATACTAAGCGCGGTCTGGATGCTGAGCGCTTAAACCTACATCATAAAATGATATAGCACAAAGTATGCGTCAGTACTTCAGATGTACCGAGCATGCAGGATACTTGCAAAGCTGTATATCATAAAGACTGAAATAGAAATGTGTACTGGAACATGAACTGAGAGACAAGCTAAATGCAATGACCAAGTAAATAACATGAATACTGTAGAATGCTGAGCTGGGTCGAATAACTGAATACAAGGTCAATGCAATGATGAGTCTGACTGTGGGAGCTACTGTTAACCGATATACCCCAAGCTGAGCTAACTATAGGGCCAACCTATAACCCTAGATGGAAGAGTGTTCATACCTTGCCAGGGGTACGAACAAATCAGACGTGGATCCACTAAACTGATGTCCACAAAGGAAAGGGTGACCAACCTAAAGCTGAAAGCTGACCCCCTTTATACCTACGATGGCGCCGTAGTTCTGGGACTTAGGGACTGCTACTAAAGGTCTCAGCCTAAAGCTGACAGCAGAGCCTTCATCCCTTCGTCCGCTCGGTACTAAGCCTACTCCCAACTAAATGTATAAGTAATAAATGCAAACTGAAATACTGGATAGCTCAAATACTGATAATCATATGAGAATGCAATATAGTCATACTGAAGCTGATAACATTCTAATCTGAAGCATAACTGACTAAATTATCTGATTAGCAATTATGGATCATGAGTGCTGAAATTAACACATGATAGGGTTACTGAACTCTGTACATATGAATATCCTAGGTTTCCAAGAAAACATGCAGTAAACATCATACAAGCAATATAATCTGAATTGCAGTGATTTCATAAGATTTTAGGAACCATAGGTCCGAAGAACTAGTTGAAACTGAAGAACTGAGCTGAGTCTAGGGACTCAGTGGGTTAAAGGAACCCACTGATTAATCCCACATACCTGGAAGAAGATTCTACGGATGAACCTTTGGATTTGGGGTTGAACTTGAAGAAAACCCTCTTGCTTGTTCTTGAGAGAAAACGCTTCTTTTCTTATTAGAAATTGCTAAGTGTTGATTAGTCTAAGAATAATGAGGGAAAAACTGTAAAACCCCCTTTAATTACCCCCAAAATGACTTAGGGTAGGAGTTAAAAGGATTGGAAAAAGACCAAAATGCCCCCAACTTAAAACAGATATTGCAGAAATTCCTTTATCGGACGGGCTACCCGACGAGCATCGGACCTACGATGGCCCATCAGCCCGAGCATCGGAAAAGGGCAGACTGGGTCTGGTCCCCTGGACAGTCCCCATGACAACTTCCACGGCGACAACTATGGTGATTTCTCGTTGGGACAGAGGCGGCTGGGATGGGGCACTAGTGGTTTCCCATGGGTTGTCCCATGGCCCTTCGAACTTCCTATGCCCATGGGGACTTCCATCAAGCTAAGGTCGGCTACCAGATCCATTAGGATCTTCCCACAGCGACTCCGATGGGCCGTCGGACCTCCGATGCACGTGGGGCCTGACAGTTGCAGAAGAAATACTGAGTTTTTCTGAGTTTCTGGGTTTTAAATGCTGGTCTAAAATTTGGGGTGTTACAATATCTCCCTCTTGGGATCATTCATCCTCGAATGAAGACTAACTAAGTTGAGTTTGGAGGGAAAGAGCTGCAATCCCTACCAACTGAATATTAGAAGCTGATATCCGACTGAGTCTAGCTTTAAGGACTTGAAAACATGCTGAAAATACTGGAAGAGCTAGGAAACATGATACTGAGACTGACATGCATATGAGGAGACTGAGGGACTAGAGAGAAACTATTACCTCAAGCTGAAACTGGATCGGAAGAAAAGAGGTGAGGGTACTTGGCCATCATGGCTACTTCTTCTTCCTAAGTAGCTCCCTCAACTGACTGATTCCTACACAAAACTTTCACCGAAGCGACTTCCTTGTTCCTCAACCTACGAACCTGGCGGTCAAGAATCTCAACTAGAACCTCCTTATAATTGAGGCTATCCTTCACAACCACACTCTCTAAGGGCACAATTGACGCTGGATCACCAACACACTTCTTTAACAACAAAATGTAAAATACTCGATGAACCGCTGCTAGTTCTACTAGCAACTCTAAATCATAAGCCATATTACCAATCCTTTTTAGAATTCTGTAAGGGCCTACATACCGGGGACTAAGCTTCCCTTTCTTGACAAATCTCATCACCTCCTTCATGGGTGACACTTTCAAGAAAACTCAATCATCGACCTCAAACTCTAAGTCCCTTCTCCTCACATCTGCATAGGACTTCTGACGACTCTGAGTTGTCTTTAATATTTCTCTAATAAGCTGAACTTTCTCCATGGCCTTATGAACCAAATCTATCCCAATCAAGGTTGCTTCACCTACTTTGAACCAACCAACCGGTGACCTGCATCTACACCCATAGAGTGCCTAATATGGGGCCATCTGAATACTGGAGTGAAAACTGTTATTGTAGGCAAACTCTATGAGAGGTAGGTGATCATTCCAACTACCCTTGAAATCGATCACACAATCCCTCAACATTTCCTCTAAGTTGTGAATGGTATGCTCTGCCTGACCATTCATCTGCGGATGAATTAATGTTGTGCTGAGATTTACTTGAGTGGCAAGACCTTTCTAAAAAGACTTCTAGAATTGAGCTATAAACTGAGTACCCCTATCTGAGGTTATAGACAAGGGAACCCCATGCAACCTGACTATCTCGCTGATGTAGAGTCTGTCATACTTCTCTACTGAATCTGTGGTTTTAACTGCTAGGAAATAGGATAATTTGGTCATCCTGTCAACAATCACCCAAACAGAGTCGTGCTATCAGCGAGTGCGAGGTAAACCTGTAACAAAATCCATGTTGATCGCTTCCCACTTCCAGGTAGGAGTACTAATATCCTGAGTCACACCTCCAGGTTTCTACTGTTCTACCTTAACCTGCTGGAAATTGGGACACTTATCCATAAAATTCGCAATGTCCCTCTTCATGTTGTTCCACCAATAGACTTCCCCTAGATCACGGTACATCTTAGTGGCACCGGGATGAATGGAATATTTGGAGCTATGGGCTTCTGTGAGGATCTACTGTCTCAACTTATCCACATTAGGGACACATAAACGACCCTTGTAACGAAGCACACCATCTCCCCCTTAGGAGAAGACCTCTACCCTTTGCTGATGAACTGCACCTTTGAACTGAAATAATATGGGATCACTGTCTTGTTTCCCTTTCACCTCCGCTACCAATGAAAATTCTGACCTATTCTGGACTATCATACCACCACCTATTTTATCCATGAGGTAAACTCCTAGGCGAGCAATCCTATGAACATCCCTGACTAATTCTTTCTTCTCTTCCACAATATGTGACACATTACCCATGGATAGTCTGCTGAGGGAATCAACCACTACATTGTCTTTACACGGATGGTAGAGCACATTCATATCATAGTCTTTGAGGAACTCGAGCCACCTTATCTGACGAAGATTCAAATCTTTCTGGGTGAACACATACTGGAGGCTCTTATGATCTGTGAACACATCTACATGGATACCATACAAGTAATGTCTCTAAATCTTTAGGGTGAACACAACTGCTGCAAGCTCAAGGTCACGAGTCGGGTAGTTCTTCTCATGAATCTTAAGCTGCCTGGAGGCATAAGCTATGACCTTGCCATGCTATATCAGAACACAACCCAAGCCGACTCTGGACGCATTATAATACACCACAAAATCGTCTAAACCCTCTAGCAAAGTTAAAATGGGAGCTATAGTCAACCTGACTTTCAATTCTAGGAAACTCTTCTCACACTCATCTGACCACTGAAACTTGACCTTTTTCTGAGTCCACTTGGTCAATAGTGCATTTATGGATGAAAATCCTTCAACAAACCTTCTGTAGTAACCGGCCAAACCCAAGAAACTCCTGATGTCTATCGAAGAGGTGGGTCTGGGCCAGATCTTCACGGCCTCAATCTTTTGAGAATTAACTCGAATTCCCTCACTAGATACCACATGACCAAGGAACGCAACTGACTTCAACCAAAATTCATACTTGTTGAACTTAGCGAATAATTGGCAATCCTTGAGAGTTTACAACACAACTCTCAAATGATCAGCATGTTCCTGTTCGCTCTAAGACTATATGAGTATATCATCGATGAAGACAATGATGAACAAGTCTATATACTTCTTGAACACCGTGTTCATCAAATCCATGAAAGCTGCAGGAGCATTCGTTAGTCCAAGTTCATAGTGACCATACCAAGTTATAAAGGTTGTGTCTTTGGAATGTCATAATTTCTGACTCTGAGCTATTGATAGTAGGATCTGAGGTCTATCTTAGAGAAGCAACAAGCACCCTAAAGCTGGTAAAATAAGTCATCAATATTGGGGATTGGGTACTTATTCTTGATTGTGACTTTGTTCAACTGACAGTAGTAGATGCACATCCTGAGAGAACCATCTTTCTTATGCATGAAAAGTATAAGAGCACCCCATAGAGAGATGTTGGGTCTGATAAATCCCTTATCCAGAAGGTCTTTCAATTATTCCTTCAATTCCTTTAGTTCAGCTAGAGCCATTCTTTAAGGAGGAATTGAAATAGGCTGGGTATCTGGAAGGAGATCTATTCCGAAGTCGATTTCCCTTTCGGGAGGAACCCTGGGAAGATCTTCTAGAAATACATCTGGGAATTCATTCACCACTGGGACTGACTCAAGAGTTGGGATCTTGGAGTTTTAGTCCTTAACCCAAACAAGATGATAGATATACCTTTTTGAAATAATTTTTCTGGCCTTAATGTAAGAGATGAATCGACCTACAGGCACTGAGGTATTACCCTTCCATTCTAAGACTGGCTCATTTGGAAACTGGAAATGAACGATCCTAGTCCTATAATAAACTTAGGCATAACAACAATGTAACCAATCCATGCCTAGAATAATATCAAAATCAATCATTTCTAACTCTACAAGATCGGTTGAGGTTATTTTCTGGGAAACTGTGACAGGGCAATTTTTGTACACCCTTCTAGGTATAACTGAGTCATCAACTAGAGTAGAGACTGAGAAGGGTTCTGGGAGGATTTCTAGACTGACACCGAAGTCTACTGCTATAAAGGGAGTCACAAAGGAGAGTGTAGCTCCAGGATCTAGCAGTGCATAAACATCAGTATGAAAAACTCGCAACGTACCAGTGACCACATCGGGAGAATCCTCCTGGTCCTTACGAGCCTGAAGGGCATAGAACCTGTTTTGGCACTGACCACCACCTGTACCAGATGAGGCACCCTGCTGAGTTAGGCAACCTACTGGAGCTGCTGTAGAACTTTCCTGATTCTGTGGGCGAGCATCCTTGCCCTTCTGAGAAGCTACTGGACAATCCTTCATTCTATGGCCTAGCTTGCCACACCCAAAACAATTCCCACTGCCTACCATAAACTCACCTTGGTAGTTCTCACCATACTTCTTACATATTGGATGAGTTTGCCCCCTAGTGACACTACCTTGGGACCTAAAGCATGGTGCCCTATCCCATCGGTCATGCCTGAACTTAAGCACTGGGGCACTAGCAGAAGATGGGGCCGGAGCCAAAGATTTCTGACAGAATCGATCTGACCTCTGTTGAGAATAGTTAAAGTCACCTATTCTAGCTCTCTTGATATCTCCTCCCCTCTCTTTGATATTTTCCTCTTCAATTTGCTGAGCATAAGTAACCAACCTGGAGATATCCATCTCCTTTACCAGCATAGTAGTCTTGCACTCCTTAACCACATCATGCGATACTCCCGACACAAACTTACTCATGTGGGCACTAGAGTCAGCTACCATTTCCAGAGCATACTTAGACAGCTGAGTAAACTTGAGTGCGTACTCCTTCACACTCATATAATTTTGCTTCAAGTTAATGAACTCTTGGACCTTGGCTTCCCTGAGTTCAAGTGGGAAAAACTGGTCCATAAATGCAGTCTTGAAGTGGTCCCAATCCACTGGACCTGCATTATCACAACGAGACTCCTTCCACTGCTGATACCAAGTATAAGCCACTCCTTTCAGCTTATAAGCGGCTAAGTTTGCTCTCGACCAGAGTGACACCCATAATCTCTGTCACCTTCTAAATGTTTTCAAGAAATTCATGTGGATCCTCTTAGGACTTGGACCCATGAAACTCTGGAGGACTCATCCAAGTGAAGTATCAGATTCTAGCTGCGACAGAGTTAGTCTGAGGTAGAGCTGGTGCCATAGCCTGCCAGTTGACCTGAGCGGTCATGGCCTAAGCAAGCACCTAAAAAAGAGCCCTGAATTTGGCATGAGTGACTTCTCATTCAGAGGGTCTACTGGAGCTGCTGGTGCCTGCTGGTTCCTTGTGTTGGCTCTTCTCATAGTTAGAAGGAGATTAAATAGAGTTCATACACTATAGCACGAGATGGAAAAGAATAAAGTGAAGTTTTTCCTACTGACATCTCATAGCTTCTCCCCCCATAAGTGTGGCGCACTTCACACCTATGAAGAAGACTCTAATTGACGCGGCTTTCAGACACCCTAGGACACTTGAACCTGATGCTCTGATACTAAGTTTGTCATGCCCCAAGGCTACCCCCTGGACGTAACACGGTGCTTAGTGTCACAAGTGACCCCAAGCTAACCCATGGTCTGGAAAGTCTAGATAACTTTTGATAAAATTTACTGTGCAAAAAACTGAGCTGACTTAAATTATATAAAAGTTGGAAAAGAATCCAAACATGCCTAAACATATATAAATATATGAAAATGTGATAAGTCTGAAAGTGAACATAAATATTCAAAAGTTGATTCTAGTCTATGTCTGAAAGCCTCTAACTGGAGTGAGTTGCTGGGACAAGGCCCCACCTAACTTTAAAAGTCTGAAAACTAGAATGTAATACTGAAAGAATAAACATAAACTGTCATCCTTGGAATATGAGGACTCACCACTGATGCTGCTGAGTAGGGACTGGGAAATCGTACTAAGCGCGGTCTGAATGTTGAGCGCCTGTACCTACATCATAAAATGATGTAGCGCAAAGTGTGCGTCAGTACTTCGGATGTACTAAGCATGCAAGATATATGCAAAGTTGTATATCATGAAGACTGAAATAGAAACGTGTACTAGAACATGAACTAAGAGATAAGCTAAATGCAATGACCAAGTAAATAACATGAATAATGTAGCATGCTGAGCTGGGCCAAATAACTGAGTACAAGGTTAATGCAATGATGAGTCTGACTGTAGGAGCTACAGTTAACCGACATATCCCAAACTGAGCTAACTATAAGGACAACGTGTAACCCTGGATGGAGGGGTGTTCATACCTTGTCAGGCGTATGAACCAATCTGATATGGATCCAGTAAACTGATGTCCACAAAGGAAAGGGTGACCAGCCTAAAGTTGACAGCTGACCCCCTTTATACCTACGGTGGCACCGTAGTTCTGGGACTTAGGGACTGCTACTAAAGGTCTCAACCTAAAGTTGACAGCATAGCCTTCATCCCTTCGTCCGCTCGGTACTAAGCCTGCTTCCAACTGAATGTATAATCAATAAATGCAAACTAAAATACTGGATAGCTCAAATACTGATTATTATCTAAGAATGCAATATTGTGATAATGAAGCTGATAGCATTCTAATCTGAAGCATAACTAACTGAATTATCTTATTAGCAATTATGGATCATGAATACTGAAATTAACGCATGCTCGGGTTACTGAACTCTGTACATATGACTATCCTAGGTTCCTAAGAAAACATATAGTAAATATCATACAAGCAATAGAATCTGAATTGCAGGGATTTCATAAAATTTTAAGAACCCTAGGTCTGAAGAACTAGTTGAAACTGAAGAACTGAGCTGAGTCTAGGGACTCTGTGGGTTAAAGGAACCCACTAATGAAATCCCACATACCTAGAAGAAGATTCTACGGATGAACCTTTGGATTTGGGGCTTAACTTGAAGAAAACCCTCTTGCTTGTTCTTGAGAGAAAACACTTCTTTTCTTATTAGAAATTGCTAAGTGTTGATTAGTCTAAGAGTAATGAGGGAAAAACTGTAAAAACCCCTTTAATTACCCCCAAAATGACTTAGGGTAGGAGTTAAAAGGATTGGAAAAAGACCAAAATGCCCCCAACTTAAAACAGATATTGCAGAAATTCCTTTATCAGACGGGCTACCCGACGAGCATCGGACCTACGATGGCCCATCGGCCCGGGCGTCGAAAAAGGGAAGACTGGGTCTGGTCCGCTGGATAGTCCCTACGATGGCTCCCACAGTCTATCGCATCCACGACAGTCATGGTTATTGCCCGTCGGGACATAGGAGGCTGGGATAGGGCACTGGTGGTGTTTTATGAGTTGTCCCATGGCCCATCAAACTTCTGACGCTCATAGGAACTTTTGTCGAGCTGAGGTCGGCTGCCACAACCACTAGGCTCTTCCCACATCGACTATGATGGGCCATCAGACCTCCAACGCCCATCGGTCATCTCGTGGGGCCTGGCAGTTGCAGAAGAAATACTGAGTTTTTTTGAGTTTCTGGGTTATAAATGCTGGTCTAAAATCTGGGGTGTTACAACAACCTTGCTCAAATCATGATTGTCATACTTTATTATTTTTGTTGAATATTAAAAAGATATAGTTTCTCAAATCCTCTTGATAAATCACAACACTTGCTTGATATATTATTAGAAATTAAATTAACTGAATTGCTAAGCGCATAGTCCATGTGGGTTCAACATCCATCTCGAAAGATATTCTATATTACTTGTACAACCGTGTACACTTGCATGTGCGTTAGGATGCAACACATTTTTGGTGCCATTGTCGGGGACTTAGGAAATTAGTGATTTTCTGAACTTTATACTTTTTTATTATAATATACAAGTATTGACAACTTGCTCTTAGCAGCTGCTTTTGCAAGTTCAATTTATTTTTCAAGCTAGCAAGTGAGAGAGAATTGGTAGAGCTGTATTTAGAGCCTAAACGAGCATTTCATTAGCAGTGAAGAGCATATGCTCTTCAATATCCAATTCAATAAATTCAGCTGGCTGATCAGGTCAAAGTTGTTCCTGTAGAGATGGAAGCAACAAGGCCAGTTTGCAAGGTGGAAATCCCACTAACCAATAATGTCACCTCTAGCATTCGCAAACCAGATGCAGGAGGTCGATTCGAGCTTAAACAGAATATGGTGCAACTATTGCACACTAGCGGGCAGTTCACAAGCCTATCTCATGAGGATCTACAACAACACTTGTAGAATTTTCTTGAGATTAGTGACATAGACATTCCCGCAAGAGTCTCATCTGACTATGTGAGACTCACACTCTTTCCTTTTTCTCTGTTAGGGGAAGCAAAGAGGTAGTTGAATGCTAAACCACCTAATTCCATCACCTCCTGGGATTATTCGTCAAGGAAGTTCTTGATCCATTTCTTTCCATCTGGAAAGACTGCGAAGTTGAGGAGTGAGATATTGAGCTTCAGACAAAAGGATCTTGAGCTGTACACGCTACTAAATCGTATAACATAGGGAAATCCAGAATAGAATGCAGATGTTTTGAGGAGCACCACAAAGAAGACTACAGGGTTATTAGAAGTGGATAAATTGATATCCATAGAAGCACGAATTGCCTCTCTGCAGAATCAAATGAACACTTAGTTTAGCAACCTAAATTTGGGACATCATCAAGCTCCTGTGAATACGGTGCAGTACACTCAAACTTGGTGTGAGGTATGTGGTAACAATGATCACTCAACATAGGCATATAGAGTGAACCCAGAGTCAGTAAACTTTGTGGTTAATGCTTAACACCAAGAAAATCAGAATTTTGGGAACACTTACAACCCAGCTTGGATAAATCACCCCAACTTGTCATAGACCGGAAATCAAGGGCAGAATGTAAATCAGAATCAGTATTGGAATCAAGTGGAAAATCATAATCTCCAATAACAAGCACAAGGTGGTAACCCTAATGCAAAATCTAGCAATATTGAGGAGATATTGAAGCAAATTATGGCTACCCAGGCATAGATAACTGCTGACATAATAAATTAGTAGTTACCATAAAGACTTTAGAGGTTCAGATAGGACAACTTGCTGTGATTTAGATCCTAATCCTAAGTTGGTTAATGCAGTATCCACTCAAAGAGGTAGACAATTGGAGGAGTTAGAGCCCAATAAAGTAACTCCCAGGGCTATAGTGAGAGATGAAAAGCAAGCAGAGGCTCAGAAAGATGCGAAAAATGAAAATAATATAACAAGTGTGAAGCCATCTCCCCCATTCCCACAAAGGCTGAAAAAGAAAAAAGAGGAAGCATGTTTTCAAAAGATTATTGATTTGTTAAAACAGGTTCACATTAATCTTCCTCTTGTTGATGTTATACAGGGAATTCTGAGGTATGCCAAGTACATAAAGGATATTGTGGCAAACAAGAATAGGCTGCGGAGTATGCTACTGTTGAACTTACTGAAGAGTACACGTCCTGAATTCAAAATAGACAGCCAACAAAGCTCAAAGTTCATAGAAGTTTCACCATCTATATCACTATTGGATAGTCTATCAAAGCATGGGGATTGTGTGACCTTGGGGCCAGCATTAACTTGATGCCCACTTCTTTGTTTAAGAAGATGGGGTTGGGAAGTCCATGACCAACCACAGTTATGTTGCATCTAGCTGACCGTTCGCTTGTGAAGCCCGATGGTATAGTCGAGGATGTGCTAGTAGATTTAGGGTCACTCATTTTCCCCATGGATTTCATTATTTTAGACTTTGATGCAGATCTAGAAGTCCCATTTATTTTGAGGCATCCATTTTTGTCTAGTGGCCCTGCTTTGATAGATGTAGCTACGGGGCAGCTCATAATGCGGGCACATGAAAAAGTTGAAGTGTTTTATGTCTACAAAGCCATGAAGTTGCCGACTATCTACGAGGAGTTATCTGCAATAACAGTGACTGATCTTGAGTCAAAGCTTCCACTAATTACTTCAAAGGATCCTTTAGAAAGAGCTCTAGTTGGGCATGCTATTTTTGAAGATGCAGATGCCCATGAGATGATACAGGTTCTAGACATAGCCAACATATTCATTCGAACATGCAATTTTGAGCCGCTGAAAAGGCCTCTAGAGGCCACCACCCAAACCCTATATCATGGAAGCCCTGAAACTGGAAATGAAGATGTTGCCATCACGCCTTAAGTATGCTTACTTGGGGAAAAATGACACCTTACCAGTTATTTTCTCGATAGGTCTATCTGAGGCACAGGGTTGAGAAGTTTTAGTTGTATTAAAATGTAGAAAAAAGGTGATTGGTTGGCAAATGTCTGATATTCAGGGAATAAGTCCTGCTTTTTACATGCATAAAATTTTCATGGAGGAAGGGCACAGACCAAGTGTTCAACATCATAGAAGAATGAATCTAGTGATGAAATATGTGATGAGGAAAGAAGTGATCAAGTGGATAGATGCAGGCATTGTCTATCCCATTTTAGATAGTAAGTGGGTCAGTCCAGTCTAATGTGTTACCAAAAAGAGAGGCATGACAGTGGTTATTAATGATAAGAACGAGTTGATTCTGACTCGGATAGTCACAGGTTGGAGAATTTACATGGACTACCACAAGCTAAACGAAGCCACTCGAAAAGACCACCACTCGATTCCCTTTATTTATCAAATGCTTAACAAGCTTGCAGGGCAGGAGTATTATTGTTTATTAGATGGATATTCAGGCTACAACTGGATTTCCATTGCCCCATAAGATCAGGACAAGATGACATTTACATACCCTTATGGTACCTATGCCTTCAAGCTCATGACATTCGGGTTATGCAATGCACCCGCCACTTTCCAGCGCTGCATGATGGAAATATTCTATGACATGGTGGAGAAATTTGTAGAGGTATTTATGGATGATTTTTCTGGATTTGGTAACTCTTTTGAAGTCTGTGTGCAGAACCTTGATAGGGTACTTGCTCATTGTGAGGAAAAAAATTTGGTACCGAACTAGGAGAAGTGCCACTTTTTGGTCAGAGAAGGCATTGTTTTGGGCCATAAAGTGTCACGAAAAGTCTTAGAAGTTGATCAGTCTAAGATCAAGGTTATAAAGAAGCTGCCACCACCCATATTTGTGAAGGGTGTGCATATTTTTCTTAGGCATGCACGGTTTTAACGGTGGTTTATCAAGGACTTTTCCAAAATCTCAAGACCAATGTGCAAACGACTTGAGAAAGAGATAAACTTTCAGTTCTGTGATGATTGTGTGAAAGACTTTGAGTCTTTGAATAGAAAATTGATTGAAGCACCAATATTGATTGCTCTCGATTGGGAATTGCCATTAGAGTTGATGTGTAATGCCAGCAATGTGACTGAGGGAGCAGTATTAGGCCAGCAAAAAGAGAAGGTTTTTTATTTGATTTTTTATGCAAGCCAAACTATTTATACATCTCAAGATAATTATACTGTTACAGAGAAGGAGATGCTAGCTTTAGTGTACACATTTGATAAGTTTCGATCATATTTAGTGGGTACTGATAATGCTCAAAAGCACTCTCCAATGGAGGTGATTGCGATCGTTAGAGCAAAACATATTTATATTCCCAATGGATGTCGGGGTCATACCCATAAAGAACAATGTAGTCGCGATCGAGCTAATAAAGAATCCAAGAAACTTATTGAAATTCAATTAACGAAAAGGGGAAAAGAAATCTAAAAGGGGGGTTTTAGACTAAAACTAAAGATAAAAGAAAATCAAATAAAAGATAGATTGATCAATGGCTTTCACCTTTGCTTTCGCCAAGCAAGGATAATAAGGGAGACTTGGGAATGGGAATTTAATTCACAAGACTTGTACCTGATTGACACATGTGTAGTCTTGGATAAAGGTTCACTTAACCATCTTTTGACCAATCAAGCAACAATCCTCATGGGTTCTCTTGAACCACCACGAGTAAGCAATAACCAAAAATTAACTTGGGTGAGTTGGGTTATCTCTAACCCCAACTCTTAGATGGGAGTTTCCGGCAACCAAACTATCTCTAGCCTTGGTATAGAGTGGAAACCCCAAATCTCCACTATTGAATCTTCCTGAACTTAGGGAAATTCTCTCTCAAGCAATAACCCAAATTAGAAAGCTAAGTCAATATGTAAAACCATTGACTATAAATTCAAACATAGAGGATTCAATAGACCCATATAATCAAACAAGACCGAAATCTATATATGAATTCAATACCCAAACAAGCATTATCTCTAATACGAACCCAAATCCCAATTCAACAATTACACCAATAAAATAGCAATTAATAACAGGAGTTAAAGAATGAAAACTAAAGATTTTACAATAAAGAGCATCCAAATCTTCACTCCTATGGTGTTGGTTGATGAACTTGCTCTCCAAGCTTGCCAAAAGTTGTGAGAATAGCCAAAGATATCTTCCCAATCGGCTGGGAAGAATTTTATATAGATTGGGATTTCCAAAAATGGGATTTTCAAAATCTGTCCTACAGCTGACGACTTCTTCATCGCAGTCACGTGACCAATCCTCACGGTCGCAAGGCTTTATCAACCCCACCATCACAATCAATAGGCACATGCGATTCGCACATGCCAAAGTATGGGTTGCATGTGCAATGCACATGCCAACAATGGGCATGTGTGAAGCTCGTGCGGTTTGTACGTCGACATGTGCGATTCTGTGTTCCCAGCTCTGACAAGATCTATCTAGCTTAATGGGTACTCAGACTACCCCTGGCTCCAAAACATCCAACACACCTACTATAAAAAGAGAAACAAAAAAGCTACAAGGAAAGAAACTAACAGCCTAAACCATTAACTCCATCAAACCCGATAAAAACAATCCCGTCAAAGTCACATCAATATCCAACAATAAAAATAAGTCCGACAAGGGCACAATATTGAAAATAAAACAACAGGCTAGATAGAGTACTAGCCACCCCCAACTAATAATGTGCAGTGCCCTCACTACAACAAAATAAGAGAAGAGTTTGAGGGGGCTACCTGAAGGGTGTATCACTCAAAACCAGAACTTCTAGGTCCAAAAAGGACCCAGTCCCCCTCATCAGCATCATCCTCAACCTCAGACCCATATAGTTTCCTCAAAGTACTCATCATCTTCATGAGGAACTTGCTTTACTTTCTATCATGGTCCCTCTACTTTTTCTATCACCTTTCCACCTTAGCCAACCTCTCCTTGATGTGCTGCTGCTGGCTTGCTACACTAGCTAGTGTAGGGCCACTAGGAGTAGTGGAGGATGATGGACCAAATGCCGGTGTAGTGGAACTCTCGCTCGGACCCGAAGGTAAGCCTGCTACAATCTGGCGAAGATGTGCATCTATGCCATCGACTTGGCTGGAGATGTGGCAGAGTGTCGGAGGTCTAATCCTGAGGGGACCAATAGTTTCAACAACAACAGTTGGCTCACATGCCTCGCTGGACTCCGAAAATAGACCAAATGATGGTGAATTTATGTCTATCTTCCTCTTCTTTTATGCTTGCACGTAGCCGCTCTTTTTCAGTGGGTGAATAAATTTTTCGAGCTTCTTCACTTTTTATTCATTCCTTTTTGCAACCCTGGTTGCATAGCATAAGTGAGTGATCAATGAAGAGAGGAGCAAACTCTTGTTACCTCCGAGCACTACTTATTGAATTGCTTGCACAATCAATTGCCCCACATTCATCGGAATACCCTCCATCATAGCACAAATCACCTTTGCTTTGTTAGTGGTCAGATCAGATTCATTCTTGGATGGAATAACTTGGGCATAAATGATCGAAAGCCAAGTGCAGGCTTCGAGGTTAAACTCGGATGACTCAATCCTTGTGTTCAATCTATCCATTGCGGGATTGTGCCATCATGCAAGTTCTCTACAAACCAATTGGTCCCTATTTCTATAGCTCAGGCTTTTTATATGGCATTATCGACATTTGGGAGGTCATAGTATCCATTGATCAACTCTGGATCAAAATGAACCAACTTGCCCTGAACCATCACAATCAAGTCATTGGCGAAGTCTGTCTCATCAGCCGCATTAGCATAAAATTCATGGACCACAACAAAGTTTACCTTGATAGGCTCGGTGGCGAAGCACAACCACCCATTAGTAACCAACTTACCATGGAAGTCGACCCATTTCTCCTCTAATCCGTCCAACATAATACCTCTCTCCCTCGTGATTGGCATTGTCAAAAGATGGTCATATAGTTTGGAGAACTTGAGGGAGACAAAGGTTCCTTGGTCAAAATACTCCTCGTTGGCCACTTGGTTAGCATCTTCATGTTCAATTTCGACTATATTCAGGCTTAAAGTACCTACATAAGAAACACAATTGTCAAACAATGATATAGGCATGTAAAGCAATGTATTGGGACATGATTAGGCAAAATAAATGAGCCACAACGATCCCGGACAGAGCTGGACAGAGTTGCTATTTTTGGGACTGTGAAAATTAGCCATCGCAATTGCGGGATTTTTCTTCGCGATCGTGAAGACCAATTATTTTTTTGCAGAAATTTAACTCAATGCTATCGCGGAATGTGGCATCATGATCACGAATCTCATGGATGTTGGTCATCGCGATCGCAGAATTGGGCATCGCAATTGCGATGGTCATCTTTTTGCCCAAAAAAATAATTTTAGACATTTCATCGAACAGGTGCTTTGCACCCCTTAGTTCACCATTTTTACACCACATGGGCGTCACCTTTTACCCTAAAAATCAACAAACCAACAGATTTCTAACCCCTAACTAGATTTCACCTATAATTTCATACCACACACCCAATTCACACATATTGTTGAAAGCAAAAATTGACACCCACTTGGATGTCTAAAGCACTTACTTCAGCACAATATGGGTGAATCAAAGAAGAGAGAACATAGATCATACCTGAGGAGTTGCAAAGATGCTTATGGAATTGAAGTTGATAGAGTGTATTATTCTTGCCTTTAAGAGAGAAAAGAACCAAGTTTCAAAGCAGTTTTTTTTGCTTTTGAAACGGCCTGATTGAACTTTTATTACCAGGGATTGTTCATTGTTTCGCGATCGCGTGGTCTTTTCATTCGATCGTGATGAGTCAAAATCACATGACTTCACGCAATCGTGAAGGTTTTACGCGATTGTGAAGAGTCAGTAAGATTTTTCTTCATCGCGATCGCGAGGGTCAGGGATCGTGATCGCGATTCCTTAGCATCAACTGAGTTTTCTGAATTATTGCATAGTGCATTGCTTTGACGTGTGATGCCAGTTGTGACGCGCACTTTGAGAGGTGCGAATCGCACCAATTTCGCACAAGCCAAGTTTTTTTCTCAATTCACTGGTTGCTTATGCGATGGCATGTGCGACAAACATTCTTCCAGGTGTGAAAAACATATTTTTCAAAGGTATTTTTGGTGCTTCTCAACACTTGGTTCCTCTTCTCATTCCCTTGGGCACCTAAAAACACATCAAAAAGAAACAAAAAATGAAGTAAAGCATAAAAATGATGGGTTGCCTCCCATCAAGTGCACAATTTAACATCGCAGTGCGACGTAAGTTACCTCACTATTTGGATCTCCATTTGGAGGATTTGAACCTTCGACCCAAATTTGAATCAAAATTCTAGTGAAAATCATGTGGTGAAGGTGTGAACATGAGAATGCCATTTTCTTGGTGTCGTATTTTGCACTCTTTAGCCTTCAAGTGAGGAAGGTATCCTTGCCTTCTTAGTATGAAAACTTTAAAACCGGATAAACTTTGATCCATCCTCCTTCTAAGGTCTTCAAAAAGCTTAATTACTTTGACTTTTATCCATTTAACCAAACTCAAGGTTGACAAGTGGTTGGAGTAAGATTTAGGCGTCTCCACCTTCAAACTTGTCTAATTAATAAGCCTACTTCCAACTGAATGTATAATCAATAAATGCAAACTGTAATACTGGATAGCTCGAATACTGATTATCATCTAAGAATGCAATATTGTGATACTGAAGCTGATAGCATTCTAATCAGAAGCATAACTGAATGAGTTATCTTATTAGCAATTATGGATCATGAATACTGAAATTAATACATGTTCGAGTTACTAAACTCTGTACATATTACTATCCTAGGTTCGTAAGAAAACATAGAGTAAATATCATACAAGCAATAGAATCTGAATTGCAGTGATTTCATAAGATTTTAGGAACCCTAGGTCTGAAGAACTAGTTAAAACTGAAGAACTGAGCTGAGTCTAGGGACTCTGTGGGTGAAAGGAACCCACTAATGAAATCCCACATACCTAGAAGAAGATTCTACGGATGAACCTGGATTTGGGGCTGAACTTGAAGAAAACTCTCCTACTTGTTCCTGAGAGGAAACACTTCATTTCTTATTAGAAATTGCAAAGTGTCGACTAGTCTAGGAGTAATGAGGAAAAAACCTTAAAAACCTCTTTAATTACCCCAAAAATAACTTATGGTTGGAGTTAAAAGGATTGGGAAAAGACCAAAATTCCCCCAACTTAAAACAGAAATTGCAGAAATTCCTTCACTAGATGGGCTACCCGCTGGGCGTCGGACCTGTGACAGCCTATCGGCCCGGGAGTTGGAAAGTGGACGACTAGGGCTGGTCCCCTGGATAGTCCCTACGATGGCTCCCACAGTCTATCGCATCCACGATAGTTGTGGTGATTGCCCATCGGGATATAGGAGGCTGGGATGGGGCATTGGTGATTTCTTACAGGTTATCCCACGGCCCATCAAACTTTTGACGCCAGTGGGAACTTTCGTCGAGCTGAGGTCGGCTGCCACAACTATTAGGCTCTTCCCACAGCGACTCCGATAGGCCATCAGACCTACAACGCCCATGGGTCATCCTATGGGGCCTGACAGTTGCAGAAGAAATACTGAGTTTTTCTGAGTTTCTGGGTTTTAAATGCTGGTCTTAAATCTAGGGTGTTACAACAACCTTGCTCAAATCATGATTGTCATACTTTATTATATTTGCAGAATATTAAAAAGATATAGTTTAAAAAATCCTCTTGATAAATCACAACACTTGCTTGATATATTATTAGAAATTAAATTAACTGAATTGCTAAGCGCATAGTCCATGTGGGTTCAACATCCAGCTTGAAAGAGATTTTATATTATTTGTACAACCGTGTACACTTGCGTGTGCGTTAGGATGCAACACATTTTTGGTGCCATTGCCGGGGACTTAGGCAATTAATGATTTTCTAAACTTTATATTTTTTTATAATATTATAAAAGTATTGACAACTTGCTCTTAGCAGCTGCTTTTGCAAGTTCAATTTATTTTTCAAGCTAGCAAGTGAGAGAGAATTGGTAGAACTGTATTTAGAGCCTAAATGAGCATTTCATTAGCAGTGAAGAGCATCTGCTCTCTAATATCCAATTCAACAAATTCAGCTGGCTGATCAGGTCAAAGTTGTTCCTGTAGAGATGGAAGCAACAAGGCCAGTATGCGAGGTGGCAATCCTACTAACCAATAATGTCACCTCTAGTATTCGCAAACCGGATGCAGGAGGTCGATTCGAGCTTAAACAGAATATGGTGCAACTATTGCACACCAGCGGGCAGTTCACAAGACTATCTCATGAGGATCCACAACAACACTTGTAGATTTTTCTTGAGATTAGTGACATATAATTCCTGCAAGAGTTCATCTGACTATGTGAGACTCACACTCTTTCCTTTTTCTCTGTTAGGGGAAGCAAAGAGTTAGTTAAAGGCTGAACCACCTAATTCCATCACCTTTTGGGATTATTCGGTAAGGAAATTCTTGATCCATTTCTTTCCATCTGGAAAGACTGCGAAGTTGAGGAATGAGATCTTGAGCTTTAGACAAAAGGATCTGTACACGCTACTGAATTGTATAACATAGGGAAATCCAGAATAGAATGTAGATGTTTTGAGGAGCACCACAAAGAAGACTACAGGGTTATTAGAAGTGGATAAATTGATAGCCATAGAAGCACAAATTGCCTCTCTGCAGAATCAAATGAACACTTAGTTTAGCAACCTAAATTTGGTACATCAGCAAGCTCCTGTGAATATGGTGCAGTATACTCAAATTTTGTGTGAGGTATGTGGTAACAATGATCACTAAACATAGGAATATAGAGTGAACCCAGAGTCAGTAAACTTTGTGGGTAATGCTTAACACCAAGAAAATCAGAATTTCGGGAACACTTACAACCCAGCTTGGAGAAATCACCCTAACTTCTCATAGACCGGAAATTAAGGTTCAGTTATCGAGTTTGATGTTAGAAAAAGTGTTCATTCGTTGGTTTATGGCTAGTCGGGATGGGTAACTCTAGTTTTGGAAGATATGCTTCGGATTGTTATCTTGGATGGAAAAGGCTAGTAGGTTATAGCTTGGTCTGGAATGGGTTTGAGTAAAAAGGGTGAATTCGTTCGTGGTACAGTATTAGCGGGAAATATTATTCCCCGGTGTGCCAGTTGATGTTTCGAGAGTGGTTTGAGTGTGCGACTTATGTGAAGCATCCTGTTTGTGGTGCAAAAGGATTCAGTTCAGAATAAAAGGATTTAGCGGATTAGGGGGTTCATGAGTTAGAGTTTTTGTTGGCTTCTCTGGTAAACTTTGTTGTGGTTTTGAAGATTCAAGTTCTGTGTATTGGTCTCCTTGCTTCTCTGGTTTCGGTGTTGTGTTGGTGCTTTCCGGTTGTGATTTTTGAGGTTCAGTTTGGGTTGGCAGACACTTGGAGTTTTGAAGTTTATGTTTGGAATCTAGCTTGGCTAGTATGAAGTTTAGGCTTGGTTGCCTTTCGTGGTTTCATCCCGTTGGGTGCCATTCGGTCGAGGAGGCTACCCGAGTTGTCTGAGAGAGTAGTGCAGGCTTCGTATTTACTGTTGTTAAATCTCTAGTCTTTCCTTCTTTCCTGACTTTCGGGGATGAAAGTCTTTTTAGTAGTGGATGATGTAATGACCCTTCCGGTAATTTACGCATGTTCGCCTTTCTTGTACCGTTAGAGCTTGCATGTAGCGGCCCTAAGTCATTTATGGCTTGCTGGGACTGGTAGTTCGGTGCCTGGGCTGTTTGTTTGGTCTTTTTAGCCGTTCCTTGTTTTAGAGCTTTAGACTTTTGAAATCGTTGACTTCAGTTAACATTCTTGGTGAATGTGCATAATTGAATTTTGACAGTTCCATTAACTCCAGAGCGTGGACTTTGGTCTAAATGGACCTTTTGTCGGGATTCGGAAGCTATTCAGCTTGAAATTCTCTCTCATTCTGTGTTTTCAGGCCAACTGGGCTTGTTTGGTTGCCTTTGGTCAATATTTGGAGAAAGCAGCCTTGGATGCAAATTGCATCAGCGTTGTTAACTCCGAAACATCGAGTTTAGGCTAGAGGGACCATTGGTTTGGGTCTCGAGGCTTCTGGACTTGATTTCGGCCATTGGGTTCCATTTTTGGAACTGTTGGCCTAAAGGTTGATTTTGGGTGTGAGCCCCACTTTTCATTAAATCGACCTCCGATAAGATTTTCGTCGATTCCATTGGATATGGAATGCTATTTTAGTCGAATAGTTTAGCTCATTTGTATTCGCGGGTGTCACGACTCGATTTCTCGGTCATGATGGCACCTACAATCCCCCCAGTAGGAGAACCAATCCCCGTAGCCCAGGACAGTTAGTAATGGGCTACTATCTAACAAATAAGTGAAAGAACAGTTTAATAAGCAAAACTAAGGGAACAAGATGAAGAGAATAGATAGAAGGAATATATATATATATACATATGCGGAAACTAAACCAAACCCCAAGACCTGATATCATAGTATAGAGCCAGAACTACATATAAGGAGTACAAACGATCCAAAACAACGTATACAGATGTCTCTGAATGGTATTAGAGTACATAAAGCAAAAGATAAACTAAAGCTAAGCTCCGATCACCAAGAGCTCACCCTCAGTCTGAAGTAGTCCCCAACAAATCTCCAAGCACGAATCACAATAATCTAACAACGATGGCCCATGCTAGGATCTGCACCAAAAGATGCAGGGGGTAGGGTGAGCACCAAATGTGAAGCATAAGGTACCCAGTAGGTATCATAGGCCGACTGGGCACATATAAGATAAAAGCATAGTAACAGACTGAATAGAAGCAAGTAGTCATAGAAATCAACAAAAGGTACACAGGAACTAGCCCATAGGAAAGTCAACATAACCACATGTGAGGCCAGCACGCAGAATATATACACCATAGGCACAGGTGAAAGTAAGAAACAACGCACCTGGGGTCCTTGCAATAACATTGTATACATAATAAGCTTACGAAATGGATGGTATACCGGTAACCTCAAGTGTAAGAAGAGGGAAAGAGTAATGATAGGCATGCTCAGAGACAGGAATCAAACTCAACTAATCATATCAATCTCAAATCTAGAAACTAACAGCCTAGCAGTAACCAATTTCATACTTAACCGTAACAAGGGACAATTCTGTAAATAAATAGCAAGAGTCTACCTACAGTCCCCCGGCCGCCCATACAACCGAGGAACACAAACAAGTGAAAACAAACCCTCTGGCATCCCATACTACCGGAGCGTACATTCAACAAACAACAAACAAGGGTGGAGCCTCAAACAATGAATGATATGATGCATGAAGATCTCAAGTGAAATGGTATCTCTGTATGTGCCTCCTCCGGTGCAGATCCGGCCCAGCAGGTAGGTTCCATGGAAGGACACTGCCCGTATACCTGTACTCCACCGTATACCCTTCCTCCAACACACGCAGCCCGAATCCCCATGCCCGGATGGCAAGCTCCATGGAGGTCCCTGACCCCATACTAAAACTCAGTATCAAAACATGTCATCCGGAAGCAAGTCTGGGTTCAAGATAGAGACCCAGTCTCGAATATGCATGCCCAGACCCTGTCCAGGACTAATGTAGTGGGAAAATATCTCAAAAACCCCTCCAAGGGTGCCCGGAAATAACCGGGTCTAAACAGTAGAAAGTCATCTCAGGTGCTCGGTCCGACCGAGGCTAAAATCATCTCAAGTAGCAAGAAAACTCAACTAGCACCCCGGCCCTTCCGAGTCTAGCGTTAATCGTAAAACTAGTGATATAAATCATAATCTTACCTTCTTTTACCCAAGAATATTCACAAGTTAAATCAAACCATTTCCAATTCATTTCCATAAAAAATGGGCCCCCAGGGCCATGCAAGGTTTAGAAAATAGTGCCAGTAGGCCCGAAGCCAAAATCGTAGTAAAACATGGAAAAACCTCTTTATATGCATGGAAATGGTATGATCAAACACAATAGTTGCCCAGTAGCTCACAATCAACCTATCGACCCTGCACAGGCCCATAGCTACTCAGCAAGCATAACCAGCCTAGAAGGATAATTCTATGCCTGGGACTCGCGGACTTTCCTAATATCCCACCTTCTATGTTCCAGAGTCCACAATGCCTCACAGGATCACAAGGGTAAATAAAACATATCGGCAAGTACTACAAGCATCGGAGGAACAAAAGTAGACGGACATGAATAAAGCGGTCAAGGTCTGTAGTACCAACCTAATAATCCAACCCAAGGATGCCAGCTAGTACAATTTTATCCGATATATGCTAAGTCTAGGGAGTTTAAACCATAAACTACCTATCGTCCGATGCCAAGCTACAGGAACGATGATGTCCAAGCCTGAACTGCTCCGAGAAGCTCCAAAATAAAATCAAACACGAATTTAGGCTTGAATAACTTGACGTAGATAACCGATTTTCTTTCGGAGTTCGTCGATATAATTTCTCTACCAAAGCTCCTCTAACGTTCTATATATATAGATAATGGGAGCAAGAGCTAAATATGTATATAAGTGTATGAACGCATGCATCTACTAAACAAAACAAATTGGAGTTTTCTAAAAATTTGATGAAAGTGGTTTGGTCAATACATATGAAACATACCTACAGCAAAACAAAATAAATGTCCTTTACTACTAAAATTAATTGATTAATTAATGTATGCCACTAATCACCTAGTCATTACCCATTGTATGCAAAAAGTCACACGTGTTCCTTGAGGTGTCATAGTAATATTAGCTCATTTTATCCCATTACGTATATATTCGGGTATTGCATAGATTCGTGGTAAAATAAATATAATTTTTTGAGTATATCATAATTAATAGAAAATTATTTCAAATAAAACCTACTATATTATACTAACAATTTTCCACATAACTAAATTTACTATCTCCGTTAAAATATTACAATGTATAAAAACCTTATAAAATAAATACGTACACCATTATAGTATAACAAAGGTATTTTTCATAGACATTTAAAATACTTTTAAAAAGGTAATAAAAAATGTAACTTTTTACCACACTCAACTTTAAAATAAAAGTATTTTCAAATTATGCGCGATGTTAATAAAATTCTCAATTTTAGGCTCGCAAGCCTTTGCTATGGGATGAGGGTTAAGGTCATATAAACGCAAATCACTATCGCACGATTTCGATAATCAGCTCTTACGGTACATGGAAGGCGTAAATGCGAGAATTACCAGAAGGGTCATTACATCATCCACTACTAAAAAGGACTTTCGTCCTCAAAAGTCAAGGACAAGGAAGTACCTGAAGGCTCAAACAGCTGCGGATACTGATCCCACATATCTCTCTCAGTCTCCCAGGTAGCCTCCTCGACTGGACGGTGCCTCCACTGAACCTTAACAACCGGGATCTCTCGAGACCTCAATCTCCTGACATCTCTAGCCAAAATAGCTGTCGGCTCCTCAACAAAGGCTAAACCCTCACCCAACTGAACTGAATCCCACCGCAACACATGAGACTCATCTGGGATATACCGACGCAGCATCGAAACATGAAATACATGATGTATAGCTGAAAACATCAGAGGCAAGGCTAACTGATAGGCAACTCTACCAACCCTATGAAGAATCTAAAACGGCCCAATGTACCTAGGGTTAAGCTTGCCCCGCCTACCAAATCTCATCACGCCCTTCATAGGCGATACACGGAGAAACACCAAGTCACCAACACTAAACTCCAAGGCACGAAGCCTACGATTAGCATAACTCTTCTGCCTGCTCTGAGCTGCCCGAAGTCTGTGCTGAATCGCTCGGACCGGATCTAAGGAATCTCGAAGCAAATCTATACTCTGTGGCCTAGAATCAAAACCATCAAACCAACCAACCGGTGATCTGCAACGCCTGCCATACAAAGCCTCAAAAGGTGCCATGCCAATACTCGAATGGAAACTGTTATTATAAGCAAACTCTGCCAAGGGAAAAAACTGATCCTAGGAACCTCCAAAGTCAAGAACATAGGCCCGAAGCATGTCCTCCAGGACCTGAATGGTCCTCTCGGACTGGCCGTCTGTCTGAGGGTGGAAAGCGGTACTAAGATGAACCTCTGTACCCAAATCTCGCTGAATATCCCTCCAGAACTGAGATGTGAACTGAGTGTCGCGGTCTGAAATGATAGAAGCTGGGACCCCGTGCAATCGAACAATCTCACGAATATAGATCTGAGCTAGCTTCTCTGCCCCGTAAGAAGTCTGAACCGATATGAGGTGTGCTGACTTAGTCAGCCTATGAACGATCACCCAAATGGAATCAAATCTATGAGAAGTACGAGGTAAACCAACAACGAAGTCCATAGTAATCCCTTCCCATTTCCACTCAGGAATGGGAAGTCGCTGCATCAAACCACCAGGTCTCATATGTTCAAACTTAACCTGCTGACAGTTCAAGCACCGAGATATGAACTCCGCTATATCCTGCTTCATACCACTCCACCAGTAAAGCTGTCTCAAGTCTCTATACATCTTTGCTGTGCCAGGATAAATAGAGTATCTAGTACAATGTTCCTCATAAAGTATCAACTGAATCAAATCACTAATCCTCGGAACACAAAGGCGACTATCAAAACTCAGAATCCCATCTGAATCTAGAGTAGCCCAACTGGTCTCACCCTGAACAACCTGATCACGAAGGTCACACAATCGCTGATCCTCAAACTGATGGCTCTGAATCTGATCAATCAAAGTAGAACGAACCTCAACACTGGCGAGAACTCTTCTAGGATCCGACAAGTCAAGCCTAACCAAACAGTTAGCCAAGGACTGGATATCCAAGGCCAACGTTCGCTCTGAAACTGAAAGAGAAGCTAGGCTACCCATACTCACTGCCTTCCGGCTCAAGGTATCTGCTACGTCGTTTGCCTTGCCCGGATGATACAAAATAGTAAAGTCATAGTACTTCAGTAACTCGACCCATCTCCTCTGTCTCGAGTTCAGCTCTCGCTGACTTATGATATACTGAAGACTACGGTGATCAGTGAAGATCTCACAGTGAACTCCATATAGGTAATGCCTCCAGATCTTGAGCACGAAAACTACCGTCGCCAACTCTAAGTCATAAGTGGGGTAGTTGCGCTCGTGAACCTTCAGCTTTCTCGATGCATATTCTATTACTCGACCCTGCTGCATCAACACACAACCAAGATCAACCCCAGAAGCATCACAGTACACGGAGAAGCTCTGACCCTCAACCGGCAAAGTCAAAACTGGAGCTGAAGTCAATAAGGCCTTAAGCCTCTGAAAGCTATCCTCGCACTGGTTTGACCACTGAAATTGGACATCCTTCCTAGTCAGCATAGTCAAGGGTGCTGCTATGGAAGAAAATCCATGAACGAACCGTCTGTAGTAACCTGCTAACCCAATAAAGCTGCGAACCTCAGTAGCAGTAGTAGGTCTAGGCCAATCACAAACCGCAAAAATCTTTCCCGGGTCAACCCTAATCCCATCCTTAGACACCACGTGCCCTAGGAATGCAACTGACTCAAGCCAAAACTTGCACTTTGAGAACTTGGCATAAAGCCGATGATCTCTCAAAGTCTGGAGTATAACCCTCAAGTGCTGCTCATGCTCATCTCTACTACGCGAGTATACTAAGATGTCGTCTATAAAAACTATCACAAATGAGTCCAAATGCGGGCCAAGAACCCTGTGCATCAAGTTCATAAAGGCTGCGGGGGCATTAGTCAACCCAAAAGACATCACCAAGAACTCATAATGGCCATAACGTGCCCTGAATGCTATCTTAGCCTTATGCCCTAGAACAATGCCCTTCTGTACCATGAAATGGCATTTCTCCCAATTGAGCACTAAATTGGACTCCTTACATCTTTCTAGAACATGCTCAAGATGATCCAAACAGTCTTCAAAAGTATCACCAATGACCAAGAAGTCATCCATAAACACCTCTAGATAATCTTCAACCATATCAAAAAATATAGACATCATACACCGTTGGAAAGTTAATGGGGCATTGCAAAGACTAAAGGGCATTTGGCTGAATGTAAATGTCCCATAAAGGCATTTGACTGAATATAAATGTCCCATATGGATAAGTGAATGGGGTTTTCTCTTGGTTCTCTAGTGCAATATTGATTTTGTTGTATCTGGAGTAGCCATCAAGGAAGAAATAATAAGCTTATCCAACCAACCTGTCCAGTATCTGATCAATGAAGGGCATTAGGAAATGGTCTTTACAGGTTGTTGCATTGAGCTTCTGGTAATCCATACAAATATTCCCTCTGGTGACTATTCTAGTTGGTATCAGCTCATTCTTGGAGTTCTCCACAACAGTAATACATCCTTTCTTGGGCACACTACACTGGGCTAACCCATGGACTATTAACAATAGGGTAGACTACCCCCACATCTAGCCACTTCATAATCTCCTATTTAACACCTCCTTCATGGCTTGGTTGAGTCTCCTCTGGTTCTCAACACTGGGTCAGCTATCATCCTCCAACTTAATTTTGTGCTCACATATGCTTGCTGGAATACCATGGATGTCATCTATTATCCATCCAATAGCTTTTCTATAATTTTGTAACACAACTACCAACCTATTTACATGCATATCAGAAAGCAAAGTGGAAACAATAACAGGTAATGTTTCATTAGGTCCAAAGAATTCATACCTAAGGTAGGCTGGGAGCTGATTTAGCTCAAGTTTGGGAGCCTCGATGATGGATGGTTTTGCTGGTGGCGTGGCTCTATTCTCCAAGTCCAGTGATATTTTCTTGGGAGTGTAACTATAAGAACCAAGCCCTTTCAAGGCATTCACAGTCTCCATGTATCCCTCCATGTCTTATTCATCAAAGTTCACCAAGATAGCTACCAATACTTCACCAAAACTATCCTCCTCCATCTTTGCCTCTATCGCTTTCTCTATTGGATCCTCTACCATATTTATCACTGAAATGTTGTGACACTCGCTTGGTAAGTACATTCCTTTGCTCTCTTGAAAATTTACTACTTCATCATTGACTCATAATTTAATTTCATTCCTCTCTGAGTCTATTAGTGCTCTTTTGATTGCTAGAAATGGTCATCCCAAATTGATTGGAATTTCTTTATCCTCCGCATAATCCATAATCACAAAATTAGCTGGTAACATGAATTTTCCAACTTTGACCAGTACATCATCAATAATACCAATGGGTCATTGTAAGGACATGTCCGCCATCTGCATCCTCATGTTGGTAGGCCTGGAAAGTCCAAGTCCAGACTGCTTGTTGATAAGTCAGTAATCTACCAACTTATTGACCCTTTATTCATGAATTATTGCTATATTTTGAATAGATTTGGAGGTTCTTATGGACTTTATTGATGTTTATGCAGGTACTTGTGATCAAAGATGGAAAATAAGGAAATGGATCCAGAAAGAGCTTAAAAGGAGTGATGTGTGAAGTGATCAAAAAAGATGGAGATTCTTACCCGAGATGTGGTACCCGTGTGACACGCATAAGCTGTGGTGTGGAACTCACCTACAATGTATAGAACCATCAAATTTACTGAAGAATCTACTAAGTGGAGTGGTCAATGTGCGACGCGCAAAGCTCATGGTGTGAATTGCACCTCCTTCGCACGAGGCCACCAAATTAGCTGAAGTCACTGGTCCAACTAAATATGGTGTGCGACTCATTCATCACGATGTGCAAACCACATGTTTCATCGCACACCACCCAAAGGGAAATTTTGTCCAGAAAATTAGTGACGTTTTGGGAAAGTATAAAAAGCCAATTTGGGCACAATTGTAAAAGATCTTTTTCAGACTGAATATTTTCCAAGTAAATTTTAGCTTTGAGAAGAAGTTTTCCTCTCCAAGAAGAAGAGGGTTTCAATCTATTCTGTCTTCCAAATATTGGTTAACCATTTATGTACAAAAATTGAGCTTAGAACTTGAGATTACACTTGAATAAAGAGAAATTTGACTTACCCAATTGGTATATCTCTTTCTCGTAGTATGAGTGGCTAATTTCATTTGTCTAGGGATGTGTTGATAATGGATGCTTGGCAAATGGGTGTGGGTGTCGCTAATTCTTGCTTATAATTGTTTATTTGATATGGGTTTAGTAGTTTCACCAAGTTTTAATCCTAAAATTGTTGGTTGCAAATATTGATTTTCTTTACTTGGCTATTTTTTTGCTCGAGAGAGAATTTCATAGTTTTGGATGTGAAATTACTAGCGGGAACTTTGGCTTCCACATAGATTGAGGCTAGAGATAGCTCATATCAAAAGAATCACCCATTTAAGGGTCTAACCTAGAGATAGTATGACCTCCCTAAGCCTGATCTTGGTTGTTTGATCGAGAGATAAATAATCCAAGTCCATGACCAAGGCTACCTATGTCAATGATCGAGAATAAGCTTGAATAAACGACTACCCAATCCCATATTAGAGCCCTATTAGATGCACATCCCTAGTCATCTACTCAAATATGCATACCCGTTTTACTTTCTTGCTTGTTACGAATTGAGATTGTTGTGAAAGAATCCCAATTCCCCCAATCCCTTATTTTCTTATTTTTGAACATTTACTCTCTTAGTGAAGTCATTTTAATACAATCATCATTGTGCTATCGCCAAGTCTCTGTGGGTATGACCCCGATACCTGTTGGGTACTTATAAATGTATTTTGCTTGACGATCGCTGTTATCTCCATCTTTAGAGAGCATTTTGAGCGTTTATCAAAAATGTCACCATTGCTGGGGACTTGATTTGATAGATATTTTTTATTGTAGATTTGAAATCACTTTGAGAGTGCTTGTTTCTTTTATTTGTTTGTTGTTTGTGTTGTTATTGAGCAGACTAGCCTATGAGTAAGGTAGGTGATAACGAGAGCATTGAGGGCTTCATGGATGCACACGCTGATGAGCCTGTGGTACAAGGGGATGTAGGTGCAATCCACCTACCCCCACGGTGGAAAATTCCATATTCCAAGTTACAAGCATAATGCTCCATTTATTGCACATGAAAAGTCTATTCGGGGGCTATATTCTGATGATTCCCATCGGCACATAAAGCACTTTTTGGAGGTATGCAAACTGTTTGCTATAGACAATATTTCTCAAGAGTCAATCCGGTTACTCTTATTTCCCCTTTCTCTCATGGGAGAAGCTATCAGTTGGTTTGAAGATTTACCCATGGGCACAATAACTACTTGGGATGGTATGCGTACCTCATTCCTTGATAAATTCTTTCCCATTGGCAAAATGCTAGAATTGAGAGACGAAATCACTATGTTTGAATAATTTTATGGTGAACCCCTCCATGAAGCTTGGCTAAGATTTAAGAGAAGGTAGCAAGGTGTTTGACCCATGGCCTTTCGGATGACATCTATCTCCAACATTTCTACCATTCTTTAGACCTCGCAAATAAAACCATTATCAATAATTTAGTTGGGGGTGCTTTAATGGATCAAACATTGACTTTGCTAAGATGTTGCTTGAGAGGGTGACTAAGGTTAATTGTGATTGGAATACTTGGGGAGCTGAGTGAACAATGGGTGCTACCTCTGTTATTATACTGAATGAATGGGAGAAAAATAATGCACGAAGAGATAGAGAGCTAACAATCATCAGCACTTTTCTTAAATTTATGACCAATCGTGTGATTGAGAAAAAGGTAGAAAGCATAAATGTCATTAGCATGCAAGGAACTAAATAGTTAGAGGATGATGAGATCTATTCACTCGCTAATGAAGAAGCATTAGTTGTTGAAAATCATGATACGAGTTCCCATGTGAGTCTTCAATATGGGAATCAAGGTCAGAACCATGGAGATATCACCTCAAGAGTGGAAGTTTTGCTTGAAAGTGTATTAGAGAAAGTTGAGTCGATCGACATGGGAATCCATGAACTAAAGCATGATATTGTGTCCCTTACTCAAACTATAACATCTCATTCTGTCTCCATCAAGATTCTTGAAGAAAGAATAAAGTGGCTGGCCTCTCAAACCGAGTGTAGAAAAGATGTAAAGTCTACATATGTGCTTGTCAAAGAGGTTCCCTCAAGATCTACGGGTGATAAGAGTTATGCGGCATACATCCCTAGGGGTAGAAAGGCTGTGAACTATGGTGTTGAGGAGACCAAGATCCAAAAGAACAAGATTCCGAAAGTGTACAAGCCCTTCCCTAAATACCCCTCCTTTCCCACAACGTTTGGTACAAGGAAAAGAAGATGATCAATCTAGAGGGTTTGACTTCATGTTCAAGAAAATCTCAATCAATATTCCAATGAAATATTCCTTCGCTCAAATGCCTAGATATAAGAGATTGATGAAAGAGAATGTACCAAGAAAGGACTGATGGAACGTGAAGTAGTTGGTGGGTCTCCTCAAATGAAACACTTTCATGACCAGTCGATATTGAAACTAGAATTTTCTCCAAGGGATTAGGTGCTTCTATTCAACACTAGGCCTCACCCATTGTTGGGCAAGTTGAAGTCCAAGTGGTCCAGTCCTTTCAAGGTATCACAAGCTTTCTCGAGTGAGTCAATTGAACTTAAAGCGGAAAATGGATCTACATTTAAAGTGAATGGCCAAAGGGTCAAGAAATATTTAGGTGTGCCAAAAGAAGTCACTTTCATAGGGGTGACTCACCATGATGAAATATGATTGAAAGGTATTTTATCGAGCCGTGATGTTAAACCAAGCACTTCTTGGGAGGTAACCCAAGCTATTTTGATATCTACTTTCTGCATTTTTTTTGCTTTCTGGTTTACTTTGTATGTTGTTTTTGTTAGCCTTGTAGTTGGGAACCAAACTAAGGTTGTGAGAGCAGCTATTGTAATGTGCAATGCCCTAGGTGATTGCATGATGATAAGTGCATATCGCACAGCTGGTCGTACAAGCATAACAGAAAGATGAGAAGTTAGGCTCTATAACCTGTGACTGGTGTGAGATTGCATGCGCGATTGTGCGTGTTGCACTCTAGTTTCGCATCTCTTTTCAGAAAACTGGCATTTTTCCCTGAGAATCCATGCCACTATATGATCAATGGGGTGATTCACACACCTCAAAGTGTGTGTCGCAAGTCTTTCGCACAGGTAACAAATAGAATCATGATCCAAATTACCCAATTTGTTTATGTGATTAAGGTGCGGCCGCATCAGCATTAATGCATTTCGCACAAGTGCCTCAGGGAGTATTCTATTTTCTCTAGATAATATCATTGAGGGCAATGCTCCATTTGTGTTTGGGGGTATCGCTTTGTTAATAGTAGTTTAGCAATAAATTTTTAGGGTTTTCTTAATACCACAGTTCTTTCTCAAGGAGCGAAGTTTTCTTTATCTTTCTTTTTCTTTTGTGTTTGTGTCTAATCGGGTTGGTGTTTTTCTATGATAGATTGACTGGCAACCTTCTTAAAGGAAAATGCCAAGTCTTAGTTTAAAATTGAGTCTGTAGTTGCTTGTCTCGAAATGGACCCACCGGAAAAAAAATCTAGGCAAGTTGTTTTTGATAATAAAAGGAAGAAGGGAAATGAATTTTTCAGGAAAGCATTCTCTTGTCATGACTTGCACACTCTTGATTTGGCTTGATTGACTCACGAACAAGTGTGTAATAAACTCGGAATAGCTTGTCGAAAGTCATTTGTCCCAATTGATTTTGAGACAAATGAGAGAATTTTTGTGGCATGATGCCTCTTGTGGTGAGGCTTTACCTTGATTCTCCTGCACGCATGTCATCTAGAACTTGCCCCAAATGTGATTCAAGGTGTAATTCAAGGTTTGACTGAGCTTGGAAGATGACCTTAGGCCCTTTTTAATACCCACTTCACCCAGATGACTTCCCTCAACATCAATCCTAGTGAACCCCTTTTGAGCTTGTGACCATTCTTTTGCACCTTCTTTAACACCTTGACCTTCTTGGAACCTCTATCTTGGCAACTGTCCTCCCTAATTGCTTGAGAGTGAAATGTAAGCTAAAAGCCTAAGTTGGGGGCGGGAATAAAAAGGCAACATGGGCAAATGGCTAAGTTTGGGGGTGCATGTGATCAAATGAGGAGAATAAAAGAAATGCACTTCAAGTGCAAAGAAGCACCTTAAGTTTGAATTAAAAATTTTCTCCAAAAGTTCAATCCAATGAGCAAAATGAAAAGCAAGAATAGGTGCTACCAAATGTAGGCGAGAGAAGGAGTTTGAATGATCTTAATTGAAAAGGAGAAGCTTGGACTGTGTGAGGGAGAAATAAGGTGAAGTTAAAAATTAAAAATGTGAGCGGTGTTTGAAATGACAACAAAGAGCATTAGGGAGGTGTAGTCACTTGGAACCAAATGAAATCCTCACCTTAGCCCTAGCCAACATCGTAACCCGCAAGTCCTTGTTGATTCCGAACTTGGCTATCCTACATTAATGGTGATTTAAATAAAGGGCAAGCCTATGGTTCGACGTGTGTGCATTGAACTTTCTTGAGAGAGTGAGAGTCTTCTTAGTTCTCGTATAATCCCATTGTTTTGTGAATTGCATGATTGTGAGTGGGATTCTCTCTTGTGGTGAGTGGCATCATGCACTCGAATTAAAACATGAAGTCTCTATTTCAATTGAGAGGAATGAATGAGACAAGTTGTGTGGAAAATCTCGAGGCAAACCTTGACGGTCTATGCCAATGACTTGAGAAGCTTAAATGTCTTGTTTTGAATGAAAAATTTCCCTTGATTTTGAATAAGAAATGAAGTCCTTTGGAAAAGATTTTGAAATAACCAATTGCCTTGATAATGTGGTGGTTCAAATTAAGATGAGCATTGTAGTTGAGTCTTTTGTTTGAGTCTTTTTATTTATTCATTTTTCTTCATTTTTAGTATAGTTTAGTCCTTTGTGCCTTGGTTAAGTCTAGAGCATAATTCATTACTTGCCTTGTGAGTATTTTTCTTGAGGAAAAGCAATAGTTCAAGTTTGGGTGTTTGATAAGTCGATAATCTACCAACTTATTGAGCTTTTATCCATGAATTATTGCTATGTTTTAAATAGATTTAGAGGTTTTTATGGCCTTTATTGATGTCTAGGAAGGTACTTGTGATAAAAGATGGAAAATAAGGAAATGGACCCAAAAAGAGATTAAAAGGAGTGAAGTGTGAAGTGATCAGAAAAGATGGAGATTCTAACACGAGATGCGGTGTCCGTGCGACACACACAAGTTGTGATGTAGAACGCACCTACATCGTATGAAACCATTAAATTCACTGAAGAATCTGCTAAGAGGTGTGGTCGTTGTGCGACACGCATAACTCATGGTGCAAATCGCACCTCCTTTGCACGAGGACTCCAAATTAGCTGAAATCACTGGTCTAACTGAAGACGGTGTGCGAACCGCACGTCGCATCGTACACCAATCGAAGGGCAATTTTGTCCAAAAAATTAGTGACGTTTTGGGAAAGTATAAAAAGCCAATTTGGGCATAGTTGTAAAAGATCTTTTTCAGTCTGAATATTTTCCAAGTAAATTTTTGCTTTGAGAAGTTTTCCTCTCCAAGAAGAAAAGGGTTTCAATCCATTCTCTCTTCCAAATTTTGGTTAACTATTTGTTTACAAAAACTGAGCTTAGAACTTGAGATTACACTTGAATGAAGAGGAATTTGATTTACCCAATTGGTATATCTCTTTCTCTTAGTATGAGTGGCTAATTTCATTTGTCTAGGGATGTGTTAATAATGGGTGCTTGACAAATGGGTGTGGGTGTTGCTAATTCTTGCTTGTAATTGCTTATTTGACATGGGTCTAGTAGTTTCAGCAAGTTTTAATCTTAAAATTTGTGGTTGCAAACATTGCTTTTCCTTACTTGGCTATCTTGTTGCTCGAAAGAGAATTTCATAGTTTCGGATGTGAAATTACTAGTGGGAACTTGGCCTTCCACCTAGATTGAGGGTAGAGATAGCTCATATCAAAGGAATCACCCATTAACGGGTCTAAGCTAGAGATAGTATGACCTCTCTAATCTTGATCTTGGTTGTTTATTGTTAAACTGATAGTGCTCTAATCGAGATTGTCAGATATATGGTTGTTTGATCGAGATATAAGCAATCCATACCCATGACCAAGGCTACCTATGTCAATGATCGACAATAAGCATGAATAAGCAATTACCCTATCCCATATTAGAGCCCTATTAGATGCACATCTCTAGTCGTCTACTCAAATTTGCATAGCCGTTTTACTTTCTTGCTTGTTACAAATTGAGATTGTTGTGATAAAATCCTAATTCCCCCAATCTTCTATTTTTCTATTTTTGAACATTTACTCTCTTAGTGAAGTTATTTCAATACAATCATCATGTGCTATCGCCAAGTCTCTATGGGTACGACCCCTACACTTGTTGGGTACTTATAAATGTGTTTTGTTTGACGATCACCGTTACCTCCATCTTTGGAGAGTACATTTGAGCGTTTATCACTTGTATATAGCCAAAGGCATCAATTTATGCTGGAACCATTGTCACAAAGTGCTTTTGCAAACTCTCTTAGCCCAATGGTGCAGGGTATTGTGAACGCACCCATATCACCTTTTTTCTCAACCGGGTAGTGTGAAATAATAGAGCTCACCCTATGAGTAACCTATAAATATTTCTCTTTCGTAGACCCCTTCTTATTAAGCAACTCTTTCAAGTATTTTGCATATCGGGGCATCTCTTGGAAGGCATCCAGGAATGGTATACTCATCGACAGTTGTTTCAACTGATCATAAAATTTCAGGCATTTAGAATCCTCCGTCTTTTTGACCAACCTTTGAGGGAATGGTGGTGGACACTTGAATGTCTGAATGATCTTTTTAATAGTCCCTTTATTCATCTTATCAACTTTCTTCTCACTTGAAGCTTCCTTTTCACTTACATCATCTTCCTTAGAACTAGCCTCTACTTCTTCCACCGGCTCATCAATTACATCAGTATTTGTTGTTGAAATACCACACCGGGTGGTGATAGCCATACACTAATAGGTTCTACCCCCACCCTTCAGATTAGCAATGGTATTACTTGGTAATTGACCCTTAAGCTTTTGAATAGAAGACATGTGAGAACCTACCACCTCTGTCAGGTTTTTTGCTGACGTGTCTTCTTTCTCCTGGTATGCAAAGACCCTTTCTAACATACTCTTCATCTTGGAGGGTCCCTACTCTTTTTGATTTCCCCATGGAGGCTCATATAAATTTCCACTTTTATGATTGAACCCATTTGGATTGTCAAAGTTTCCTTGTACTTGTTGTTGTGGTCTCCACTGGGCTTGTTGTTGTGGACGCCACTAATTTTTCTGTTGTGAATTCCATTTGTTCTGTTGTTTTGGTTTCCAATGATTTTGATTCCCATAGCCTTGACCCTGGTAGAACTGACCATGTCTCTGCTAACCTCCAATGTTTGTTATGAAGTTAGCTTCTTTAGCCTGCATTGTATGCATCTCCAGGTATCCAGCTTCCTCAGAACTAAAACCAGGTGCTTGTTATGGAGGTATGCTCTCTACAACATTCACCCGTTTGGTATCATTTTCATTCAGTCTGTTGTTCAATAAATCCAGGCTGGTGACCAATTTGGCGATAGTCTCATAGCTCTCAAGGTTTTCCTTTCCTAGGTTGGCTAAGGAAGGAGGAATATACCCTGCATTAGTTCCACTTGAGTGCCAGGACTGGTTATGAGCTGTCAACCTGTTTATCATCTGCCTTACCATGGCAAATCTTTAATCCATGAAACTACCCTCTGCTGCATTATTGGCAACTGACTAAGAGATAGGGTCCAATCCTATGTAAAACTTCTCCATCAGAATATGGTCAGGAAACCCATGACCTGGATATCATTGAAGATACTGCTTGAACCTCTCCCAAGCCTTATACAGTTGCTCTCCCGGGAGTTGCTTGAAAAAACGATCTTGTCCCTGAGCTCTAATTTCTTGCTAGGTGGGAACCATTTTTTCATAAACACATTCACCAACTCATTCCATGTGTGGATTGAGTTTAGGGGCAAATTGTTGAGCTAGGTATGATCTTCTCCAGTCAGTGAGTATTTGAACAACCTCAATCAAAAGGCTTCATTTGATACATGATTTTGCTTATACGTCTGACAAACATCTATGAATTTCTTCAAATTTTTGTAGGGGTAATCATTAGTGGAGTTTCAGAAAAGGCGTTCAGCCCTCAACATTGCATAAGCCCCCTGCTTTATCTTAAATGTGGAAGAATCCTCACAGGGAGGGACAATTGCACTAGCATAGTGCAGTTCAGGGACCTCTACAACAAAAACATTGACCTTCTTATCAAGCAAAGGATTTTCCATATGCACATTCCCAGGGGAATTCTGTAGATTGTTTCCTTGGTTCCTTCGATTTTGAGCAGCCATACTTGCCTGCAGCCAGTACAGAAGAGACCAAGTGTGATGAGATAAGTAAGGGATACAAAGTAAAACACAAATTACTTTAAGTAAATTTCAAAACTGTATTCCCCGGCAATGGCGCCAAAATTTAATACGTTCAAATTACACTCTTTAAAAGTGTAAATGATCATTGTAAAATATAGTAACCCAACAATGAGGCTGGGGTCGAATCCCACAGGGAATAGGGTGAGAAACAGAATACTTAAAGCTATTTATTCACTTTAATTTCTATCAAATCTTATCCCTTAACACAATAATAGTTGTTGTATTAAAATTTAAAGCTAACGGAATGTAAATGTTTTGAATTAGCAAAGTTTATGAAATTCGAGATTGTTTCACCACATAATAGAATTCCTCTAATGGTTACGAGCATCAATATAGGAAATCCTAGGCTGACTCTGTGTGAACAATGATCAATGAGATACCTATTACTACCTTCTGATATGAAATTGGTCAATCCTTCATTCATCTTCCCAAATGAAATTATGTGTATTATTAAGACTATCACAATAAGTTAAGTAGGATTAATGCATCCCTACGAAATCCCATTAAACAAGGATTAACTCCTTGAGTTCTTAGCTATTAATAATTTCCCAACCTAAACGAATCCTTCCGGAAAACACTAGGGTTAAAAGGCATTTAATCAATGTTTGCAATTGCTAATTTTCAACAATCTGATTGTTAACAACTCACCCACAACCTATTCAATTCTATATTGACACTCTTGCCCTAAGATTCATTAATTGTGTGGATTCACAATCCCAGAATTTGGATTTAGTTACCCATACTATAAAAGAAAACAATAACAACAATTGAAGAATGCATACTTATGAAAGCAATTTATTGATAACTAAGAGTTGTTCTTCCAAGAGAGAACCAAAGAGGAGCGCTCAAAACTTTGTTCAAAATCTAAAAGCCAAAAGTAACATAATGTTTTTCTCCCAAAAAGTGTGTAAAATTGTCACGACCCGATTTCTCGGTCATGATGGCACCTACAACCCCCGGTAGGTGAACCAATCCCTGTAGCCCAGAACAGTTAGTAATGAGCTACTATCCAACAAATAAGAGAACAAGACGAATAAAATAGATAATAGGTATATAAATATATACATATGCGGAAACTAAACCAAACCCCAAGACCTGGTATCACAGTACAGAGCCAAACTATATACATGGAGTGCAAATAAACCAAAACTATATATATATACAGATGTCTCTGAATGGTAATAGAGTACATGAAGCAAAAGATAAACTAAAGCTAAGCTCCGATCGCCAAGAGCTCACCCTCAGCCTGAAGTACTCTCCAACAGATCTCCAAGCATGAATCACAATGATCTATCGGCGATGGCCCACGCTAGGATCTGCACCCAAAGATGCAGGGGGTAGGGGTGAGCACCAAATGCGAAGCATAAGGTACCCAGTAGGTATCATAGGCCGACTAGGCACATATAAGATAAAAGCGCAGTAATAGACAGAATAGAAGCAATCAGTCACAAAAATCAACGAAAGGTACACAGGAACTAGCCCAGAGGAAAACCAACAGGACCACATATGAGGCTAGTAAGCAGAATACACACACCAAAGGCACAGGTGAAAGTAAGAAATAACGCACCTGGGGTCCTTGCAATAACAGTGTATATAAAATAAGTTTACGAAATGAACGGTATACCGGTAACCTCAAGTGTAATAAGAAGAGAGAAAGAGTGACAATAGGCATGCTCAGAGACATGAATCAAACTCAACTAATCACACCAATCTCATACTTATCCATAATAGAGAACAATTCTATAAGTAAAAAGCAAAAGTCTACCTACAGTCCCTCGGCCGCCCATACAACCGAGGAACACAAACAAGTGAAAACAAACCCTCCGGCATCCCATACTACCGGAGCGTACAATCAGCAAACAGCAAACAAGGGTGGAACCTCGAACCATGAATGATATGATGCATGAAGATCTCAAGTGCCATAGTATCTCTGTATGTACCGTCCTCCGGCGCCGATCCGGCCCAGCAGGTAGTTCCATGGAAGGACTATGCCCGTATACCTCTACTCCACCGTATACCCCTCTTCCGGCACACGCAGCCCGTAGCCCCTGGCCCGGATAGCAAGGTCCATGGAGGTCCCAGACCCCATACTAAATCTCAGTATCAGAACATGTATCAAGATAGAGACCCAGTCTCGATATCAAGATAGAGACCCAATCTCGAATATGCATGCCCAGACCCTGTCCAGGACTAAAAATAGTAGGAAAATATCTCAAAAACCCCTCCCAGGGCCCGGGCGTCGCCGGGTCTAAACAGTAAAAAGTCATCTCATGTGCTCGGTCCAACCGAGACTAAAAAATCATATCAAGTAGTAAGAACCTCAACTAGCACTCCGGCCCTGCCGAGTCTAGTGATAATCGTAAAACTGATGATTTAAACCACAAGTGAAATCAACCATTTCCAAATCATTTCCATCAAAAACGGCCCCCCGGGCCATGCCAGGTTTAGAAAACAGTGTCAGTAGGCCCAAAGCCAAAACCACTGTAAAACATCGATAAAACCTCTTTATATGCATGGAAATGATATGCTCACACACAACAATAGCTGCCCAACAGCTTACAATCAACCTACCGACCCTGCACAGGCCAACAGCTACTCAGCAAGCATAACCAGCCTAGAAGGATAATTCTATGCCCGGGACTCGCGGACATTCCCAAAATCCCACCTTTTATGTTCCAGAGTCAACAAGGCCTCACAGGACCACAAGGGTAAATAAAATATACCGGCAAATACTACAAACAACGGAGGAACAAAAGTAGGCGGATATGAATAAAGCGGTCAAGGTCTGTGGTACCAACCTAATAAACCAACCCAAGGATGCCCATTAATACACTTTTATTTTATATATACGGAGTCTAGGGAAATTAAACCGTAACCTACCTGTCGTCCGACGACAAGCTGCTGGAACAACGTGTCCAAGCTCGAACCACTCCGAGAAAATCCAAAACTAAATCGGAATCGGATTCGGATTTGAGACGGAACAACTTGACGTAGATAATTGATTTTCTATTTGATAATTAACAATTTGAGTCAGCAATTGTTCAAACGGTTCCAGTGAATAGGAAGCAATAAGTATTTGCAATATTCTTAAATGGTTGAATGAGTAGGCAGCCACTTATTTAATTTGCTCCCCAAATGATGAAGTTTGGCAGCAATTGCCTACTTCATCAATTGGTTTCCACGTGGGGGGGTGTGTGTCAACACCACATCTCCCCTTATCCAATTAATGATAGGTGGGTCCCCGTTACGTACGTATTCGGGTATTGAATAAATTCGTGGTAAAATAAATATAATACTTTAAATATACCCTAATTGATAGAAAATCATTTCCAATAAAACCTACTATATTATAATAATAAATTTTCAACATAATTAAATTTACTATCTCCGTTAAAATATTACGGAGTATAAAAACCTTATAAAATAAATACTTTCAAATACGCACGATTTCGACACTCAAGAGTTCTCTCGGGATCCTCCCTTATTTTATCACTGTTTTAGAACTGAAATGGCATTTTAAAACGTGAAATCGAGGCTAAAATCGAGTTTAACCCGACCCGATTCGCGACCCGGTTCGCAACCCCGTTTTCTGCCAGACAGTCCGCGGTAAAACAGTCATAACTCTTTGCTCCGAGATTATTTCGACGTGCGGTTTTGTGCGTTGGAAACGAGACTCGTAGACCTTCGATTTGGTATTTTGGGGGACTTCTAACTCTTTATATATTGGGAGAAAAGCCCCGAGACATTTGACCCAAAGTTCAGGAAATTTGTTAAAGGTCTTACGATATCTTTTGTCGATTTGCTTGACTTCAAACTTAAACGTGGAAATGACCAGAAGGGTCATTACATCATCCACTACTAAAAAGGGCTTTCGTCCTCGAAAGTCAAGGTCAAGGGAGTACCTGAAGTCTAAAATAGCTGCGGATACTGATCTCGCATATCTCTCTCGGTCTCCCAAGTAGCCTCCTCGACTGGACGGTGCCTCCACTGAACCTTAACAACCGGGATCTCTCGAGACCTCAATCTCCTGACATCTCTGGCCAAAATAGTTGTCGGCTCCTCAACAAAGGCTAAACCCTCATCCAACTGAACTGAATCCCACTGCAACACATGAGACTCATCTGGGATATACCGGCGCAACATCGAAACATGAAACACAGGATGTATAGCTGAAAACATCGGAGGCAAGGCTAACTGATAGGCAACACTACCAACCCTCTGCAGAATCTCAAACGGCCCAATGTACCTGGGGCTAAGCTTGCCCCGCCTACCAAATCTCATCACGCCCTTCATGGGCGATACACGGAGAAACACCAAGTCACCGACACTAAACTCCAAGGCACGAAGCCTACGATCAGCATAACTCTTCTGCCTGCTCTGAGCTGCCCGAAGTCTGTCCTGAATCACTCGGACTTGGTCTAAGGAATCTCGAAGCAAATCTGTGCTCTGTGGCCCAGCACTAAAACCGTCAAACCAACCTACCGGTGATCTGCAATGCCTGCCATACAAAGCCTCAAAAGGTGCCATGCCGATACTCGAATGGAAGCTGTTATTATAAGCAAACTCTGCCAAGGGAACAAACTGATCCCAAGAACCTCCAAAGTCAAGAACACAGGCTCGAAGCATGTCCTCCAAAATCTGAATGGTCCTCTCGGACTGGCCATCTGTCTGAGGGTGAAAAGCGGTACTAAGATGAACCTCTGTACCCAAATCTCGCTGAATAGCCCTCCAGAACTGAGATGTAAACTGGGTGCCGCGGTCTGAAATGATAGAAGCTGGGACCCCGTGCAACCGAACAATCTCACGAAGGTAGATCTGAGCTAACCTCTCTGCACCATAAGAAGTATGAACCGGCAAGAAATGTGCTGACTTAGTCAGCCTATCAACAATCACCCATATGGAATCAAACCCATAAGAAGTACGAGGCAAACCAACAACAAAGTCCATAGTAATCCCTTCCCACTTCCACTCAGGAATGGGAAGTCGCTGCATCAAACCACCAGGTCTCATGTGCTCGAACTTAACCTGCTGACAGTTCAAGCACCGAGATACAAACCCCGCTATATCACGCTTCATACCACTCCACCAGTAAAGCTGCCTCAAGTCTCTATACATCTTCGTTGTGCCAGGGTGAATGGAATATCTAGTACAATGTGCCTCACAAAGTATCAACTGAATCAAATCACTAACCCTCGGAACACAAAGGCGACTATCATACCTCAGAACCCCATCTGAATCTAGAGTAGCCCGACTGGTCTCACCCTGAACAACCCGATCACGAAGGTCACACAACTGCTGATCCTCAAACTGACGGACCTGAATCTGATCAATCAAAGTAGAACGAACCTCAACACTGGCGAGAACCCTGCTAGGATCTGACAAGTCAAGCCTAACCAGACGGTTAGCCAAGGACTGAATGTCCAAGGCCAACGGCCGCTCTGAAACTGAAAGAGAAACTAGGCTACCCATACTCACTGTCTTCCGACTCAAGGCATCCGCTACCACGTTTGCCTTGCCCGGATGATACAGAATAGTGAAGTCATAGTCCTTCAGTAACTCGACCCATCTCCTCTGCCTCGAGTTCAACTCCCGCTGACTCGTGATATACTGAAGACTACGGTGATCGGTGAAGATATCACAATGAACTCCATATAAGTAATGCCTACAGATCTTGAGCGCGAAAACTACCGCCGCCAACTCTAAATCATGAGTGGGGTAGTTGCGCTCGTGAACCTTCAACTGCCTCGATGCATATGCTATTACTCGACCCTGCTGCATCAACACACAACCAAGACCAACCCCAGAAGCATCACAATACACGGAGAAGCTCTGACCCTCAACCGGCAAAGTCAAAACTGAGCTGCAAGTCAATAAAGGCCTTAAGCCTCTGGAAGCCAATCCTCCACTGAATCGCGCATGAAATGGGATACCTTCCTAGTCAGCATAGTCCAAGGGTGCTGCTATGGAAGAAAATCCCTCAACGAACCGTCTGTAGTAACCCGTTAACCCAATAAAGCTGCGAACCTCAGTAACAGTAGTAGGTCTAGGCCACTCACAAACCGCTGAAACCTTTCCCGGATCAACCCTAATCCCATCCTTGGACACCACGTGCCCTAGGAATGCCACTGACTCAAGCCAAAACTCGCACTTTGAGAATTTGGCATAAAGCCGATGATCTCTCAAAGTCTGGAGTATAACCCTCAAGTGCTGCTCATGCTCGTCTCTACTACGCGAGTATACCAAGATGTCATCTATAAAAACTATCACAAATGAGTCCAATACGGGCCAAGAACCATTGCATCAGTTCATAAAGGCTGCGGGGGCCATTAGTGCCACCCCAAAAAGAACATCAACCAAAGGAACTCATAATGGCCATAACGTGTCCTGAATGCCTGTCTTAGGGATGTCCTCCGCCCTAATCCTCAACTGATGGTAGCCAGACCTCAAATCAATCTTCGAAAACACGACTGAACCCTGAAGCTGGTCGAACAAATCGTCAATCCTCGGCAACGGATACCTATTCTTCACTGTCACCCTATTCAGCTGCCGATAATCACTACACATGCGCATAGACCCATCCTTCTTCTTCACGAAGAGAACAGGAGCACCCCACGGCGACACACTAGGTCTAATAAACCCCTTAGCTAACAGATCCTGGAGCTGCTCCTTAAGCTCCCTCAACTCAGCAGGAGCCATACGGTAAGGGGAAATAGAAATGGGCCTAGTACC
>QJPP01003625.1:0-179834 GCA_003996215.1 Jaltomata sinuosa | reverse complement strand
TAGGTTTTTTTTTTTGAAATTTCGGCAGAGTTTCCTTTATAATTGGGACTATCCAAAAACCTGAAACTCAGCAAAAGTCCAGCACGATGCCTCACAGGGCTATACAACTATATACAATTAAATGTAATCATTTTCACATGTTCAAACCTGATCATATTTGCATAGTAGGAAGAGTATCAAGAACATAAGAATATGACTTACCTCTATACTATCTTCAAGTCATAAATAACTGGGGATGTTTTTTCCTCATTTCTTCCTCGGCTTCCCACGTCATTTCTTCAATATTATTATTTCTCCACACCACCTTTACTGAGGCTACTTCTTTGGTTCTGAGCTTCCTAACTTGACGATCTAGGATAGAAATTGGTACTTCCTTATAGGATAAGTCTTCAGAAAGTTGAACATCTTTAATAGGCATAATACGCGAAGGATCTCCTATGCACCTTCGTAGCATCGATACATGAAATACAGGATGGACTGTCTCCAATTCTGTGGGTAAATCTAGCTCATATGCCACTTTTCCTACCTTCCGAATGATCCTGTATGGTCCAATATATCTTGGACTAAGCTTTCCCTTTTTACCAAATCGCATAACGCCTTTCATAGGCGAAACCTTTAGGAAAACCCAATCACTAATATTAAATTCCAAATCCCGACGTCGCACATCTGCATATGATTTCTGCCTACTCTGGGCTGTTAGTAATCTTTCTCGGATTAGCTTCACCTTCTCCATTGCCTGATTAACTAGGTCTGGCCCTAATAATCCTGCTTCTCCAATTTCAAACCATCTAATCGGTGATCTACACTTTCGTCCGTATAAAGCCTCATAAGGAGCCATTTGAATGCTTGCATGGAAGCTATTATTATAGGCAAACTCAATTAGTGGCAAATGGTCATCCCAACTCCCTTTAAAATCTAGTACACAAGCTCGTAGCATATCTTCGAGTGTTTGAATAGTGCGTTCAGCTTGTCCATCTGTCTGTGGATGAAACGCTGTACTGAGACTTATTTGAGTACCTAAGCCTCTCTGGAAAGACCTCCAGAAATTTGCTGTAAACTGAGCACCCCTATCTGAAATGATGGAAATTGGGACACCATGAAGTCGAACTATTTCACTAATATACAACTTGGCATAATCTTCAGCAGTATAAGTTGTCCTGACTGGCCAAAAGTGAGCTGATTTTGTAAGTCTATCTACAATCACCCATATGGAATCATACTTCCGATAAGTACGGGGTAAGCCTGTAATAAAGTCCATGTTGATCACCTCCCATTTCCAGGTAGGTATCACTATACTTTGAGTTAGACCTCCGGGTCTCTGGTGTTCAATTTTGACCTGTTGACAATTCGGGCATTGGGCTACAAACTCTGCAATATTTCTCTTCATATTATTCCACCAATAAATCTGTCGAAGATCATGATACATCTTCGTCGCTCCTGGATGGATTGAATAGCGGGAATAGTGAACTTCTGCCAAAATTTTCTCCCGAAGCTCCCCGACGTTAGGTACACATAGACGAACTTGATATCTCAGAACCCCATCTTCCTTAAGCTCTATTAGTGGTTGCTTTTGTTGTGGAATTTCCTCCCTCAATCTTACTAATTCTGGATCATCATATTGTCTTTCCTTTACCTCTGTCACAAGTGAGGATTCCGCTGTGCTTTGAATAACAACTCCCCCATTACCTTGGTCTAGTAGTCGAACCTGCAAATTAGCTAACTGATGTAGTTCTCTTGTCATATCAATCTTTCTATTTTCCACGTGGCTCAAGCTTCCCATGGATTTGCGGCTAAGTGCATCGGCCACTACATTGGCCTTCCCTGGATGGTACAAAATATCTATGTCATAATCCTTTAGCAACTCTAGCCACCTTCTTTGCCTTAGGTTTAAATCCTTCTGTTTGAATAAATACTGTAGACTTTTGTGGTCCGAAAACACGTCTACATGGACTCCAAACAAGTAATGGCGCCAAATTTTCAAGGCCAATATAACTGCTGCCAATTCAAGATCGTGAGTAGGGTAATTTTGTTCGTGCTTTCTTAGTTGTCTTGAGGCATAGGCAATAACTTTACCATGTTGCATTAAAACGCAACCCACCCCAATCCTTGAAGCATCACAATAAACAACATAACCTTCTGTGCCCTCTGGCAGAGTTAAGACAGGTGCTGAAGTAAGCCTGTCCTTCAACTCCTGAAAACTCTGCTCACATGCATCAGACCACTGGAACTTGGCAGCTTTATGAGTCAACTTTGTCAATGGTGCAGATATAGAAGAAACCCCTTCTACAAACCTTCGATAATAACCTGCTAAGCCCAAAAAACTACGGATCTCTGTAGCATTCAAGGGTCTCGGCCAATTCTTTACTGCTTCAATCTTTTGGCCGTCAACTCTAATACCTTCGTCTGTAATTATATGGCCAAGAAAAGCCACTTAAGTCAACCAAAACTCACATTTGGAGAACTTCGCATATAATTTATGATTCTGAAGTGTTTGCAATACTGCACGTAAATGATCAGCATGTTCGGCTTTGGACCGCGAGTAAATCAGGATATCGTCAATAAATACGATCACGAAAACATCTAGGAATGGCTTGAATACCCGATTCATTAGGTCCATAAAAGCTGCTGGGGCATTAGTAAGCCCAAAAGACATTACTAGAAATTCAAAGTGGCCATACCTTGTCCTAAAGGCTGTTTTTGGAACATCTACCCCTTTAACACGTAACTGGTGATACCCCGACCGCAAGTCAATCTTTGAAAACCATTTGGCGCCTTGCAACTGATCAAAAAGGTCATCAATCCTTGGAAGCGGATACTTATTCTTGATTGTAACTTTGTTCAGTTGTCGGTAATCGATACACATTCTCAAGGACCCATCCTTCTTACGAACAAACAAAACTGGTGCGCCCCATGGCGATGTACTAGGCCTAATGAAGCCTTTTTCGAGTAGATTCTTTAATTGTTCCTTTAACTCTCTTAATTCTGCAGGAGCCATCCTGTAAGGGGGAATTGATATTGGCTGAGTATCTGGGAGTAGATCAATGGCAAACTCAATTTCCCTTTCTGGAGGGATTCCTGGAAGCTCATCCGGGAATACATCTAGAAATTGACTCACCACGGGAACTGATTGAGGAGTCACTGGTCCATCCTCTGTGCTTTGTACTCGGACTAAATGATAAATATAGCCTTTAGAAATCATTTTCTGGGCGTTAAGGTAGGAAATAAACCTACCCCTTGGCGTGGCAGCATTACCTTTCCACTCCAGGATTGTTTCTTCCGAAAAATGGAATTTGACAACCTTATTTCTACAATCGATATTAGCATAACATGCAGCTAACCAATCCATGCCCATAATGACATCGAAGTCAATCATATCTAATTCGATTAGATCAGCTGAAGTGAGATGGTCATAAATCCACACTGCACAATCTCGATAAACTCGTCTAGCTATAATAGATTCACCAACTGGCGTGGATACAACAAATGGTCTAGGCAATACCTCAGGGCCTACCCCCAACTTACTAGCAACGAGCGGGGTAACATATGAAAGAGTAGAGCCAGGATCTATAAGTGCATAAACAGCATGAGTAAAAATAGTCAATGTACCTGTAACAACAGCAGGTGACGATTCCAAGTCCTGGCGACCGGCTAGAGCATAAGTGCGATTCTGACCACTGCCTGAACTGGATGCTCCTCCTCCTCTACCTCTACCACGACCTGGTGTAGCCTGTTGTCCTGTCCTAGGGGGACGAATAGTAGATGAAGAAGCTGCCATCGACCCTGTAGGCTGGGATATCTCACTCCTACCTCTACTCGGACAGTCTCGCATAAAGTGACCAGGATGCCCACATGAATAACAAGTATCTGAACCCAGGCGATATATCCCATGATGCTTCCTACCGCACTGAACACAAGGTGGCAAAGGTGGCCTCATCTGACCTGAATTCCCCTGGCGATAGGAACTGGATGCACCAGAACTATGGCCTGGTCCAGTCTGAGAAAAACGATCATACCTCTGCCTTTGCAACTGATATGGGGCACCACTAGTAGGGTGGGGTGATCGCCTATTAAAATTTGGCCTAACATTACCTCGTGGCTCTACATAGGACCCAATAGATCTAGCCCTCTTATTCTGATCCCTTTCTCGACTTTGGTTATCTCCAATTTGTACTTCAAGATCCTCTGCAGTCTGAGCAATAGCCTGTATCTTAGAAATATTCATATCCTCTTGTGTGGCTGCTATTGTTAATCCCTTAATCAATTCATCCTTAAGACCACGCACATATCGATGAACTCTAGCTCGCATCGTACTCACAATATCGGGGGCATACCTGGCTAATGAATTAAATCTGAGGCTATACTGTCGAACATTCATATTGCCCTGCCTAAGGGCTAGAAATTGATCAAGTCTGGCCTCTCGAACCTCCTGTGGAAGATAGTGAGCTAGGAAGGCCTCTGAAAATTCCTCCCACTCAGCTGGGGGTGCATTTGATCCCCTAGACCGATCCCAAGCCTCGAACCATAAAATGGCCACATCTCGTAACCTGAAAGATGCAAACTCCACTGCCTCCACTACTGTTGCATGCATGACTCGAAGTACTCGATATGTCTGATCAATAAACTCCTGAGGATCCTCACGTGGGTCAGAGCCTGTAAATATAGGAGGACTTAGGCTGATAAACTCTCGAGCCCTAGAACTTTCTGAGCCACCTGACCTAGCACTCGTTGATGCCCCAATTTGTTGTTGTTGTGTGGCTACCATCTGGGTCAATAATCGAACAGCACTCCTGATGTCCTGGTCCTCTGCTTCAGGTGGAGGAGCTACATGTGCTGGTTCATCTCTAGCTATCTCAGATGCCACTGGAGCAGGTGGGGTCAGGGGTACTGGATCCCCTCTAGTCTCATCAGGTACTTGATAAACTGGGATCTCTGGTGTCGGTGATTCACTTTGAGCCTCAAATCTATCCAATCGGATAGGCGGGGAACGACTAGTACCTTCCCCCGTATCCGTGCCAACCCGTCGGCTACTCATTTGTCTAGTCACAGGCATTTCTGTAGACAAGGAAGAGAAAAACATGAATTAGACTTCAAACATCTTATGACCTCGCTCTATTGCACGATCTAGCAAATGAAAGAAGGATAACATTTCCTAAATGTCCCGTAGCCTCATGATTATAGGTATGGTGCACAACACACCCATAAACAAGACTCTACTAGACACGGCTTGTAGACTCCCTGGGATTCGACGTGCTCTGATACCAAGTTTGTCACGCCCCAAACCATGGGAGGCATGACCGACACTCGGAGCCCCAAAAGGCCGAGGGTGCCAAAATAGAGTGTATCTCTGTTGAACCTGCTGGGGGTCTGAGACCGACAAGGTCTCTAAGAATAGCAATTTGAAACACTAAAAGCTCAATAGTAGTTAAGTAACTCAAGGCCGACAAGGCTATTATCATAGTAGATAGCTAATAACAAGGCCGACAAGGCCATACCCAACACTAATATACATATACACGTCTACAAGCCTCTAGGAGTAAGTAAAATATCTCATATCCAGGACAGGGCCCTGGACTACCCATAAGTTGTACATATATATAACCTGGTCAAAATATAAGCTAGACCTCTGACTCGTCAGCTCCAGGAAGAATGGAGCTTACCAAAATGGTTGAACTCCGCAACTCCTACTGAAGAGATCTGTCTGGGTATCTGTCTGGACCTGCAGGCATGTATGCAGCGCCCCCAGGCAATGGGGACGTCAGTACAACAATAATGTACTGGCATGTAAGGTAGAAACATAAAAGCAAGTCGCAAGTAGTAAATCCGAACAAGATAAAATATGAAACTTGTAAACTGTAATTGGTAAGACTCATTAAGCTCTTTCTCCTTTATTCTTTTTAGAACACAATACATGCATTAACACACGCTGCAACTCACTCTTTATAACCCACACTGAACCACAATAGCGCCTCGGCGCACCCTATATTTAATAGCCTCAATATGGCAGTAGCGCCTCGGCGCACACTATGTATATAATGGCCTCAATATGGCAGTAGCACCTCGGTGCACACTATGTGTATAATGGCCTCAATATGGCAGTAGCACCTCGGTGCACACTATGTATATAATAGTCTCAATATGGTAGTAGCACTTCGGTGCACACTAACACGCAAACCACGCATAATAAGTGTATTACTAGATTGACCTTCAAAGCTATTCTTGTTATTTATGAAGGTTCATTTAGATAACATCTTTAGCCTTGGCTTACTAGGTGTTGGAATCAACATACCAAACACATATAAATGGGGATTGACTTTCTAACTTTCCTTGTATACTTTCTAAAGCTTGATTAGAGATCACAATACAAAGAAGAAACTCGACAAAAGGATAACTTACGTTTCGTGCAAAAAGAATCGGATTTTTATAAGAAGGCGACTTGAATCACCATAATGTATAAATTAGTTCCTTAAGACTTGTTGAGTTACCAAATCAGCTCTCTTACAACAAAATACTCAAATTCCTTCTTTCGGAGATTTAGAGTTCTATTTCTAGATTCATGCCGATAAGGAATAAAGAAGCCTTAACATACCTCGTTCTTTCCGAAGATTGCGCTTACCACAACTTGGACTTTCCTTTATTAAGTTAATCTACAACACAAGGGTATAATGAAGCTAATATTAGCTCTTAAACCTGCTGCAACATTCCCAAAACAGTAGCTAAACATTTCCCGGGCAGATTTACGTATTTTGCATTAATTAAAGGTGTATCATCACACCTTTCTCCCCTATCCAATACACATCACACACACACCAACCTACTGCATCCAATAATACAAAACACATCAAACAGCCCCTACACAACTCACCATGTCGAAATACAATAGCAACACATTGAACCCACGGCTTCCGATCGCCGTCCCGTGAGTTCTTAACAACAATTCAACAACAATTGTCTATCCGAACTTCAATCCAAAAATATGATTATGGGCAGAGTACTTACCACACTTGAAGGGGTGTTTTTATCCTCTTTTTATTGATGCTTTAAAAGCTTAAGTACCCCCTACACATACACCAACAAGAGAAGAAGAAATCTCTTAATTGTTACACAATTTCCATGTGTTAAATCATAAGAAAGGGCTGCCATAGTTCATGTCTTTCTTACCATAGGATATCCTAGATATATGTAGTATATTAATACCAAGATAACAAGTTGTTTAACTCACCTTAAGCTTCAATTAATCTTGGTCTTCTTAGAACCCTAAAGGGAAAGAAGGGCTGCCAAAAAGGAAATGAGATAAGAGAGAATTTTCCAGCTTTTTGTGATGAACATTGATCAGCAAAAGCCCTATATAAAGGGACCTTTTTGGCCGACTTTTTTGAGTATATTTGGGCCAAAATGGGTCAAGAAACTTGGGCCAAAATTACCCTTTGCTTGGGCCTCAAAAGGGTTAAGTTTTGGGGCTGATTTTGGGCTTCTCTTGGGTCAAAATGTGGTCAATATTGGTGGCTAACTTTTGTAGTTGTTTGGGCCAGATTTGGTTGTGCTTTGATGGGCCAACTTTAAGCTTCATTTGGGCTACCATTAGGTCTAATAATCCATGGTGTTGCTTCCCGTAATCGGCCCTCGGAACTTAGTTCGTTAGCGTAGGTAGGTGATGCACCTACTTGTCACCTAAGAGCTTAGATAAGTCGAGCAAGTACCTCACTTGTTTTATCTCATTTTCAAAACCCTCCTCCTTATAATTTAACTTAACACTTATATACATTTGACCATTTCAAATTCTAGGCCAAAGTACCCCTTCACATTCTCGAGCTCAAATACCTTCGTCGATATTTACTTAGTCACATAGGTTTTGAAAGGTACGGGGTGTTATAAACTTGCTCTCCAAGCTTGCCAAAAATTCCAAAGATTAGCCAAAGATGTATTCCCAATCGGCTGAGAAGAGTTTTATATGAATTGGGGTTTCCAAAAAATGGGAATTTCCATATCTATCCCGCAGCTGATGAAACCTTCATCACGATCGCGTGCGTGACCTTTGCGATCTCGAGGTTCTGAAATTTCCTTTCACGCGATCGCGTGGCTTCACTTCGCGGTCACATAAGTTTAGCTCTATCCTTGTGCATCGCGGTCGCGTGGCTCCACTCTCGCGATTGCGATGAGAAATATTGTGCCAGTGATCAGCAGTCCCTTTTAGCTCCATTTTGACTTGTTTTCACTCCAATCATTCTCGAACACTTCTAACACATAGAAACCTGCAAAATACAAGAAATTAATGTCAAATGCACTATTTTTCCACTTTAAACTAGCAAAAGCATAATCTTAAAGGCTAAATAAGTAGGTAAACTACCGATTTATCAAACCCCCAAACTTGAACTATTGCTTGTCCTCAAGCAACTTAAATCTTCCAACTTAAGAGGCATACAACACAAGTGAAAATGACAATACCACAAGCCAAGGAAAACCCATTTCAAGAACCAAACATGACTTCGGTTGGTACTAATGATTAGTCAATCACATGATAACTTACTCTAAGCATTTCCTTCAATTCAAAACACAAACTCATGATGTAAAGGCACAATAAGAACAAACAAGTGACAACAACCAATCCTCAAGATGTGACTCAAACCATTAGCTTACAAAAACATGCTCATGTGACTCATTTTTGGAGTTTATCAATGTCACCAACTATCCTAATTCGCATGCCTTCACAAGAACGAAAGTCCCAAAAATACATTTTGTACAAAGACAATCACAAGGGACAAATACAAACACTCACGCTCACAAGGATGTTCAAGTGCACACATGTCGAACCATAAGCTTTCCCTTCATGTAAGTCGTCACTAATGTAGGGTAGCCAATTTCGGAATCACAAAGGACTTGCGGGTTACGATGTTGGCTTGGGCTAAGGTGATGATATCATTTGGTTAAAGTGACTACACCTCCCTAATGCTTTTTGCTCTCATTTCAAACACCACTCACATTTTCAATTTCAACTTCACCTTATTTCTCCCTCACACATCCCAAGATTCTCCTTTTTAACTCATAATCATTCAACTCCTTATATCACCTTCACTTGGTAGAACCTATTTTTGCTTTTCAATTTACTCATTGGATTGATATTTTGGAGCAATTTTCAATTCAAAATTAAGGTGCTACCTTGCACTTGAAGTGCACTTCTTTTCTTCTCCTCATTTGATCACATGCACCCCCAAACTTAGGCATTTGCCTATGTTATATTTCATTTCCCCCCCAAACTTAGGCTTTTAGACTACATTTCATTTTCAAGCAATTAGGGAGATTTGGTGCCAAAATAGAGGTTCCAAAAAGTTCAAGGTGTTACAAGGTGCCAAAGGATGGTCACAAGCTCAAAAGGGGTTCACTAGGGTTGATGTCATGGGAAGTCATTTGGGTGAAGTGGCTATCAAAAAGGGCCTAAGGTCATTTTCCAAGCTTGGTTACACCTAGAATTTTTCCTTGAATCATATTCGGGGCAAGTTCTAGACGACATGCATGCTCGAGAATTATTCAACTACACCTCACCACACATGACATGCAAATTATTCAAGAAGGATCAATTTTTAACTTCCTAATAAAGAATCAAGGAGGATCCATTCCATATAATCACCGCTAATAGGCTAAGAGTCACAAAAAGATTAAAGGGGTTGTCACAACATTAATCTTTGCCATGCACTTTTCACAATTTTTTTTGAAGGGTGTGCTTATTTCACTGAACATGCAAGACTACTTCATTAGTACCAAATAAGTCAATCCCAACCAAAACCTCAAAAGATAAAGATTTGCCATTAAGAATGACGTCACTCAGTCTATCATTGGGCCAATTTATCTATCTAGATCGGTGTGGCTACACAAATTGGATCAACCTAACCATCACAATTAACAGGCACATGCAATTTGCACATGCTAAAGTGCGGGTCGCACGTGCAATGCACAAGCCAACAGTGGGTATGTGTGAAGCTCGTGCGGTTCCCACATTGATATGTGGGCATGTGTGAAGCTGTGTCCTAACTCTGACAAGCTCTATGTAGCCTAACAAGTACTTAGACTTCTCCTGGCTCCAAAACATCCAACACACTTGCTATAAATAGAAAAATGAAGAAGCTACAAGAAAAGAATTAACAACCTAAACCATAAACTCCATCCATATCAACAAACGAACCCAACGAGGGCAAAACTTAGCAAAAACAAGCCTGACAAGTGCACATCAATATCCAATAATACAAAGAAAACAACCCTGACAAGGGCGCAATATCCAAAATAAAATAACATGCTAGATAGAGTGCTAGCCCACCCCAATTAACAATGTGCAATTCCCTCACTGCAACAAAATAAGAGAAGAGTTTGAGGGGGCTCCCTGAAGGGTGTATCACTCAGAACCAGAACTATTGGGTCCACAAAGGACCCAGTCTCCCTCATCAGCATCCTCCTCAGCGTCAGATCCACATAGCTTCCTCAGAGTGCTCATCATCTTCGTGAGGAACTTGCTTTGCTTCCTATCATGGTCCCTCTATTTTTTCTATCGCCTTTCCACCTTAGCCAAACTCTCCTTGATGTGTTGCTACTGGCTCGCTACACTAGCCAGTGTAGGGCCACTAGGAGTAGTGGAGGGTGGCGGCCCTGATGCTGGTGCAGTGGAAGTCTCACCCATACCCGAAGGTAATCCTGCTACAATCTGATGAAGATGGCCATCCATGCCATAGACTTGGCTGGAGATGTGGCGGAGTGTCGGAGGCCCAATTTTGAGAGGACCAATAGTCTCAGCAGCATCAGCTGACTCACGTTCCTGGCTAAACTCATAAAATAGACCAAATGATGGTGAATCCACATCTATCTTCCTCTTCTTAGATGCTTGCATAGGGCCTCTCTTCTTCAAAGGGTGGATCATTTTGTTGGGCTTACTCTCATTCTCTTAATCCCTCTGGACAAAAATAACCCTTGGGGGTGGTGCAATGCGATGTGCGATGCGACGTGAGATTGCACCATCACTTTTGTGCATCACATGTCACCTTTTCCTCCACCAGTGATGCCTGTGGCTTTTATGATGAGATGCGATAGGAGGTGTGACTTGCACACCGCATTGTGCGGCTCGCATGTGACTTACACCTCTCGACAGTTTCTTCCTCTTTTTTCAATCGCCTTCACACTTCAATTCTTTTGAGCTCTTTGGGTTCAATTCCTTTGTTTTCTATTCTTGACCAAAAGTAACTGCATTTTCATCAATAAAGGAAATAAGTACCTCTAAATCTCACCAAAACATGGTAATAATTCATGAATAAAGGCTCAATAAGTTGGTAGATTACCAACTTATCAATTTTTGGCCTGAATTTTCTTATAGAAATATGGGTATCATTCTTCTCATCTTGAAACCTAGTTTATGTTCTTGGTAGCGTGGTAGCATTCCAAGGTTGTTCAAAAGGGGAAGGCACACGAGTAACAGTTTATGCTTGCAGTTTGCCCCGAAGTAGGTTACGGTTTACTTATCTTAGACTTGACTTAGTTAGATTTTATAAATTATGAGTTTCATGAATGTTAGGATAGGCTTTAGGTTAGAATTTGGCTTAAATCCTATTTTCTACTTATTTTTGCCATTTTCGAGATTGTAGAATAGTAATACCATGTTTATCCTTAATATAGGAGCTTGTAGAATTTTCGTGGCTAGCCTAGAATCCTTAGGGTGATTTAAGGAGGTTTTAGAGGTAGAGTAGATTCTTTACTTGTTTTCTTGCCTTTTTTATGTTTTTTCCCATTTATTACCTTATTTGTGTATATGTGGGACCAAGGCCATATCGTGGATCGGACAGAGTTCCAAGTTAGTTGTCTTGTCTGGAGGGTGCTTTACCCTAGTTGCTTATACGTATATTATATTCTATGAATTTGACATCATACCTCATAATGCATTGCATGGAAAAAAAGGTTTGGAAATGGAAAGAAATATGAGATTTTTTGTTCAAACGTGAGATTTTTACTTAACCACTGGTTTTTGAAAGAAAAGAAAGTATTATTATTTGTGCCAATCCGAGAGATGTTTCCAAACCTTTTCTCCATTTAATTTTATGTTGATGAGTCTGAGGTATGATTTTGGGTGGCCCTAGGAGTACATATCCAGGTTTTATTTTATGCATATGTTGATGAGCTCGAGGTTAATTTCTGGGCACTCGGGATACCAAATACTGGGTTTTACTTTTCTGCATTGGCCATATTTCGCATCATATCATCTCATGATGCATTGCATTGCTTATGCGTACTTGGAGTGACTTTGCCTTTATTATCATTATTAGCTTCACCGTTAGTTTAGATAGTTCTGTTTTCTATTGATAACTAGATTTAGGTGGATCACTGTAGTTAGTTTACTTTCTTGTGTCTTATAACATATATTATCTTTCTGAGCTCGATTGCCCTATGATGCCTACTGAGTACCCGTTGTTTTGGTACTCATACTACACTCTGCATCTTTTTCTGATGCAGGACCTAGTACGAGCCACCCTCGTTGACCCTCCAGTCATTTGTGGCCTGTTGTTGTTCAGATAGCGGTGAGCTCCCAGCGTTTGGAGATCCTTTACTCCTTTCCATCTACATATATGTCTATATTTTTGTATTTTGGATAAACATCACATGTTGTATAGCTATTCCATATTTTAGATGCTCTTGTACCGGTGACACCAGGTTCGGGGTTGGTCTTATAGATGTTTTGTTTTCTCGGTTACTTTAGGGCTATTTTTGTATATTTATTACTGTTTTTATTTATATATATTGTTGGCCCCCTTCTTGTATGTTTCTCTCTCGCTTTTCATTATTCAAATTATTTTACTATACTTCTACATTTCTTGGGTTCGACTTGCCTACTAGGTTTTTTTTAGTAGATGCCATCATAGCCTAATTTTGGGTCGTGAAAAGGAAGAAGAGGGGTGAAATCTTATGATCACAACAAGTAGAAGAGTTAAGATTTTCATACCTTGGTTTCTTGCAAAGAAGAATGAACTTGGTGGTGAAACTTGAGAGTGTATAGAAGAGAGAAAAAGAATCGACCCTTTTGAAAGAGAACAAACTATTTGGTTTGGTTCCACTTGAAAACTCTGAGGAAATCAAACCCCCAGAAGCCACTTTTTCCATAAGGGCCCGCAATTGTGGACTCCGCTTTGTTGGTCAGGAGTTGTAAAAGAAATTATTCTCCATTTTTTTAGTAAATGTCCAAAAATGCGGCATTTGCAGATGGGCAAATCACAGAGTTTCCATCAGTGCATTGTTGGAACTTGCTTTACACTTGCGGCCCGTAAGTGGGCACTTGCAGAATGCAAGTGTACAACAGATCCTTCTAGTAAACTTCCAAATTATGTTTAACACCCTAAAAGATCTAAGCTAAGAGTAGACCAGAAAATCCTAAAGTTCAAACCTGTTTTAAGCTTTATACAGAATCCACGGGCACAATCCACAGGCCGTGGATGGAATTACAAGCCATGGATGAGCCTCATTGAATGAGTCCTGCAGAACCTCTCCTCAGTTCTAAAACCATGACCAGGATTCACGGGTCATGGATGATACCACAATCTATGGTTTCCCCTCATGGAAATCAGACTGAGGGTCACCTATTTCCTCTGAAACCATGGGAGGTTTCCACGGTCCATGGAACATTCCACAATCCATGGACCTTGCCCATGGAAATCAGACCTGCAACTAGTGAAGTTGCCCAATGAACCATGGGAATCAACCATGGGCCATGATTTTGTCTACGGTCCGTAGAACCTGGCCGAGATTTTTATCAATTTTCCATATTTGATTCTCTGGGGTATTTTTGTAATTACCCATTCTTTGAACTCCTAAGTTAAGTCATATTAGGCCAAATTAAAGCGGTTTTAGTCCCACTTAGCTAGATTTTCATTAATTCTCTCAAATCAAGTTTCAAAACAAAGAAAGGGATTCTCCTCTCAAGCTCCAAGGTCTAGGGTTTCATCTCTATGACTCCATCTTCAGATTCTTTCCAAGAAAATCTTTGGGTTCATGTATGTGGGTATTCAATAAGGGTCTTCTTCCACCCTTATACCCAAAACCTATGATTTTACCTTGATTTTATGAAATTAAAGAATTAGGGCTCTTACCCAAATTATGATTTTCCTATGAAAGTGATTTATTTACATTGTAATATGTTTCCTAATCTCTCACCCATGATTTTTATATGAGATTCTTTAAGTGTCACGCCCCGAGGCTACCCCCTAGACGTAACACGGGACTCGAGGCCACAAGTGCCCCAAGTTAACCCTTGGTCATATCATAACATAGGCATACACGAGGAAACATCGCGAAAGCATAAATACAAATCTAGGCAACCCAATCCATAAATGATGAAGTCAATAAGAAACGTAATCCAAAAGGGAGACTCAAATACTGTCTATGTCTGAAAAGCCTCTACATGACATAAGGAATTGCTAGGACAAGACCCTAGCTAACTCAAAGTACAAAAGTAAACAGTCATACAAAATACTAAGATTATAAATAGTCCTCGAATAATGAGGACTTACCAACACTGACTGGAATGGCCTACGGTATCTAGCCACGTGCCTGAGGGAGGGAACCTAAGTCTGCATCATCAAGAGGATGCAACGAAAATATGCGTCAGTACTATAGAATGTACCGAGTATGCGAGATATACATGTGACATGATGAAATATACTTGGAAGCATGCTTAAAATGGAGATCATGCATAATTTGTGATAAAACATGCTTAAAATATCCTTGAAGCTGAAATCATATGATAATAGTAAAATCTGTAATGTAATGACTCAATGCAATATCATAAGCCGAAAGCATAATCAAATCATAAGTCATAACTAGTAAGTCTGAAATCTAAAAGAAAAGAGTCAATACAATCTTTTCATGAAAACTAGCTTCTGTGGGAGGTTCTCTTAACCGACATAGACCATGTGAGCTACATGGAATCCGATGTATCCGCTCCATCGAGAGGACCCAATATACCTTGCCAGGGTATTAATCCATGATTGTGGCGTGATCACTAAATTTGATGCCCAACTGAGGGGACTTAGAACCTACGAAGGCACATAGTTCTAGGAGTAAGGCGTGATCAATAAATCTCACCCTATCCAACTCGATGCTAAATACTACTCCCAAAACAAATACATATAGCTCATAATACTTGTGACATATCTGATGTCAAAACCGTTCATAACTTAGGTAGACATATCTGGATGCCAAATCTTTCATAAAACACAGGGACATATCTAATGTCCAATACTATTGGAAAAGCATAAGGACATATTTGATGTCATGCAATTCACAAGTCATGAGTCTTAAAGCTTTGCAAAACCATAATTCAAAATATACTTTCCTTCTAATATCATAGCTTAAAGAATTAGGCATCCAATTCCATAAAAATAGAGGTCATGTTATCTAAACATACCAATTTTGCTTGAAGACATGCAATTCAAAGGAATCATGCTAAAATTCATCATCAACATATGGGATTTTGAAATCAACTAAGGAACTTAAATTAAATCATGGATACGTAATGAGAAACCATGAACTTATGCTTTAAAACTGAACCCATAAATTTTTTCCAATTTGGGTAAGAACCCAAGTTTCATAAATTGGATAGGGATTAGCCTTAAAATCATGAATAGGAAACCACTTCTAAAACCCATGAAAAATAATGCTATTTAGTGTTAGAATCCATAGAAGAATCATGAGAAAATAATTTATAGAAGAACACATGAGAATTGGGTAAGAACCCTAACTTGATATTCATAAATTCAATTTGGAAGAATTAGGGTTTTGGGCATAAGGGTGAAAAAATTCCCTTATTGAATACTACCTTGATTGAAGCTTTCCTAACTTGGGACTTGAGGATAGAGACTTGAAGATTGAATCCTTAGCTTGAAGCTTGGAGAATGGAGACCCTTTTTTTCTCTTGGAACTTCATTGAGAGAATGGAAGAGACCTTAGGTTAAGTAAGAATAAAGCCCTTCTAATTTGCCCAAAATGACTTAACTTAGGAGTTAAAAGAGAGGGAAATTACCAAAATACTCCTGGGAAAAGAATTTAAAAACTTCTGAAACTTTTGTCAAAAGCTTCCACGGACACAAATCATGGCCCATGGAATGAATCACGGTCCGTGGAATGGAAGTCGTGGTTCCAAGGGACTTTTCAGGGCTCTGGACTGATTTCCACGAGTTGGTTTCATGACCCATGGAAACTTCCATGACCTGTGGAACCTTCTAGTAATTTTCAGGAAAAAAACTGATTTCCACGAGTTGGTTTCACGACCCGTGGAACCTTCTCGTGGTTGTTGTCTGTCATTACTAAAGACAGACACCCTTTAGTAAAATACTGATAACCTTTTGCCCTAGACTCGGATTAATGCATGGTTGGTGGTGTTGGAAAGAAGATTCGTAGACCTATAATTTAGTGGGTACTAGGTCACCTAACTCTTTATATTCTAGGAGTTATGATCGTTTGAAGTTGACCCTTGGAAAATCTTACACTAAAACTCAATCGGTAAGGAAGCTTTTAACTCAGCTTTGAGCTAGAGGTTCTTTATGACCCATATTCATATCTAGTACACCTTCAATACTTTAGAATAGGTATTAATATTTATATACATAAAAAATTTATCTAGTTCGAGTCTAACAACACATGAAGAATGGTTCAGATTTGGCTTACTTCTAAGGTGTTACAATATCTCCCCCTTGGGATCATTCATACTCGAATGAAGACTTCTAAGTTGAGAGTGGAGGGGGAAATGGTTGCAATTCTATAAACTGAGTTTTAAAAGATGAAGTATTTACATGATAACTGATCTCTGACTGAATTATAAACTGAGGTGAATTCATGAGGCATGTAAGCATACTGAGGGCATGAGAACAACTGATGGTGTATGAAACTGAATGGCTAACATGATAATTGATCTAGATTAAGAGTAGTGTCTCAGCTGAAAATCATAAGGAACGAGTGCATTCTTAGAAATCATAAGTAACTGAAAAGGACGTCAAACTGAGAGGGGTAACTATACGAGGAAACCATTCTCTTTTAGACTGAACTTACTACCTTGGACTAAACTGAATGTAGGGCCTTCTAAACTTAGGAATGATTATCGATAGGTCTGAACTTATCTGATATGAGGAGTGTAGTATTCTTACAAGTTGAAGTTACTTGACCTAAGATATGGGCACCCTGGGCTAGGAGTAAGAAAAGACTATTCTCGCCTTAATCACTACAGTTGACAACTCTTAAGCTTAGAAACACCTTTCAACTACACTAACTCCTCTGAATACTAAGGTTTGAGTCTAACTACCTACTTTCACTATGTTCAAGCCTATCTTGACTAAATCTCCTATATCCTGAATTACCTCCCAAGAATGATATTCCTCCTTATCACTAAAATCAACTAAGCTTGAGCTCTAATCAATGGGTCACTAGGCACACAAAGCAAAAGCCCACATGTATTTCATCACTACTTTTAAGCCTATCACTTTGATCACCCTATGGTTTGTAGCTCATACTATCCACGACTTCTCCTCTCTTCCTAGTATATCTAGAAGCTGTAACTTGAAGAACTCCTATAAAGAGACATACCAAAATTCCTCATCTAACTATTTCACATGAATAATACTCACCTAACTTTTCTTCCATGCTTACAACCTACTACTGTCCATCTAGGCTACTACTTAACTTCCTCTACTAATAGCTATGACAACACAAGCCAAGATCACTAAGAGAATAGAGTGGGAGCATGAGCATTATGAATGAAGGAATACTGATCGGTCTTGACTTATACTTAGTTTGATCTAGCCACTCAAGGTGGGGTTTGAGAAGTCAAGTGAAAAAGGCATGAGTGTCTCACATCCTGGACATACAAAGCATGGTTAGAGAAAGGATATCACAAGCATGAATTATTAGAGAAATCTGGTATGAGCATATACATAATGTAGCATGATTTCATTAGCCATTAAGGCATATCTTGAGAACTGAGTATGTAGACTGAGCATAGTGTGAGACATGAGCTTTCATATATGACAAGTATCATGGTTTAAAGCTGGAATTCGTAGAATCATAGAGTAAGATTGAAATTCTATCTGGAGCAATTTCTATTTATTCTGGGAGTTGAGTATGGACGTGAACCTGCATAAAGTCTATGAATTTTGATTAAGAAAATGGCACTGGAATACAAGAAATGAATGGGGTGTTGTAATGTGGGAAGTATACTTAAGGTGCTAGGATAGAAATAAGTCCCTGCATCCCTCCTAACTTCATTCTGACACCCATTAGCATCACTACCCGAGTCTCCAAAATCTGACTGATTCTACATCCCACTATCTCCCCCTTAGATTCATGCTAGATTCTAAGTCTGTGGACCTCTCGCTAACCTATAAATGGAACTATGATCATTTTAATCTAACAGAGCAAACATTAATCTAGGAGTTAATCTGAATATACACTTCCTTCTATAGTCTAAGGATTTCCGTTACCTAAAAGTCTTGGTCTCAACCTTTCTATCTCAAATAGGGGTTGTACATATCACACTCAATAACTTCCAACATATCCCTTGCAAAGACATGTCAAGGTTACATGGTTCTCACTCCTAATGCTCTCTCTTTCTACTACCTACCAAATCAAATGTGTTAAAGCCTATACCGAGAGGCTCAAAATTGCCTATCTTTCTCTAACTCACATATATATATCATGCCTACAAATTCACACAGGCTCCAACTCATCACTTAAACTCTTGCATACACTATACCAATCCTACTAGAAAATACCACAAAACTATCATTCTCACTCTCATACTATCATCCTTTTGTTCACATCCTATACCTGATCTATACTAGCATAAGAAATTACCACTCTTTAATCCACACCAAGGGATGTATCATCCCATTACCCATCTAGTAAAACACAACTCTAAATACATACTCCAATCAACTATCATTCCTCCGTCTAGGCTACCATCCTTCTGACTTCATATTTCTGGCTCTAGGTTTGTTCTACTACTAATGGCTTACAATACAACATCTGTCAGGTGGCAACACTACCCAAGGATTTAGGTACATATTTTCCCCTCTTACGGAATAATTAGTAACAAGGTTCTTAAAGAGGATCTGAGAGCACCTCGCTAAAAGATAATCTGAGATTTACTACTTCTGGCACTGCAAATATGAGGTGAAGCAGGCGCAATTGGGACAATGCCTAAATTTGGAGAATAAATCAAGTTAAACTCTATCGCATGATATTGAACATGAAAGAAGCGAAGTTTTTCCTAAGACAGCTCGTAGCCTCTCTCTCATAAGTGTGGCGCACTTCACATCCATGAAAGAGACTCTACTTGATGCAGCTTTCAGACACCCTAGGACTCTTGAACCTGATGCTCTGATACCAAGTTTTTCACGCCCCGAGGCTACCCTTTAGATGTAACATGGGACTCAAGGCCACAAGTGCCCCAAGTTAACCCTTGGTCATATCATAACATAGGCATACAAGAGAAAACATCGCAAAAGCATAAATAGAAAGCTAGGCAACCCAATCCATAAATGATGAAGTCAATATGAAACGTAATCCAAAAGGGAGACTCGAATATTGTCTATGTATGAAAAGCCTCTACATGATATAAGGAGTTGCTAGGACAAGACCCTAGTTAACTCAATGTACGAAAGTAAATAGCCATACGAAATACTAAGTGATACGCCCAAATTACGACTCCAAATACGAAGCGTAAGCGGTCGCTATCAAATATAGAACCCAACTAAGGTTGGGGTCGATCCCACAGGGAATAAGGTGCAAATTAAATCGATATGGAATTAAATGACTAGTAGTCGTTAATTTCCGGTAAATTGGGGGTGTTGTGTGAACAATATTTAACCAAAGCAAATAATAATGTGCGATTAATAATCAATATGAGAGTGAACTAGGGAAGTGTTCACCATGGCGTCGTAACAATTTCGACTCAAGGCTTAATCGGGTTCTCTCTATATGCATATCACGATGTGATTAAATTCATGGTGTCGTCTAAACGTTTCTCAACCAATTAGACAAATTTCCTTTTCAATTATCTCGAACTTGAAAAGGTGAACTTTATTATTTCAATCCTAAACATCAAGTAGATTAATCTAGTTACAGCATTAATCATGAGACGAGAGTTGGTAGTCTCGAATCCTTGTAGTTAATCAAATTTTCCGGTTTTAATCTCTTTACTCAAGCAAATTAAACCTAGGCATGTTCTAATATTTGCAACCACTAGAAAATGTTAGTAAGTGAATGATTAACCACGTGACAACATAAAGATTGAACCCTATGCTACCCGAAATCTATATTGCTACTTTTGCCATGGCTCCCACAACCCTAGTTGTGGGAAGTTAGTTACTCATGTTTGCAAAATGAAAGAATGAAGAAATAGTATTCATAATATAAGAAAGAGTTCTTACAAAAGAGATGAACACAAGCTTCAAGCTTTTCAAGAACAAGAGTCTAAAATCCCAAGAACGATCAAGAACAAGATGATCAAGAAGAAACGTGATTGTGTAGTGTTTTCCTCTTGAATTCTCGCTCAAAAATAATCCTAGAACTATTGGGTAATGAATTTGTAATGAATACCATAAAATAAACCTAACATAGGGTATTTATAGGAGTCCAGAAAATTAACCCAAAAACGTTCGGAATCCGCGTCGCGCGTACTGCCTCAACTTGACGGTCTGGGTGACGGACCGTCACATGCTTGACGGGCCGTCGCCACTAGGCAGTGTGCTGCCTCAACTTGATGGTCTACCTGACAGACCGTCACATGTGTGATGGCCCGTCATGGTGGCCGTCACCACTAGGCAGTGTGCTGCCTCAACTTGACGGTCTACTTGACGGACCGTCACATGTGTGATGGCCCGTCATGGTGGCCGTCACTCTTAACTAGTGGCGCTCTTTTGATCGTATTTCCTTCCTTTTCTACGTTTGTCGCTATTTCCTGCAATTCCAACATAAAAACATCAAAAACAAATACGGTTGCTTGAAAACTCACGATTATTCTTAGTTAAAGGAGTCAAATGTGCCGTAGAATGGCGGCACATCAACACCCTCAACTTAAAACGTTTGCTTGTCCTCAAGCAACATGACAACAAAAACAAAAAGACGAATCAACTAAGACTCGTGTCACTAGCAAAGCATGGCCCTTCAACAGTTCATCAAATTTTAAATCAAGCCACCCCCCGGTAGCACACAAATGTATGCACCATTAACTTGCAAGGATCCAAACATGTCATTCCGATATGATAGAACATTATGCATACACACGCACGGCTATCCTAACAGTCAATAGATAATACAGAGATCTTGGTGCCCTCACCACAAAGAAGTCCCACACATAGAATTTAGGACTAGGTAAGACGCTCGCACTCACAAACGATTTCAAACAGTGCACATGCGATGCCATAGGCTTGCCCTTACTATTCTATTTCAGTTCTTTAGAAAGCCGCTCGGGATCACTACAGGACTTGTTTTGGCTTGGAATGAGGCTTCGGGTGTAGGTAGGATACGTTTGGGGAATAGTGACTAAACCCTCCTTGGAATCACCGACCTACTATTTCCACATAACTTTACTTTGTCCATCCTTATTCACCTCTTTATTCCCTTGTTTCTAGCTACAGGTGCGGCCTCTTTATTTTGACAACTCTTTTTATTTCTTTTTCGTTCATTTACATCTCCTTTTCGTTTCTTTTTCTTTCTTTTCTTAGACACACACCCGGAGTTTTCATTCTATTCACAACCAATCTTATCCCTCCTAATTTTCTTATCATTTACCTCTATAATAGCCACCCTCAACTTAGGTTGATTACCTAAGTTGAGGTGCACGATGTCCAAGGAAGGACCAGGGCCAAAATAGTGATTCAAAGTTTAAACAAGGAACGGTGACTGGTTATTGAAAGAACAGGGTCAATTATGGCTCAAATAGGGATCAAAGGGATTATTTACATTTGGACGGTCTTATAGGCTAGGTGGACTGCGCACAAAAAGGGCCTGTGATCCTTTCCTAAGCAACCAACTTCAAACTTAACAAAATAGACCGGGCAAGTTCTAGATGCATGCACAGAGTAAGAATTTATAACAATATGCTCACACACACTTGGCACCAAGAACCATACCACTACCAACTATCAAGACAACAACTCGGCTTAAGCATACTTATTTCAATCATAACCACACAATGACATCCAAGGATCCAGACAGTCAATCGTTTCAATCATAAGTACAAAATCTTTTTCAGAGGGGGTTCCTTTTAGTTAAATTTTTAAAAAGCCATGCTTGCTACGGACATCACAATTTTTAAAATTTAAACGACAACCTAAACATGCCAGTTCTACTAGATAGCACACCGGAGGAAAAGAAACACGGCAACAAAAACCTCCGGTGGTGGTACTCCTACCCCTAACAAAAGAATTTAGCATTGTCCTCAATGCTCAAGGAAACATATCTTCAGAATAAAGGAATAGGGGTACCTGGGAAACCTAGGTTTCCGTATGTGGCTCATCATCATCTGGGGTCTTTTCGGACTCCGGTACAGCACTGGAAGATGCCCCACCTGCTTGGGCACGCACTCTTTCCTGTCGCAGCTGCTCATCTATTACCGACCGCTGCTTCGCGACCTCTAACTCGTCCTCCTCAGCTGATATCTTTTTGTGCTTCCTCTTCTTTGATTTCTTTACCCCACTTTCACCTACTTGGGGTTCACTAATTTTCAGAGGCCGCCCCATCAAATCCACAATCGTGGTTTCTTCGTCCAAGTCCAAGAACTCCGAAGTCTCCTCATAAAGCATTTTTTCTTGCTTGAGGACTGTGATATCATTTTTCACCTTCTTTAGCTCCGCATCAAATCTCGCCAGGTCCGGGATGCTCATTTCGTTTAGCCTTGCATCCATCCGAGTTTCCATCGCATCTACCCTTGCGCGCAACCCCTCAAATGGCTTCAGAGCCTCTCGTATTGCTTCATCAATGGTGGGTTTAAACAAGTCTGTCCATGCAGCAATTTGTTTATCCAACTGTTTTTGCTTTTGCACCATCTTAGCAAAATTTCGGGGGTTCATGTGATATTCTGGTGGTAGAGGAGGCCTTGCCGCAGTGCCAGAGCATTCAGCAGTAGCTCCCGTTGTTTGTGAAGTTTTCGGATCAAACACCGCAAGTGGCATTTCTGTGCCTGATGGGGTGTCAGTTGCCTCGGAGGTGGTTGTGGTTGGCTCTTCGAAGATTTGAGGCTTGTGAACCCTCACTTCAAACTTAGTGTCATCCCTTGATTTGTCAATATTCTATTTTGATGACTCTGTCACTTGCTTATCAATACCATCCCATATTGGCACCTCTGCACGCCTGCATAACTCAGTCACTAGACACGGGAACGACAGCGAAGAAGTAGTTTTTATGGCCCGGGTCCGCATCTCGTCTGCAATTATCATTCCGAAGTTGATGACGTACCCGGATATCAAGCTTACCACAAGGATGTCTCTTCCCTCATCCAAATTATTGTCTCCTCCTGTTGGAAATAACCTGAGCCGCACAACCGCCCACCAAAACTTGGCTACGAAGCTTAGTGATTGCTTCGATATCTGTCCCCTCTGAGTTAGCCAAGATGGTGAGCCATCAGTCAATGTTCGGGCTAACCATGGTCTCTGTGAGTAGGCGTTGGAAATCTTGTCATGAAACTCTGGCATATCAGGTGGAGGGATGTATTCAGGTCCAAAGAGGGCTTTGTTGATCATTTCCCGTGAGATGTCCACTTGTTTACCCCGAACTGGCACCCTGTCCTGCCTTGGTGCTGTTTTAACCCCTTTTCCTGGTTCACATCTGCTCTCCAACAGTGCCAAATAGTTGGCATAGAATTCCCGGACTAGTTCTGGATAATAGAATCTCGGGGGAGAGCTCATCCACTCGAGCTGATACCTCTGAAACTGTGACTGGAGAACTGGGTATTCAGGCAGATCCGTGGTCATGATTTGCACTTCTTCGGCTATCGGTCTTTTGTGGCTTCTTGATATCGTTTTAGTAAGACCGTCAAGATAGTGCTTCTGAGCATCGTTAAGTGCCCACCGGATCGACTCTCTGTCCATGGGTGCACTCCATGCAATGTTTTCAGGACCGCCTACAACCTCCGGATTGGGGCTGGAGCTACCACTTTCATCCGATCCACTACCGCTCCCCGACTCACTGCTAGATGACCCACTCTCCTCTTCAGACTGGGAGACTTGGGTGGTTCTTCGTTTAACTAGCCTAGTTTGGTAAGTCGGGGATGCAACTATTTCTTCGTCGCTACTCGATTCATCAATTAGGGTCCGAGTTGTAGCAATCCTTTCTTTCTTCTTTTGTGTTTGACCGTGAGGCGGTTGTTGTTTGGGTGCCATGTACCTGCACGTGAACAAGTTCAAACATGTGAGAACAAGAACACACTCAACGATACCTACTGTCTCGGAGTGACGATTTGGGTGACGGACCGTCACAGGTGTGACGGACCGTCACACCGACCGTCACTCTAAGACAGTGAACTATCTATTATTGACGGCTTGGTTAACGGGCCGTCACAGGTGTGACGGGACGTCACGCCGACCGTCATTGCTAGACAGCGAGTTTTCTCCTTCTTTGGGGCATTTCATCGAACACCTTGTGCTCAATTCTGGGTATTGCTATTTTTTTGTGGGATTTGATTTCATAAGGTCACCACCCATCAAGTAATTAAGTTCATGGGTTACTCAAGACTTCACCCATGTCAAACTTACGATTTCAAACAACAATACCACTCATACCCAACAACATTTACATAATTTCACAAATACATAAACCCAACAATTCACCCGACTACACCTCCAATAATTCGCCCCGTGTTACTCACTAAATCCAACTATGAAGAGTTTAGCAACATACCTTGATTTTGTTAGTAAGAAGAAATCGCTATTCCCTTTTTGAGTTATATGAACCGATGGACAACTAGCGGGAACTTTGTGGTTTCTTGCGTTTTGAACAAGGTGGAGAAAGGACAATGGGGATGTGGGACTTGCTTGGGGAAAAGAGGATTTAAATTTTAATGGAGGTTTTGGGCTATGAGAGTAGAAGATGAGTGGGAAGATGATGAAGATGAATTTTTTTTTATTTTATATATTCAGACGGGTCGCACTTAAATAAACAAAGAAAACTTACCTGATGCGCTGCCTGGAGTGACGGTCCGTCAAAGACTCGACGGTCCGTCACTTGGGGCGTCATAATTAGGCAGTGAGCCCTTGTGAGGATTATGGGTGACGGTCTGAGATGACGGTCCGTCAACTTGTTGACGGTCCGTTACTCACACCGTCACTCTTAACCAGTGGTTATGAATATTTTGTCAACATGTGACGGTCCGTAGTGATAGTCCGTCGTACTCTTGACGGTTCGTCAACTCAAACCATCACTCTTAGACAGAATATGCTATTACGTCCACTTTTTGTACCTACACACTCAGCGAACAAATTAACCAATTCTAACCAATCAAATTTTTCTAAGACTATACTACAATAACAATTTATGGGTTGCCTCCCATACAGCGCCTGATTTAACATCGCGGCATGATGCGGGTGTCTTGATTACTCAGACTTCATCAAGATACACCAGAGACAGAACATGTACCTCCTCCGGGAGGCCCAGATATTGCTTTATCCTCTGTCCATTGGCTTTGAACAACTCACTATCTTTATTTTCGAGTTCGACCGCACCGGATGGGAACACTTGGTGTACTTTGAATGGTCCGGACCATTTGGATTTGAGTTTCCCGGGAAATAATTTGAACCTGGAGTTGAACAACAATACCAAGTCCCCTACTTTGAACTCCCTTTTCTCAATCTTCTTGTCATGGTACAGCTTTATTCGTTCCTTGTAGAGAGCGGACCTCTCATATGCTCGCAATCGGAACTCGTCCATCTCATTCAATTGTTCCAACCTTAGTTCCGATGCCTCTTTCCAATTGAGATTTAACTTTTTGAGCGCCCAAAGGGCCTTGTGATCAAGTTCCACGGGCAAGTGACACGCTTTACCAAAAACAAATTGGTAAGAAGACATACCTATTGGCGTCTTAAACGCTGTTCGGTACGCCCAGAGTGCGTCATCCAGCTTCCTCGCCCAATCTCGCTGGTTCACATTCACAGACTTAGCCAAGATCTCTTTAATCTCCCGGTTCAACACCTCGACTTGCCCACTGGTTTGGGGGTGAAAAGGTGTGGCTACCTTGTGTTGCTTCACTCCATATTTTGCTAGAGCAGCCCGGAACACCTTATTACAAAAATGTGAACCTCCATCACTGATGATTATGCGAGGGGTGCCAAACCGAGCAAAGATGTTTCTTTTTAAGAACGCCACCACACTTCTCCCTTCGTTATCGGCCAAAGCAACCGCCTCTACCCACTTTGACACATAATCCACCGCTACCAAGATGTAGCGGTTCCCATAAGAACTTTCAAAAGGGCCCATGAAATCTATTCCCCATACGTCGAACAATTCAACCTCGAAAATAGTGGACATGGGTAGCTCTTGTCGGCGAGAGATTGCTCCTCTTCGTTGGCATTGATCACAGAACTTGGCAAATTCATATGAATCTTTCTGGATTGTCGGCCAATAATAACCACACTGTAAGATTTTTCGGGTGGTTCGATTACCCGCATGATGTCCTCCAACTGGGGACGAATGGCAAGCTTGCAAGATGCTTGTCATTTCCGCTTCCGGTACACATCTCCTCACTATGTTGTCAGCACACAACCGGAATAAATACGGCTCATCCCAGAAAAACTTACTTTCATCATGGAGAAACTTTTTTTTCTGGTGGAAGTTCAAATCTTCCGGGATCATGTCACTCACCGCATAATTTGCGAAGTCAGCGTACCAAGGCACCATATCACGTGACGCAGCCATCACCTGCTCATCCGGGAATGCATCATCAATCTCCGGTTCCTCTATTACGTTCTCTTCCCTCTCAAGCCTGGACAGATGATCCGATACCTGGTTCTCACACCCTTTCCGATCTTTGACTTCAAAGTCAAATTCCTGCAACAATAGCACCCATCGAATTAGTCGAGGTTTTGTATCCTTTTTGGTCATCAGATACCTCAAGGCTGCATGATCTGTGTGCACCACCACTTTTGTAGCAAGTAAGTATGCTCTGAATTTCTCAAAGGTGTATACAACAGCCAGCAGCTCATGTTCTGTCACTGTGTAGTTCTTTTGCGCCCCATTCAATGCTTTACTAGAATAATAAATGGGGTGAAAAAGTTTGTCTCGCTTCTGTCCCAGAACAGCTCCAAGCGCCACACCACTCGCATCGCACATTACTTCGAACGGTTTGGACCAATCCGGGGCAATTATAATAGGAGCATCCACTAACTTTTCTTTCAGGCATTCAAACGCCTTCAAACACTCTGCATCAAATACAAACTTCGTCTCCTTTTCAAGCAACTTGCATAATGGGGTAGCAACCTTAGAGAAATCTTTGATGAACCTTCGGTAGAAATCGGCATGACCAAGAAAACTCCTCACACCCTTTACTGAAATGGGTGGAGGTAGTTTCTCGATGACTTCAATCTTGGCTCTATCCACCTCTAGACCTCTCATAGATATTTTGTGTCCTAATACAATGCCTTCTTTCACCATGAAATGGCATTTCTCCCAATTTAGCACGAGGTTTGACTCTTCACATCTTTGCAACGCCTGACTCAGATTAGCCAAGCAATCATCAAATGCATCACCCACTACCGAAAAGTCATCCATGAAGACTTCCAATGTGTTCTCCACCATATCAGAAAAGATAGACATCATGCATCTTTGGAAGGTTGCAGGAGCATTGCAAAGACCAAAGGGCATGCGTCTAAAAGCAAATGTACCATAGGGACAGGTGAACGTGGTCTTCTTCTGATCTTCCGGGGCGATAGATATTTGGTTGTACCCCGAATATCCATCTAAAAAGAAATACCAACCTCTTCCAGCTAATCTATCCAGCATCTGATCCATAAAGGGCATGGGGAAATGATCACAGAGAGTACAGGAGTTTAGCTTCCGGTAATCCATACAGACTCGCCAGCCCGTGACAGGTCTTAATGGAATCAGCTCATTTTTGTCATTTGCTACCACAGTCATTCCTCCCTTCTTAGGAACACATTGCACTGGGCTTACCCATTTGCTATCAGAGATTGGGTAAACCACTCCAGCATCGAGCCATTTGATGATCTCTTTCTTCACCACCTCTTTCATTGGCGGATTCAGTCTCCGCTGGTGATCGATGGTGGGAGTGCAATTTTCTTCTAGCTTTATCTTATGAGTACAAATACCTGGTGGGATGCTAATAATATCTGCAATGGTCCAGCCGATTGCTCTCTTGTGTCTCCTCAGAGTGGATAATAACGCTTCAACTTGAGATTGCACAAGGTCTGTCGCGATGATTACCGGTAAGGTATCTTTGTCACCCAGAAATGCATAATTCAGATGGCCTGGCAACTCTTTCAACTCTAATACCGGCGCTTCCTCAATAGAAGGCTTTGCAGGTGGTGTTGGTCTGTTCTTTAAATCGAGATCCAATTTCTTTGGGGCGTAACCATATGACCCTATTCCAACCACATCATTTACAATTTGCTCATAATCTTCGACGCCATCATCATCGAAATTCATCATAAATGCTTCCAATGTCTCTACAGCAAGTCTCTCTTCAATAGAAACAATCACATCAGATTCTGCAACAACATCAATAACTGAGACGACATTCATGTCCCTCGGTTGCTTCATTGATCTGCACATATTAAAATTCACTACCTCGTCGTTCAACCTGAAAGTCAACTCGTTGCTCTCCATATCTACCAATACTCTGCCGGTTGCCAAGAAGGGTTGTCCCAAAATAATAGGGACTTCGAAGTCCACTTCGCAGTCCAAAATCACGAAGTCTACCGGAAATATGAACTTCCCCACCTTCACAAGTACATCATACAAAATACCAACCGGGCGTTTCACCGATCTGTCAGCCATCAATAACCTCATAGTCATCGGTTTGGGGGCTCCTAAGCCCAACTGTCGGTAGATGGTTAATGGCATCAAGTTTATGCTAGCCCCCAAGTCACAAAGAGCCTTGGCAAAGTTAAACTCCCCTATGGTGCAAGGAATAGTGAACGCACCCGGGTCTTCTTTCTTTTGGACCAGCGACCTTGATGAAATGGCGCTACAATGGTGGAGGTTGTCTTCCGGTTCAAAACTTACCGACCTCTTCTTTGTGATCAAGTCCTTCATGAACTTGGCATAACCGGGCATTTGTTCAAGCGCATCCACCAGAAGGATGTTTACTGATATCTGTTTGAGCATGGTCATGAAGTTCAGGAACTTTCTATCTTTCACTTTCTTCTTCAACCGCTGTGGGAAAGAAGGTGGTGGCCGAGGCATCATAGTTGGAAGTTTTTCAACTTCCTTGCTTTTATCCGTGAGCACTTGAGTAGCATCTTCTTCCGCGCCGGGTTTTTCAACAGACCCTTTCACACCCTCATCGACCATATTTTCAGCATCTACTAACTCTTCTTTCTCAGCAATGCTACCTTTCTGGGTCTGAATTTCCGGAGGTGATTCTGATAACGTCTTACCGCTTCTGGTGGTGATTGCCATACAATTTCCGTCGTTTCTCGGATTTTGAATGGTGTCACTCGGCAATGTTCCAGCTTTTCTTTGATTTAGAGACGCCGAGACTTGACTCATTTGCTGCTCTAACTGCTTGATTGAGGTGGAATGAGAATTTACCAACTGACTCAATGATGATAATTCAGATTTCATTTCCTTGACTCCGGAGTTAGTAGATTCCACCTTCAACAACATCTTTGCCATCATATTCTCTAACTTGCACGTCCCTGTATCATTGCTACTTCTTTCTCGGTTACCAGGTGGTACGTTCCAGTTCCCCTGATCACGGTCTCTGTAGCCAGCTTTTTCATAGTAGTTGTCCTTCTGATAGTTCCGACCTTGGTTTCCCTGGCCATTAGCCTGGAAACTCCCCAAATAATTTGCCTCCTCCTCAGACTCGAACTCTGCTGCTCTACTTAGGGAACCCACAACTTTCACTTTCTCCATGTCTCCTGCCAGCAAATGTTTTGTCAGAAGGTCCATTTGTGTTTTCAGATGGGCCATATCTTGATCCCGCTCTTCCAATCTCCTGCGCTGTTCTGCTGACATACCGATTGCATGAGTGCTAGCAGCCATCTCGGTGTCCCGTGTATACCATGCCCTGTTGGTTTTAGTGAGCCGGTCCAGAATAACTGTGGCATCGATAAAAGTGAGGCCCATAAACCCACCACCTGCTGCGTTATCTAGTGTCGGCTTGGTAGCCGAATTTAGTGCCCTGTAAAATGTCTGCATCAGGAAGTTGTCAGTCAACTGATTGTTAGGGCATTGTGGCAGCTTCTTCTTGAACCGCAACCACGTCTCATGTAACGCCTCGTGAGGTTGTTGTCTGAAATTGCTAATTTCATCCCTCAATTGTATCATCCTAGAGGGAGGAAAGAACCTTTCTAGGAAAGCTCCTTTCAACTCTCCCCAAGTTGCGATAGAGTCGGGGTTAGCTCTGTCAACCATAATACTGCCTCATCAGATAGAGACAATGGAAACAACCTGAGTCTGATAGCGGTCTGACTTACTCCAGGCAATTCAAACGACTTGCAGATACCCACGAAATTCATCAGGTGCCGGTTTGGATCATCACCAGCCATACCACGGAACAGTCCCTTTAAGTTCAACAGCTGGAGCATTGTGCTAGTTATGTTGAACTTGGCCCCGGGTGCTAGTGGAGGAAGAATAATGGCGCCCGTAGCCCCAACTCTGTCTAATGCAGTGTCATCCTCTATATCTTCAGCATTCAAATGATGCTGATCCTGTTGAGCCTGCTGTTCTGCAGCAAGCCTTGCTGCCTCCGTTTGTTGTGCAGCCATGGTTTGCCTTAGCGTTCTTGCGAGCTCGGGGTCGTAGGGTAATATTGGTTCACCCAAGCATCGGGTACTTGGCATGCACTACTCAGTACCCTGTAATAAACAAAAACAACAAATAAAACTAAAATCAGGAAATATGACTAAGAGTCAAATAAACACACAAGACTTAATAAACAACCGTATTCCCCGGCAACGGCGCCAAAATTTGATACGCCCAAATTACGACTCCAAATACGAAGCGTAAGCGGTCGCTGTCAAATATAGAACCCAACTAAGGTTGGGGTCGATCCCACAGGGAATAAGGTGCAAATTAAATCGATAGTGAATTAAATGACTAGTAGTCGATAGTTTCCGGTAAATTGGGGGTGTTGTGTGAACAATATTTAACCAAAGCAAATAATAATGTGCGATTAATAATCAATATGAGAGTGAACTAGGGAAGTGTTCACCATGGCGTCGTAACAATTTCGACTCAAGGCTTAATCGGGTTCTCTCTATATGCATATCACGATGTGATTGAATTCATGGTGTCGTCTAAACGTTTCTCAACCAATTAGACAAATTTCCTTTTCAATTCTCTCGAAATTGAAAAGGTGAACTTTATTATTTCAATCCTAAACATCAAGTAGATTAATCTAGTTACAGCATTAATCATGAGACGAGAGTTGGTAGTCTCGAATCCTTGTAGTTAATCAAATTTTCCGGTTTTAATCTCTTTACTCAAGCAAATTAAACCTAGGCATGTTCTAATATTTGCAACCACTAGAAAATGTTAGTAAGTGAATGATTAACCACGTGACAACATAAAGATTGAACCCTATGCTACCCGAAATCTATATTGCTACTTTTGCCATGGCTCCCACAACCCTAGTTGTGGGAAGTTAGTTACTCATGTTTGCAAAATGAAAGAATGAAGAAATAGTATTCATAATAATAAGAAAGAGTTCTTACAAAAGAGATGAACACAAGCTTCAAGCTTTTCAAGAACAAGAGTCTAAAATCCCAAGAACGATCAAGAACAAGATGATCAAGAAGAAACGTGATTGTGTAGTGTTTTCCTCTTGAATTCTCGCTCAAAAATAATCCTAGAACTATTGGGTAATGAATTTGTATTGAATACCATAAAATAAACCTAACATAGGGTATTTATAGGAGTCCAGAAAATTAACCCAAAAACATTCGGAATCCGCGTCGCGCGTACTGCCTCAACTTGACGGTCTGGGTGACGGACCGTCACAGTGGCCGTCGCCACTAGGCAGTGTGCTGCCTCAACTTGACGGTCTACTTGACGGACCGTCACATGTGTGACGGCCCATCATGGTAGCCGTCACCACTAGGCAGTGTGCTGCCTCAACTTGACGGTCTACTTGACGGACCGTCACATGTGTGATGGCCCGTCATGGTGGCCGTCACTCTTAACCAGTGGCGCTCTTTTGATCGTATTTCCTTCCTTTTCTATGTTTGTCACTATTTCCTGCAATTCCAACATAAAAACATCAAAAACGACAACGGTTGCTTGAAAACTCACGATTATTCTTAGTTAAAGGAGTCAAATATGTCGTAGAATGGTGGCACATCACTAAGATCATAACTACTCCTCGAATAATGAGGACTCACCAACACTGACTAGAATGACATGCGGTCTCTAGCCACATGCCTCAGGGAGGGAACCTGAGTCTGCATCATCAATAGGATGCAGCGCAAATATGCGTCAGTACTATAGGATGTACCGAATATGTGAGATATACATGTGATATGATGAAATATACTTGGAAGCATGCTTAAAACTGAGATCCTGCATAATTTGTGATAAAACATGCTTAAAATATCCTTGAAGCTGAAATCATATGATAATAGTAAAATCTGTAATGTAATGACCCAATGCAATATCATAAGCAGAAAACATAATCGAATCATAAGTCATAAGTAGTAAGTCTGAAATCTAAAAGCAAAGAGTCAATACAATCTTTTCATGAAAACTAGCTTCCGTGAGAGGTTCTCTTAACCGACATAGATCATGTGAGCTACATGGAATCCAATGTATCCACCCCATTGAGAGGACCCAATATACCTTTCCAGGGTATAGAGGCATGACTATGGCGTGATCACTAAACCTGATGCCCAACTGAGGGGACATAGAACCTACAGAGGCACGCAGTTCTGGAAATAAGGGTACTCTCATCATATCCAAATCGGTGCTAAATACTAATTCCAAAATATATAAATAGAGCTCATAATTCTTGTGACATATATGATGTCAAAACTGTTCATAACTTAGGTAGACATATCTGGATGCCAAACCTTTCATAAAACATAGGGACATATCTAATGTCCAAAACTTTTGGAAAAGCATAAAGACATATCTGATGTCATGCAATTCACAAGTCATGAGTCTTAAAGCTTTGCAAAACCATAATTCAAAATATACTTTCCTTCTAATATCATAGCTTAAAGAATTAGGCATGCAATTTCATAAAAATAGAGGTCATGTTATCTAAACATACCAATTTTGCTTGAAGACATGCAATTCAAAGGAATCATGCTAAAATTCATTATCAACATATCGACTTTTGAAATCAACTAAGAAACTTCAATTAAATCATAGATACATAATGAGAAACCATGAACTTATGCTTTAAAACTGAACCCATAAGTTTTTTCCAATTTGTGTAAGAACTTAAGGATTAGCCTTAGAATCATGAATAGGAAATCACTTATAAAAACCCATAAAAAATCATGCAATTTAGTGTTAGAATCCATAGAAGAATTATGAGAAAATAATTTATAGAAGAACACATGAGAATTGGGTAAGAACCCTAACTTGAAATCCATAAATTCAATTTGGAAGAATTGTGGTTTTGGGCATAAGGGTGAAAGAATTCCCTTATTGAATACCCACATACCTTGATTGAAGCTTTCCTAACTTGGGACTTGAGGATGGAGACTTGAAGATGGAATCCTTAGCTTGAATCTTGGAGAATGGAGACCCTTTTCTTCTCTCGGAACTTGATTGAGAGAATGGAAGAGAACTTAGGCTAAGTGGGAATAAAACCCCCTCTAATTTTCCCAAAATGACTTAACTTAGGAGTTAAAAGAGTGGGAAATTACCAAAATACCACTGGGAAAAGATTTAAAAATATCAAAAAAATTCGTCAAAGGCTTCCACGGACACAAATCACGGCCTGTGGAATAAATCACGGTCCGTGGAATAGAAGTCGTGGTTCCAAGGGACTTTTCAGGGCTCTCGACTGATTTCCACGAGTTGGTTTCACAACCCGTGGAAACTTCCATGACCCATGGAACCTTCTCGTGATTTTCAGGAAAAACACTGATATTCACGAGTTGGTTTCATGACCCGTGGAAACTTCCACGGCCCGTGGAACGTTCTCGTGGTTGTTGTCTGTCATTTTTAAAGAAAGACACCCTTTAGTAAAACACTGATAACCTTTTGCTTCAAACTCGGATTAATGCGCGGTTGGTGGTGTTGGAAAGAAGATTCAAAGAACTTTACTTTGGTGGTTACTTGGCCATCTAACTCATTATATTCTATGAGTTATGATCGTTTGAAGTTGACCCTTGAAAAATCTTACACTAAAACTCAATCGGTAAGGAAGCTTTTAACTCAACTTTGAGATAGAGGTTCTTTATGACCCTTATTCATATATATTACACCTTCAAAACTTTAGAATAGGTATTAATATTTGGATACATAAAAAAATTATCTAGTTCGGGTTTAACAACACATGAAGAATGGTTCAGATTTGGCTTAGAATTTCTAGGGTGTTACATTAAGTGTTTCTAAAAGCCCATGCATTGAGAATAATTTCTAGCATGATGTTTTCCTATTGCATGTTTTCAAGGTAAATTGACATGTTTAGATAACATGACCTCAAATATTTATGAAATTTGCAAGCCTAGTTCTTCAAGATATGAATTTTTAGAAAGAGTATGTTTTGAATTATGGCTATGCTATGTTCTTAAGCCTTATGAATTTATGAATGGCATAACATATGGATATGTCCATATGCTTTACCAATGGTTTTGACATCTATATATGTCCACATAAGTTATGAACAATTTTGACATCTAGATATGTCACATGTTATGTATGAGCTATATGTATGTTTTGATAGTAGTATTTAGCACCAAGTTGGACTGGGTTTAGCGTATCCTTAAGTCCCAAAACTATATTGCCACTATAGGTTGCCCTCTGTGGCTCACTTCAAGATCCTTATGTATATGGTTCTAACCTTGTCCGGTTAGGACAACCTTTTTTAGTGTGGGTGTAGTACACTGGATTCCATGTAGCTTACATGGTCTACGTCGGTTACGAGAATCTCCTACAGAAATAGTTTTAAGTATATAAACGTATTTGACTCTTTGCTTTTAACTTTGATACTTACTATTTATGACTTATGATTATAAATATGTTTTAGCCTATGATATTATATTGAGTCATTACATTATAGATTTTACTACTATTACCTGATTTTAGCTTTAAGTATGTTTTATGTCTATTTTATCACGAATTATGCATATCTCACATGCTCTGTACATTCCATAATACTGATCGTATACCTCTTTGTGCTGCATCGTTTAATGTTGTAGATTCAGGTGCTCGCTCCTAGACGTGTGGCTAGACCCAGCAAGATTTCCAATCAGAGTTGGTGAGTCCTCATTATTCGAGGGCTAGTTATGATTCTTAGTTAGGTTTGATGTCATTCATTCAGTACTTAGAGTTAGCTGGGATCTTGTCACAGCAACTCATTCTATCAGTTTTAGAGGCTTTTCAGACATAGCTATACAGTAAGTATTTGATGTTTCAGATTTTGATATTCTTAGAGCACGATCGTTATGATGATTTAGTTTGCTTATTACTTCAGCTTATGCTTCCAATATAGATGTATATGTTATGTTTAAGTCATGTTAAGGCCAAGGGTTAACTTGGGATCACTTGTGGTCCCTTGTCTCGTGCTATGTCCAGAGGGTAGCCTCAGGGTGTGACATTATGGGTCCTTCTCCCTTTCCCTTTTCATATCTAAAAACACATTAAAAACACAAAAAATGAAGTAAAATCTAAAGAAAACTTGTTTAAACGATGGGTTGCCTCCCATCAAGTGCTCAATTTAACATTGCCATGCAAGTAACTTTATTTCTCCCTCCACTTGGAGGATTTGAACCACTAGAAAAGATGAGTTTCCTCCTATCAAATTCACAAGCACCACTAGAAATTCGATTATGTCTTCTGAGTAACTTTGTTGTTCCATCAAACTGAAATGCGGTGTAATCTGCTCCGTGCAACTCTACCAAGATGAGATTATGCAACCTCTCCTAGCAACTGGTCAAGAACTCATGAGCATCCTCCCCAAAGCACAAGAAAACCTCATAGGACCCATCTAAATGAACCTACCCAACATCTTCTACTCCTCAGAAGACATAACCGGCCTAGCACGAATAGGCTGAGCAACCGTCAAAATAGGCAATACCTCTAATCGGGGAGCCACAGTAGCAGGTTACATTTCTGAACCTTGTGCCGCTGCCTGTGCTAAAGTTTGGGCCTCATCTAACATTTTTGAGCCAATAGGAGTACCAAGTGAAACCTCGGGATATGACATGCCCTCCAGAAAGCCAAGAATACAAACCAAAGTGTCCTGCAAGACCTGTGTAGCCACAAAACCTGCCAGATGTTTTGCTAGTCCAATGCTCTCCGGCTCGTGTTGAATATCCTCTATCTAAAATGCTCTGATGATGGTACTCTAGTTTAGGCCTGAGCTGGCGCTTTAGGTCTTGCCCTACCTTGACCTCTGGGTCGACCTCTACCCCGTCCCCTAGTTGGGGCTCTAACTGCAGGCGCAAGGGCCTCGTCCTCACCTGTTGTCGATCTCGTTCAAACCATCTAAGAAAGAGTGAAACAAATGATATTTAGAAGTTGATAGAGTTTAGGACGCACAATAAGGGTCATAATGGTGCCTACTAAAAACCCCTAGTAGGCAAGCTAAAACCCAATAGATGATACTATAAATGAAACTAATACAGATAAAGCAGAAGTAATATACTAGATAGAAAAGGGCCACAACGTAGATATATACATAACGGTATAAAATATACAAAATAGGCCCTGAAGAGACCAAGAAAGACGACATAAATACATAAGAACCAAATCCTAGACCTGGTGTCACCGGTACAAGAGAATCTATAGTACGGAACTAGTGCTACAGAGAGCACTGTCTACACAAATACAAAATAAAGACATTATGAGTAAAGGGAAAATAATTAATCTCCAAACGCTCACCATGATCTGAACATCAGCTGGCCTCGAATGAGTAGAAATTAGCAAGGATGGCTCATACTAGGTGTTGCATCAGAAAAAGATGTAGAAATGTACTATAAGTACCAAAACACGGGTACTCATTAGGAATCATAGGCCGATCGATCTTAGAATATAATATATAATTTAAGGAATATGAAGGTAGAATGAAAACAAAGACTAACCTACAATCTCATACAACATAGGATAATGGTGAAGATAATAACAATAATAAAAACAAGAATAAACACTTAAATACAACTACAAGAAAATGCAATGCAGTATGGGATGTTATGATGCAGTTGCGGCCAATGCAGTGAAAGCTCGAAATCTTACCTCGGACCCACCCGAAATTTCACACCAGATGTAATAGTAAATAAGTATAAGCCTAGAATCTTACATCGGACGTAAAGGCTAAAAATAACGTAGAAAGGGACAGGAATATTCATCGGATCGAGTAGTAGAAAATGAACCAGAATCTTACATCGGACCGCGTAGTAACAATAAAATAGTCTTTCCATATTAAGAAAACTAGTGAGAAAACTATGCAATCATTTCTAAAATATGAAATCATAATAATAATGTAAAAATCACTTTAAAAAGCCAAAAATTCAGTAATTTCCTCAAAACCAAGTCAATTTTCATATACATGCGTGCATGGATATGTGTATGACTCATCACGAGGGCATACAAGCACAACATCCAGTGCAAAAGGCACCCTTCAAAAAAGTAAAACTAACATGGAACTCCATCTAACTTCAAGCTATAGCCTTGGGCCCATAGTTACAAAGTAAACGGAAAGAAACATAGAAAATGGGGTGATAAAGTAAAATCAATAATAAAAGCCTACTCTACCATAAAATCCTCCGTGAACCTATACTAAAGATTCTAGCCTATCCCTACTAGGGCTATGGCAACCTAAACTAAGGATAAATAGGATATTACTATTCTATGGTCCCAGATATGGCCAACAATTCAGGAGAAGGATTTAACACCTAATTTCACCCTACCACCTACACTAATATTCATACAACTTATAAAAATATAAAATTGTCATGACCCAATTTCTCAGGCCATGATGGCACCTACAAATAGGCGAACCAATTCTCGTAGCCCAGAACAGTTAGTTATGGGTTACCACCTAACCAATACGCATAATATGAGAAAATATTAAGTTGAAGCTGATATAAGATAAAGACAATGTGGAAGCAACAACCAGAATATATATATATATATATATATATATATAAATAAGGAAACTACACCAACCCCAAGACATGGTATTGATAGTATAGAAGCTTCTAATAGAATACAAGTGCTAAAAGTAACAAAAAAATAAGTACATCTGTCTTCTTATTACAAAGGGTAACAGTGCCAAAAGATAAGATGTGGTCAAGCCCCAGTCGGCAGGATCTCACCCTAGTCTCGAATATCAAAAAGTTGCACGAGTCTCCATGAGATCAACAACGAAAACTCACACTAATATTTGCACCAAAAAGATGCAGAAGTGTAGTATGAGCACCAATTGCTAAGCAACATGTACCATGTAGGCATCGTCGGCCGACTGAGCGCATATAAGATATAAAAACATTAAGCAGCAGATAGCAACAAAGCAGTCACAAAAACAATAGAGAAAGCACATAGAAACTTGCACGGATAGAAGTCAACAAGAATTACAAAAAAGCTATGCTAGCCACAGAAGATATATATAACACAGAACACATGTGAGGGAAAGAAGAACGCACTTGGAGTCCTTGCAATAACAATATATATTTATAAAGAAAGAGTTTAGAAAGATGGCGGTATACTGGTAACCTCAATTAAAATGGGAACGAAGGAAAGCAGTAAACATAATCAAGCTAGAGCCATATAACTAACAGAATCAAGCTTTAAAACACCACTCATGATCAGAGAAATCAGATAGCAATCTCACAATTACAACCCTAGGATGGAATGAACTAATCCACAAGGAAACCGAAACCACAAATCAGCACCATGAAAAAGGGGTAGGATCTGCTAACCCATAAACACTTAGAAGGCCACATAAATAGTGCCTCAACAATCTAGGAACCACTAGTCCATCACTAATCAAACGATCCAACAATCGGAGCCTCAACAGTCTAGAACCCACTAAACCACCAAGTACAGAAGGCCATAACAAGCTCTAGAATACGACAGGAGAAATATAGTCTACCTACAGTCCCAACGGCCACCCATATAACCGAGGAACATAATCAAGTGAAAACAAACCCTCTCGCATCCCATACTACCGGAGCGTACACTGAGCACACAACAAACAAGGGTGGAATCCAAATGAAATATGCATGATGATGTGATATGATGGAAGAGGTGATAGTAACCCCTGTATGCACCTCCCCCGGTGCTCGTAGTCCCAGTAGGAAGACCCATGGTGCGGCGTACCCTCTATACCTCAACTACACCATATACCCCTCCTCTGCCATGCTAGGCCCGTGGCCTCAGGTCCTTGATTGGCAGGTCCCATGGAGTTCCACAACCATATACAGTAATGAACGCACAATTTCAAGAATCAAAACCTTGAGTATGTGCCCAGAATTGAACCTGGTCCAAAATAATAGTAGTGATCTCAAAACCCCGTCAAAGGGTGCTCAAAGTATATCCGGGTATAAATCAGTAATCAGGTCTCAATAACCTTTATAAAGGATGCCCGAAGCGTAACCTGGTATAAATACATAGTAAAACATGTCTAGCACTCTGGCACAGCCGCATCTAGTATCACTGTGAAAAAAAGTGATAAATTCATCGTAATATCATCTCTACTCAAAGAGGTTTAATAAAAGTCAGTTCCAAAAGCCTTTCATAATCATATTACAGAAAATAGGCCCTCGGGGCCATACAGAGTTTAGAAAACCATTTATAGTAGGCCCGAAGCCAAATCGGTAGTAAAATATTCAGAAAAATCCTTTGCATGAATGATATGCTCGCAAAAAAATAGAGTAGCCCAATGGCTCCTAATAACCCTATAGGCCTTGCACAGGCACAATCAACTCATAAGCATAGATATCAGCCTAAAGTAATATCACGATGTCTGAAACTCACAAACATTCCCAAATATCCCACCATCTATAGTCCAAAGGCATATACAAAGGCCACACGGGGCCACAAGGATAATATTACATCACTACAATGAATACTACAAACAACGCATTAAATAAACAGACAGAAAAGGCGGACAAGGTATGGGGTACCAACTTAGAAAACTAACCCAAGGATGCTAATTAATGCAGTTATATCCTATGTACGTAAAGTATAGGTAGGGAAAACCATAGCCTACCTGTCATCCGACGACTAGCTGCGGGAACGACATCGTCCAAGCTCAAACTGCTTTGAGAAAGCCCAATCGCGAATGCACTATCAAAACAATATTCTATGCGTCAAAATGAAGACAATGATACCCATATTTCTACAATTATAGCCGGGTCAAAATTCGGGTCACAAGTGGGCCCCATAACCCAAAGCCAGAAATGAAGGAGAGCACGATGATAACAATGAGCCCAAGAGTGCATGCTCAAAAAATTAAAGGATTTGGACCAGAAATTGGGGCTAAAATAGCCCACCAATTAAGAGAAATCAAAGAGGGAATCAAAGGATTTTATTAGAAATTAACAAGAAAACTTACCAGGTTAAGGTCAGGAAAACAACCACGAACGATGATAATGCTGCTCCAAGAACTTGAATGATCCGGGGTAAAGAAAATGGAGGTTGGAGCTGGTTTTAATGGTGGAAATGAGGTTGGGGTAAATGAAATGGAAGAGAAGAAGTTGGACAACTTAAAGCCTTCCAACCGATGCCATGCGCACGAGGCCAGGCGTTGCGCACATGGCCCATGCATACGCGGTTGCCGCAGGTGCACGGTAGGCCAGGAGCTGGCAAGGCCAGACAATGCCCAGCGCGCATGCTGTCGGGTGCTGTGTATGTGGCCCATGCGCACGTGGCCCATGTAACTTGTAGGCGAAGGACAAGAGGGAGGCAGTTTGCTAGCATCTCAGCTCACACGCAGCCAGCTCATGCATGGGCGATGGCCATGCTTGTTCTACAACAGCCACCAACAACCAGCAACAAGCCAAGGCTAGAATTTCTCACACAGACTCTTGGGAATGCATCCGGGGTCTCGCAAACACAAATGAGTTTAGCTATTCAACTAGAAACGGCATTCCGGATCAAACGGAATCAACAAAAATCCCATCGGAGGTTGATTTAACAAAAAGTGGGCCCACCACCAAAATTTAGCCTTTAGGCCAACTACTCCAAAATGGAACCTAAGGGCCAAAATCAAGTCCAGAAGCCTCAGAATCCGAACCAATAGTACCTATAGCCTAAACATGACATTCTGAAGCTAACAGCGCGGATGAAATTTTCATCTGAGGCCGTCTTCTCCAAATATTGACCAAAGTCAGCCATACAAGCCCAATTGGCCTGAAAACACAGAACAAGAGAGAATTCCAAGCGAAAAAACTCTCGGATCCCAACCAAAAGTTCAACTAGACCAAAGTCCATATTATGGAGCTAACAGAACTATCAAAATTTAATTCTGAGCATGATTACCAAGAATGTTGACTAAACTCAACAAATTCAAATGTTAAGGCTCTAAAACAGGGAAATGGCCATAAAGATAAAACAAATGGACAGGGCGCCAAACTACTAGTCCCAGCAAGCCATAAATGACTTGGGGCCGCTACAGGCAAGCTCTAACAGTACAAAGAAGGCAAAAACACATGAATGACCGGAAGGGTCATTACATCATCCACTACTAAAAAGGACTTTTATCCTCGAATGTCAAGAAGGAAGGAAACATTAGAGACTCCAGAACTGCGGATAATAAGCCTGCACCACTCTCTCGGAAAAACCCAGGTAGCCTCCTCGACAGGATGGAACCCAACAGAACGGAACCAAATGAAAAATAAACCAAGCCAACAAAAGCAACCAAACCTTAACCACTTACTAGTCAAGCTAGATCCCAACCTTTAACTTCAAAAACTCTTAAGTCTTATCAACCAACCTGAACCTTAAGAACTTCAACTGGAAAGCACCACACAACACCTAAACAAAATAGGAACAAGGCAATCACCACACAAAACTCAAATCCTCGACACTACGACCAAGTTCACCCAGAAGTTCAACAACTAAAACCTCTAACTCATGAACTCCTATCTACGCAAAACCCTTTGTACCATACTCATGAAGCTTTACACAAGTCGAACACTCGAGCCACCCTCAAAACATCAACTGGCCCACCAGAGATCCATAGTGCCTGCTGTACTCGACCATGAATGAAGTCACCTTTACACTCAAACTCTCTCCAAGCCAAGCCATAGAATAATACCCTTTAACATCTAAAATACTAACTCGAAGCACATTTTTGAAAACTGCAACACTCTGCTCTGACTAACCATTACCCAATGGATGGATACTTTTGCCAACCACAACCTCGATATCTGAACCCAACTGAACCAACCATCAAAGCCCAACTATAACATATACACAAGGCTCATTAATGACAATGATGAACACTCTGTGTTGAAGGAGAATCTCCCAATTATAGAGACAAACTAACCTCGCTGAACCGTATCAAGTCTGAATCAGCTGGAAGTGAATGAACCAGGGCAACCTGCCCAAGAATACTCAAACCAAAACCCAATATCTGCAAGGAGTGTGGTAAGCCTACCACGAATTCCATTGTCATTAACTAAGCTCAATAATCTAGGAATATCATTGTTTCTCCACATACTCGAATGCCAGTCAGGTTTAAGATTACCTTACTAGTATCACTTCAGGAAAAAGTCCACCATGCCGCGAATATAAAGTCAAAACTCCTCTTAGGCAAAGAAAAGGATGCCCGAAGCCCACGGTTTCCACCTAGCTATTGCAATTTCATAATCTTTCAACTCATCCTCAAGCTCACAACACCCGCTCTGCTGTACTAGTACACAAACCACCAACCTATCGAAGAACTATCCAAGTAACGACTAACTCCTAAAGCACCAAAGGAGACTTTTGATCTCAAAGCACCCTTAGGAACCAACATAACCTCGCTAGTCTCAAACCACACAACCTGATCACATATACCATACACCCATTGATCCTCAAATTGACGTCGCTGAAATGTCCAACCAAGGTAGAATGGACCTCGTACTGCCAAGAACACCATTGGGATCTGGCAGGTCAAGACTAATCCAATAGTTAGACAAGGACTTGATATCCAAGGCCAACAGCCACTCCGAACTGAGATAGAAAAGCTAAGTTGTTTGTAATCACTATTTTTTGGTTCAAAGATGATGTAACTCAAGAGAACCTCCCACAAACCATCTGATGTAACCTCCTAGCCCATAATTCTGAAATCCAACTCTAATTGCCAATCGATTCCTCTGTCAAACCTCTGAGTAGACCCATACACTGCCAATGAACAGTTATAGGAACCAAAGCTAACTAACTAATGAATATACAATTTGCCCAATCCATAGATTCTACTGAGACTTGGGTCACCCAAGGAACATAGCAAACAAATCACAGCTAGTGCAACAACCTCCAAAGGTAGTACTGAAAATGGTTACTACCACGATCTCTTAACGGAAGGAATCCTGACCTCAAACATATCGAAGGGAAATGCCACTGCACTCTATTGTTGGTTGGATCAAGTCACCAACACACAAACTAAATCAAACCCTCAGTCATCACCCCAGTCAACTACTAGAAACCCATACATACTAACAAGGAGTCATCTCCTTCCTCTTTCAAACCAAATGAAACCCTTCCAAAGATACACCAAAACTAATAGACTCTTTCTCAGAAGATCCTGGAGTTGTTCCTTTAGCTCCCACAACCCTACTGGCAACACTTGATAAAGCAGGAAAAGAATAGGACGAATGACCAACTCAACCAAAATGCTACGGTCACGACTCAACCATGATGCTACAGCTAAAACATGACCACAAATCCATAACCAAAACTCAATCCTTTCAACCTGAACTGGGGAGAACAATGAAAACAATCCAACCAGACTTGAAACAGAAGGAAAATAACAAAAACATCCCATTCACATGCCAACTTCCTAAACCAAACAATAATTAGAGAAGGTCAATTCTAATTTCCCGAGAAAAGCTAAACCATCCGATGCTCACTAGCATAACGAACACCACTCTCTTTAAGATAAAACTCAATCTCTGGAAAATAACCACTGGTATCGCACCAAACCAACAGAAGGAATTCTAGCAAATACTAGAGAATGGCCTAGGCAACAACCACCCAAGACCGCTAGGAATCAAATAACTTAAACCAATTCTCTAGAAGAACAATGAAACTGGAAATAAAACCAACCAGGTAGGGAGGCTATCAACACCTACCCACGAGCCACAACCCCAAGTAGTCATCTCTCAAGGACAACTCACCCCATCCGTTACTAAAAGAATCAGCCTATCGATAAAACACACGCATAGGTACTACGAATCAAGTAGTGAAACAACTAAACAAGGAAAGCATGTAGGAATATAAACAAAAACATGAAAAGGGGTAGATTCACAATGCGAACAATGCTATCACCAACTGAAGGTAACAAAAGTCATACCTGAAGCAACGATATATGGGACATCCACCTCTGGCCTACCAAGAGGGGACTCAGACGGATGCTGTCTATCACTGGACTGAGTAGTCGATGTTGAAGGCTCAACCATCCCTCATCGTGGACAATCTCTAAAATAATAACCAATCGCCCCACAACCAAAGCAACCCAAAGAAGCCCTACTCAGACGCACGGTGCTTGTTGACTCTTGGTGAATACCTGAACCCCCTGGCTATAAGCCATCTCTAACCATCTAGGGACCACCCCTACAACCCTATACACTACCTCTCATTGTCTGGATACCACCCTTAATACCCTGCACACTGTCTCTAGCCGGTTTCACTGGAACTCTGGGAGATAAGACATGCTGACCCTGTTGAATAAAAGGTATGATCGTGCAGTAATCCCTAGCAAAGTGCCCACACTCACCGCACTGAAAACAAGCTTTACCAGATGAAGTCTTATGGGAAGATCTCACTGAACCTAACTTGCCACCATGGCCTACACCCCCTGAATGCGAACCTCAAAGAACTTGAGTTGTAACGTGTCTACTCTTCTCAACAAGCTCTGTACAACCACCCTTTGGAACCTGTGGAGCCACTGAAACTGGCCTGCGAGATAGGAAGCGATAAAACTGATCCCTAGTAGATAATCCCCTACCTCGAGTCTAAGAACCTCAAAAATAGCCCTGACAATGGCGTCTCTTAGCACTACCTCCATATGCCTTGCGGCATAACCCCTCTATAGCCCAAGCATGATGATCAACTACCTGAAGAAAGGCAGTCCCAACAGCAACCAAGTGCTCGATTGCCAAACGGAGCGGTGAAATTAATCCTCCAACAAAACCCTGAACTCTCTCAAACTCTGGAGGCACAGTCCTAGCAGTGCACCTAACCACCTCGTGGTACCTTGCCTCATACTTAAAAAAAACATACAAACCTACTGAAGACCTGGAATCTCAAATCTAACTGAAGCATCGCTCGAAGAACCAGGTACTGCCACTACATATAGTGCTAAAACACCCATCGGAGGACAGTCCTAGCCACGGTATCCTGAAGAACTGGGGTAGCCATAAATCTTACCAAAGGCTGGTCAAACCCCACACCCCTATCTGATACGGTAAGCTCCCTCTCTAAAATCTTGGCGCTAGAGGAAATACTGAAGCAACAGACATAAAAGCCTCGACATCACCCTCTGTCATACTTGTCCTAGGCATCTGAGAAGGAATGAAGTAAATGAGGTTTAAATGTCAATAGAGCCAGGAACGCATGATAAGGATCCAAGAATATGGAACTTTTCCTAATAATTCCCAGTAGCCTCCTGCAAATAGGATACGGACGTCATCGTACCGATCTGCGAGACTCTACTTAGACACTTACTCTTGTACCAACGACACTAGAGAACCTAGAGCTCTAATACCAAGTTGTCATGACCCGATTTATCAGGTTATGATGTTACCTACAACCTCTCAGTAGGCAAAGCAATTCCTGCAGCCCAGAACGATTAGTAATGGGCTACCACCTAACCAATATGCACAATATAAGCAGAAATTAAGCAGAAGTTGATGTAAGAAAAATACAACACAGAAGCAAAAATCAGAATATATATATAAATGAGAAAACTACACCAACCGCAAGACTTGGTATCGATAGTACAAGAGCATCTAATAGAATACAAGTGCTAGAAGTAACAAAATAATAAGTACATCTGTGTTCGAATATACAAAGAGTAATATCGCCAAAAGATGAGATATGGTCAATCCCCGGTGGACAAAAGCTTACCCTAGTCTCAAATATCCAAAAGCTGCACGAGTCTCCATGCAATAAACAGTGAATGCTCATACTTATATCTTGACCAAAAAGATGCAGAAGTGTAGTATGAGCACTAATTGCTAAGAAATAGGTACCCAGTAGGCATCATCACCCGAATGAGCGCATATAAGATATAAAAATAGTAAGCAGTAGATAGCAAGAAAGCAGTCACAGAAACAATAGAGAAAGCACATGGAAACTAGCACGGATAGAAGTCAACAAGAATTACAAACAAGCTATGCTAGCCACAAAAGATATATATAACACAGAACAAAAGAACACACCTGGAGTCCTTGCAAAAACAATATATATATATATATATAAAGAGAAAGTTTAAAAAGATGGAGGTATACCGATAACCTCAAGTAAAAAGGAAATGAAGGAAAGCAGTAAACATAATCAAGCTAGAATCATATAACAAACGGAATCATGGTTCAAAACACCACTCAAGATCAGAAAAATCAAATAGCAATCTCATAATTACAACCCTAGGATGGAATAAACTAAGCCATAAGTAAACCGAAACCACTAATCAGCACCATGAAAAAAGGGTAGGATCCGCTAACCCATAAACACTCATAAGGCAACATAAACACTGCCTCAATAATCTAGAAACAACTAGTCCATCACTAATCAAATGATCCAACAATCGAAGTCTCAACAAGCTAGAACCCACTAAACCACCAAGTACCAAAGGCTATAAAAAGCTCTATAATACGACAGGAGAAATATAATCTACCTACAGTCCCAACGGCCGCCCATACAACTGAGGAACACAATCAAGTGAAAATAAACACTCTGGCATCTAATACTACCGGAGCGTACATTGAGCACATAACAAACAAGGGTGAAATTCGAATAAAATATGCATGATGGTGTAATATGATGGAACTCGTGATAGTAACCCCTGTATGCACCTCTCCCGGCACCGGTAGGCTTAGTAGAAGGACCCATGGTAGGAATTACCCGTTATACCTAAACTACACCATATACCCATCCTTCGACATACTAGGCCCATGGCCTCAGGTCCTGGATCAGCAGGGCCCCATGGAGGTTTACAACCACATACAGTAATTAATGCGCAATCTCAAAAATCAAAACCTCGTAGTATGAGTCCAGAATCTAACTGGGTCTAAAATAGTAATAGTGATCTCAAATCCCCGTCAAAGGGTGCCCAAAGTGTATCTGGGTCTAAATAAGTAATCAAGTCTCAATAACCCTTATAAAGGGTGCCCAAAGTGTATCCGGGTCTAAATATGTAGTAAAACATGTCAAGCACTCTAGCACAGCTGCGGCTAGTAATAGTGTGAAAATTGGTGATAAAATCATCATAATATCCTCTCTACTCCAAGAGGTTTCATAAAAATTAGTTCCAAAACCCTTTCATAATCATATTACCGAAAATAGGTCTTCGGGGCAAATGCAGAGTTTAGAAAACCGTTTACAGTAGGCTCGAAGCCAAATCAGTAGTAAAACATGCAGAAAAATCCTTTGCATGAATGATATGCTCATAAACAAATAGATTAGCCCAAGGGCTCGTAACAACCCTATCGTCCATGCACAAGCACAATCAGCTATACAACACGGATATCCAGCCTAAAGTAATATCATGATGTCTGGGACTCACGGATATTCCCAAATATCCCACTATCTATGATCCGAAGGCATATACAAAGGCCATACGAGGCCACAAGGGTAATATTACAGTACTACAATGAACACTACAAACAACAAATGAAATAAATGGACAAAAAAGGCAAACAAGGTCTGGGGTACCAACCTAGAAAACCAAGCCAAGGATGCTACTTAATGCAGCTATAGCCTATATACGCAGAGTCAAGGTAGGGAAAACCATAACCTACTTGTCGTCCGATGACTAGCTGCGGGAACAGTGTCGTTTAAGCTTGAACTACTTCGAGAAATCCCAAATCGTGAACACCCTATCAAAATAGTATTTTATGCATCAAAATAAAGCCAATGACACCCATATTGCTACAATTATAACAAGGTTGAAATTCGAGTCACAAGAGGGCCCGTGGGCCCCACATCCAAAAGCTGGAAATGAAGGAGCGCACGATAATCACAATGATCCCAAGAGTGCATGCTCAAAGAATTAAAGGATTTGGACCAGAAATTGGGGCTAAAACAGCCCATCAATTAGGAGAAATCAAAGAGGGAATCAAAGGATTTTATTGGAAATTAACAAGAAAACTTACCAAGTTAAGGGCAGGAAAACAACCACGAAGCGATGATAATCCTGCTCCAAGAACTTGAATGATCAGGGGTAAAGAAAATGGAGGTTGGAGCTGTTTTAATGGTGGAAATGAGGTTGGGGTAAATGAAATGGAGGAGAAGAAGTTGGCCAACTTAAAGCCTTCCAACTGATGCCATGCACACGAGGCCAGGCGTTGCGCACGTGGCCCATGGGCACGCGGCCCAAGTAATGTGTAGGCGAAGGCCAAGAGGGAGGCAGTTGGCTAGCGCCTCAGCTTGCACGTGGCCAGCTCATGCATGGGCGATGGCCATGCTGGTGCTGCAACAGCCACCAGCAACCAGCAACAAGCCAAGGCTAGAATTTCTCACACAGACTCTTGGGAATGCATCCGGGGTCTCGCAAACACAAATGAGTTTAGCTATTCAACTAGAAACGACATTTCGGATCCAACGGAATTGACAAAAATCCCATCGGAGGTTGATTTAAAAAAAAGTGGACCCACCACCAAAAATTAGCCTTTAGGCCAACTAATCCAAAACGGAACCTAAGGGCCAAAATCAAGTCGAGAAGCCTCAGAATCCGAACCAATAGTACTTATAGCATAAACTTGACATTCCGAAGCTAACAGCGCGGATGGAATTTCCATCCGAGGACGTCTTCTCCAAACATTGACCAAAATCAGCCATACAAGCCAAATTGGCTTGAAAACACAGAACAAGAGAGAATTCCAAGCTGAAAAGCTCTCGGATCCCAACCAAAAGTTCAACTAGACCAAAGTCCAAATTATCGAGCTAGCAGAACTGTCGGAATTTAATTTCGAGCATGATTACAAAGAATGTTGACTAAAGTCAACAAATTCAAATGTTAAGGCTCTAAAATAGGGAAATAACTATAAAGACAAAACAAATGGACTCGGCGCCGAACTACTAGTCCCAGCAAGCCATAAATGACTTGGGGCCACTACAGGCAAGCTTTAACAATACAAAGAAGGCAAAAACACATGAATGACCGGAAGGGTCATTATATCATCCACTACTAAAAAGGACTTTCGTCCTCGAAAGTCAAGAAGGAAGGAAACAACAGAGACTCCAGAACTGCGGATACTAAGCCTGCACCACTTTTCGGAAAAACCCAGGTAGCCTCCTTGACAGGATGGCACCCAACAGAACGGAACCAAACGGAAAATAAACCAAGCCAACAAAGGCAACCAAACCTTAACCACTTACTAGTCAAGCTAGATCCCAACCTTTAACTTCAAAAACTGTTAAGGCTTATCAACCAATCTGAACCTTAAGAACTTCAACCGGAAAGCACCACACAACACCGAAACCAAATAGGAACAAGGCAATCAACACACAGAAATCAAATCCTCGACACTACGACCAAGTTTGCCCAGAAGGTCAACAACAAAAACCTCTAACTCATGAACTCCTAGCTACGCAAAACCCTTTGTACCATACTCATGAAGCTTTACACAAGTCAAACACTCGACCCACCCTTAAAACATCAACTGGCCCACCAGAGATCCATAGTGCCTACTGTACTCGACCATGAATGAAGTCACCTTTACACTCAAACTCTCTCCAAGCCAAGCCATAGATTAATACCCTTTGACATCCAAAATACTAACTCGAAGAACATTTTTGAAAACTCCAACTCTATGCTCTGACTGACCATTACCCAATGGATGGATACTTTTGCTAACCACAACCTCGATATCTGAACCTAACGGAACCAACCATCAAAGCCCAACTATAACATATACACAAGGTTCATGAATGACATGGATGAACACTCTATGTTGAAAGAGAATCTCCAAACTATAAAGACAAACTAACCTCGCTGAACCGTATCAAGTCTGAATCGGCTGGAAGTGAATGAACCAGGGCAACTTGCCCAAGAATACCCAAACCAAAACCCAATATCTGCAAGGAGTGTGGTAAGCCTACCACGAATTCCATTGTCATCAACTAAGCTCCATACTCTAGGAATATCATTGTTTCTCCATAGACTCGAATGCCAGTCAAGTTTAAGATTACCTTAGTAGTATCACTTCAGGAAGAAGTCCACCATGTCGCGAATATAAAGTCAAAACTCCTCGTAGGCAAAGAAAAGGATGCCCGAAGCCCACGGTTTCCACCTAGCTATTGCAATTTCATAATCTTTCAACTCATCCTCAAGCTCACAACACCCGCTCTGCTGTACTAGTACACAAACCACCAACCTATCAAAGAATCATCCAAGTCACGACTCTAACTCCTAAAGCACCAAAGGAGACTTTCGATCTCAAAGCACCATTAGGAACCAACATAGCCTCGCTAGTCTCAAACCGCACAACCTGATCACATATACCATACACCCGCTGATCCTCAAATTGACGCCGCTGGAATGTCCAACCAAGGTAGAATGGACCTCGTACTGCCAAGAACACCATTGGGATCTAGCAAGTCAAGACTAATCCAATAGTTAGACAAGGACTTGATATCCAAGGCCAACAGCCACTCTGAACTGAGATAGAGAATCTAAGTTGTTTGTAATCACTATTTTTTTGTTCAAAGATGATGTAACCCAGGAGAACCTCCCACAAACCATCTGATGTAACCTCCTAGCCCATAATTCTGAAATCCAACTCTAATTGCCAATCGATGCCTCTGTCAAACCTCTGAGTAGACCCATACACTGCCAATGACCACTTATAGGAACCAAAGCTAGCTAACCTATGAATATATAATTTCCCCAATCCGTAGATTCTACTGAGACTTGGGTCACCCAAAGAACATAGCAAACAAATCGCAGCTAGTGCAACAACCTCCAAAGGTATTACTGAAAATGGCTACTACCACGATCTCTTAAGGGAAGGAAACCTGACCTCAAACCTATCGAAGGGAAATGCCACTGCACTCTATTGTTGGTTGGATCAAGTCACCAACACACAAACTAAATGAAACCCTCAGTCACCACCCCAGTCGGCTACTAGCAACCTATACATACTAACAAGGAGTCATCTCCTTCCTCTTTCAAACCAAATGAAACCTTTCCAAAGATACACCAAAACTAATAGACTCTTTCTCAGAAGATACTGGAGTTGTTCCTTTAGCTCCCACAACCCTACTGGCAACACTTGATAAAGCAGGAAAAGAATAGAACGAATGCCTAACTCAACAAAAATGCTACGGTCACGACTCAACCATGATGCTACAGCTAAAACATGACCACAATCCATAACCAAAACTCAATCCTTTCAACCAGAACTGGGGAGAACATTGAAAACAATCCAACCAGACTTGAAACAGAAGGAAAATAACAAAAACAACCCATTCACATGCCAACTTCCTAAACCAAACAATAATTAGAGTATGTCAATTCTAATTTCCCGAGAAAAGCTAAACCATCCAATGCTCACCGGCATAACCAACACCACTCTCTTTAAGACAAAAACTCAATCTCTAGCACATAACCACTGGTATCACACCAAACCAACAGAAGGACTTCTAGGAAATACTAGAGAATGGCCTAGGCAACAACCACCCAAGACCGCTAGGAATCAAATAACTTAAACCAATTCTCTAGAAGAACAATGAAACCGAAAATAAAACCAAACAGGTAGGGAGGCTATCAAGACCTACCCACGAGCCACAACCCCAAGTAGTCACCTCTCAAGGAAAACTCACCCCATCCATCACTAAAAGAATCAGCCTATCAATAAAACGTACGCATAGGTACTACAACTCAAGTATTAAAACAACTAAACAAGGAAAACAGGTAGGCATATAAACAAAAACATGAAAAGGGGTAGATTCACAATGCGAACAATGCTATCGCCAACTGAAGGTAACAAAAGTCATACCTGAAGCAACGATATCTGGGACTTCCACCTCTGGCCTACCAAGAGGGGCATCAGACGGATGGTGTCTATCACTGTACTGAGTATTTGATGTTGAAGGCTCAACCATCCCTCATCGGGGACAATCTCTAAAATAATAACCAATCACCCCACAACCAAAGCAACCCAAAGAAGCCCTACTCAGACGCACGGTGCCTGTCGACTCTTGGCGAATACCTGAACCACCTGGCTATAAGCCATCTCTAACCATCTAGGGACCACCCCTACAACCCTATACACTACCTCTCGCTGTCTGGATACCACCCCTAATACCCTGCACACTGCCTCTAGCCGGTTTCACTTGAACTCTGGGAGATAAGACCTGCTGACCCTGCTGAATAGAAGGTGTGATCGTGCAGTAATCCCTAGCAAAGTGCCCACACTCACTGCACTGAAAACAAGCTTTACCAGATGAAGTCTTATGGGAATATCTCGCTGAACCTGACTTGCCACCATGGCCTACACACCCTGAATGCGAAACTCAAAGAACTTGAGTTGTACCGTGTCTACTCTTCTCAACAAGCTCTGTACAACCACCCTTTAGAACTTGTGGAGCCACTGAAACTGGCCTGCTAGATAGGAAGCGATGAAACTGATCCCTAGTAGATAATCCCCTACCTCGAGTCTAAGAACCTCAAAAATAGCCCTGACAATGGTGCCTCTTAGCACTACCTCTATATGGCTTGCGACAAAACCCCTCTATAGCCCAAGCATGATGATCAACTACCTGAAGAAAGGTAGTCCCAACAGCAACCAAGTGCTCGATTGCCAAACAGAGCGGTAAAATTAATCCTCCAACAAAACCCTAAACTCTCTCAAACTCTGTAGGCACAGTCCTAGCAGTGCACCTAACCACCTCGTGGTACCTTGCCTCATACTTCAAAAACAACATGCAAACCTACTGAAGACCTGGAATCTAAAATCTAACTGAAGCATCACTCGAAGAACCAGGTACTGCCACTACATATAGTGCTAAAACACCCATCGGAGGACTCAAAGTCCTAGCCACGGTATCCTGAAGAACTGGGGTAGCCATAAATCTTACCAAAGGCTGGTCAAACCCCACACCCCTATCTGATATGGTAAGCTCCCTCTCTAAAATCTTGGCGCTAGAGGAAATACTGAAGCAACAGGCATAGAAGCCTCGACATCACCCGCTGTCATACTCGTCCTAGGCATCTAAGAAGGAATGAAGTAAATGAGGTTTAAATGTCAATAGAGCCAGGAACGCACGATAAGGATCCAAGAATATGGAACTTTTCCTAATAATTCCCTATAGCCTCCTGCAAATAGGATACGGACGTCATCGTACCGATCTGCAAGACTCTACTTAGACACTTACTCTTGTACCAACGACACTAGAGAACCTAGAGCTCTAATACCAAGCTGTCATGACCCAATTTATCAGGTCATGATGTTACCTACAACCTCTCAGTAGGCAAAGCAATTCCTGCAGCCCAGAACGATTAGTAATGGGCTACCACCTAACCAATATGCACAATATAAGCAGAAATTAAGCCGAAGCTGATATAAGAAAAATACAACACAGAAGCAAAAATCAGAATATATATATAAATGAGAAAACTACACGAACCCCAAGACTTGGTATCGATAGTACAAGAGCATCTAATAGAATACAAGTGCTAGAAGTAACAAAATAATAAGTACATCTGTGTTCGAATATACAAAGAGTAATATCACCAAAAGATGAGATGTGGTCAATCCCCGGTGGACAGAAGCTTACCCTAGTCTCAAATATCCAAAAGTTGCATGAGTCTCCATGCAATAAACAGCGAAAGCTCATACTTATATCTGCACCAAAAAGATGCAGAAGTGTAGTATGAGCACTAATTGCTAAGAAAGAGGTACCCAGTAGGCATCATCACCCGAATGAGCGCATATAAGATATAAAAATAGTAAGCAGTAGATAGCAAAAAAGCAGTCACAGAAACAATAGAGAAAGCACATGGAAACTAGCATGGATAGAAGTCAACAAGAATTACAAACAAGCTATGCTAGCCACAAAAGATATATATAACACAGAACATAGGTAAGGGAAATAAGAACACACCTGGAGTCCTTGCAACAACAATATATATATATAAAGAGAAAGTTTAAAAATATGCAGGTATACCGATAACCTCAAGTAAAAAGAAAATGAAGGGAAGCAGTAAACATAATCAAGCTAGAGCCATATAACTAATGGAATCATGGTTTAAAACACCACTCAAGATTAGAAAAATCAAATAGCAATCTCATAATTACAACCCTAGGGATGGAATAAACTAAGCCACAAGGAAACCGAAACCACTAATCAGCACCATGAAAAAAGGGTAGGATCCGCTAAACCATAAAAACTCATAAGGCCACATAAACAGTGCCTCAATAATCTAGAAACCACTAGTCCATCACTAATCAAATGATCCAACAATCGAAGTCTCAACAAGCTACAACCCACTAAACCACCAAGTACCAAAGGCTATAAAAAGCTCTATAATACGATAGGAGAAATATAATCTACCTACAGTCCCAACGGCCGCCCATAAAACTGAGGAACACAATCAAGTGAAAATAAACCCTCTGGCATCCCATACTACCGGAGCGTACATTGAGCACATAACAAACAATGGTGAAATTCGAATAAAATATGCATGATGGTGTAATATGATGGAACTCGTGATAGTAACCCTTGTATGAACCTCTCCCGGCACCGGTAGGCTTAGTAGAAGGACCCATGGTAGGAATTACTCGTTATACCTAAACTACACCGTATACCCCTCCTTCGACATACTAGGCCCATGGCCTCAGGTCCTGGATCGGCAAGGCCCATGGAGGTTTACAACCACATACAGTAATGAATGCACAATCTCAAAAATCAAAACCTCATAGTATAAGTCCAGAATCTAACAGGGTCTAAATTAGTAATAGTGATCTCAAAACCCCGTCAAAGGGTGCCCGAAGTGTATCTGGATCTAAATAAGTAATCAAGTCTCAATAACCCTTATAAAGGGTGCCCAAAGCGTATCCAGGTCTAAATATGTAGTAAAACATGTCAAGCACACTAGCACAACTGCGGCTAGTATCAGTGTGAAAATTGGTGATAAAATCATCATAATATCCTCTCTACTCCAAGAGGTTTCATAAAAATTAGTTCCAAAACCCTTTCATAATCATATTACCGAAAATAGGCCTTCGGGGCTAATGCAGAGTTTAGAAAACCGTTTATAGTAGGCTCGAAGCCAAATCAGTAGTAAAACATGCAGAAAAATCCTTTGTATGAATGATATGCTCACAAACAAATAGATTAGCCCAAGGGCTCATAACAACCCTATCGGCCGTGCACAAGCACATTCAACTATACAACACGGATATCCAGCCTAAAGTAATATCATGATGTCTGGGACTCACGGATATTCCAAAATATCCCACCGTCTATGATCCGAAGGCATATACAAAGGCCATACGAGGCCACAAGGGTAATATTACAGTACTTCAATGAATACTACAAACAACACATGAAATAAATGGACAAAAAAGGCAAACAACGTCTGGGGTACCAACCTATAAAACCAATCCAAGGATGCTAATTAATGCAGCTATAGCCTATATACGCAGAGTCTAGGTAGGGAAAACCATAACCTACTTGTCGTCCGATGACTAGCTGCGGGAACAGTGTCGTTTAATCTTGAACTACTTCGAGAAATCCCAAATCGTGAACACACTTTCAAAAAAGTATTTTATGCATCAAAATAAATCCAATGACACCCATATTGCTATAATTATAACTAGGTTGAAATTCGAGTCACAAGCGGGCCCGTGGACACCGCATCCAAAAGCTGGAAATGAAGGACCGCACGATAATCACAATGATCCCAAGAGTGAATGCTCAAAGAATTAAAGGATTTGGACCAAAAATTGGGGCTAAAACAACCCACCAATTAAGTGAAATCAAAGAGGGAATCAAAGGATTTTATTAGAAATTAACAAGAAAACTTACCAGGTTAAGGTCAGGAAAACAACCACGAAGCGATGATAATCCTGCTCCAAGAATTGAATGATCAGGGGTAAAGAAAATGGAGGTTGGAGATAGTTTTAATGGTGGAAATAAGGTTGGTGTAAATGAAATGGAAGAGAGGAAGTTGGCCAACTTAAAGCCTTCCAACCGATGCCATGCGCACGAGGCCAGGCATTGCGCACGCGGCCCAGGTAACGTGTAGGCGAAGGCCAAGAGGGAGGCAGTTGGCTAGCGCCTCAGCTCGCACGCGGCCAGCTCATGCATGGGCGATGGCCATGCTGGTGCTGCAACAGCCACCAGCAACAAGCCAAGGCTAGAATTTCTCACACGGACTCTTAGGAATGTATCCGGGGTATCGCAAACACAAATGAGTTTAGCTATTCAACTAGAAATGGCATTCCGGATCCAACGGAATTGACAAAAATCCCATCGGAGGTTGATTTAACAAAAAGTGGGCCCACCACCCAAAATTAGCCTTTAGGCCAACTATTCCAAAACGGAACCTAAGGGCCAAAATCAAGTCCTGAAGCGTCAGAATCCGAACCAATAGTACTTATAGCCTAAACTTGACATTCCGGAGCTAACAGCGCGGATGAAATTTCCATCGGAGGCTGTCTTCTCCAAACATTGACCAAAGTCAGCCATACAAGCCCAAATGGCCTGAAAACACATAACAAGAGACAATTCTAAGCTGAAAAGCTCTCGGATCCCAACCAAAAGTTCAACTAGACCAAAGTCCATATTATGGAGCTAATTGAACTGTCGGAATTTAATTTCGAGCATGATTACAAAAAATGTTGACTAAAGTCAACAAATTCAAATGTTAAGGCTCTAAAACAGGTAAACAACCATAAAGACAAAACAAATGGACTGGGCGCCAAACTACTAGTCCCAGCAAGCCATAAATGGCTTGGAGCAGCTACATGCAAGCTCTAACAGTACAAAGAAGGCAAAAGCACATGAATGACCGGAAGGGTCATTACATCATCCACTACTAAAAAGGACTTTCGTCCTCGAAAGTCAAGAAGGAAGGAAACAACAGAGACTCCAGAACTGCGGATACTAAGCCTGCACCACTCTCTCGGAAAAACCCAGGTAGCCTCCTTGATAGGATGGCACCCAACAGAACGAAACCAAACGGAAAATAAACCAAGCCAACAAAGGCAACCAAACCTTAACCACTTACTAGTCAAGCTAGATCCCAACCTTTAACTTCAAAAACTGTTAAGGCTTATCAACCAACCTTAACCTTAAGAACTTCAACCGGAAAGCACCACACAACACCGAAACCAAATAGGAACAAGGCAATCAACACACAGAACTCAAATCCTCGACACTACGACCAAGTTCACCTAGAAGGTCAACAACCAAAACCTCTAACTCATGAACTCCTAGCTACGAAAAAACCTTTGTACCATACTCATGAAGCTTTACACAAGTCGAACACTCGAGCCACCCTTAAAACATCAACTGGCCCACCAGAGATCCATTGTGCCTGCTGTACTTGACCACGAATGAAGTCACCTTTACACTCAAACTCTCTCCAAGCCAAGCCATAGAATAATACCCTTTGACATCCAATGGATGGATACTTTTGCTAACCACAACCTCGATATCTGAACCCAACTGAACCAGCCATCAAAGCCCAACTATAACATATACACAAGGGTCATGAATGACATGGATGAACATTTTGTGTTGAAGGAGAATCTCCCAACTATAGAGACAAACTAACCTCACTGAACCGTATCAACTCTGAATCGGCTGGAAGTGAATGAACCAGGGCAACCTGCCCAAGAATACCCAAACCAAAACCCAATATCTGCAAGGAGTGTGGTAAGCCTACCACGAATTCCATTGTCATCAACTAAGCTCCATACTCTAGGAATATCATTGTTTCTCCACATACTCGAATGCCAGTCAGGTTTAAGATTACCTTACTAGTATCACTTCAGGAAGAATTCCACCATGTCGCGAATATAGAGTCAAAACTCCTCGTAGGCAAAGAAAAGGATGCCCGAAGCCCACGGTTTCCACCTAGCTATTGCAATTTCATAATCTTTCAACTCATCCTACAGCTCACAACACCCCTTCTGCTGTACTAGTAGACAAACCACCAACCTATCAAAGAACCATCCAAGTCACAACTCTAACTCCTAAAGCACCAAAGGCGACTTTTAATCTCAAAGCACCATTAGGAACCAACATAGCCTCACTAGTCTCAAACCGCACAACCTGATCACATATACCATACACCCGCTGATCCTCAAATTGACGCCACTGAAATGTCAAACCAAGGTAGAATGGACCTCGTACTTCCAAGAATACCATTGGGATCTGGAAAGTCAAGACTAATCAAATAGTTAGACAAGGACTTGATATCCAAGGCCAACAGCCACTCCGAACTGAGATAGAGAAGCTAAGTTGTTTGTAATCACTATTTTTTGGTTCAAAGATGATGTAATCCAAGAGAACCTCCCACAAACCATCTGATGTAACCTACTAGCCCATAATTCTGAAATCCAACTCTAATTGCCAATAGATGCGTCTGTCAAACCTCTAAGTAGACCCATACACTGCCAATGAACACTTATAGGAACCAAAGCTAACTAACCTCTAAATATACAATTTGCCCAATCCGTAGATTCTACTGAGACTTGGGTCACCCAAAGAACATAGCAAACAAATCGCAGCTGGTGCAACAACCTCCAAAGGTAGTACTGAAAATGGTTACTACCACGATCTCTTAAGGGAAGGAATCCTGACCTCAAACCTATCGAAGGGAAATTCCACTGCACTCTATTGTTGGTTGGATCAAGTCACCAACACACAAACTAAATCAAACCCTCAGTCATCACCCCAGTCAGCTACTAGCAACCTTACATACTAACAAGGAGTCATCTCCTTCCTCTTTCAAACCAAATGAAACCCTTCCAAAGATACACCAAAACAAATAGACTCTTTCTCAGAAGATCCTGGAGTTGTTCCTTTAGCTCCCACAACCCCACTGGCAACACTTGATAAAAAAGGAAAAGAATAGGACGAATGCCCAACTCAACCAAACTGCTACGGTCACTACTCAACCATGATGCTACAGCTAAAACATGACCACAAATCCAAAACCAAAACTCAATCCTTTCAACCAGAACTGGGGAGAACAATGAAAACAATCCAACCAGACTTGAAACAGAAGGAAAATAACAAAAACAACCCATTCACATGCCAACTTCCTAAACCAAACAATAATTAGAGAAGGTCAATTCTAATTTCCCGAGAAAAGCTAAACCATCCAATGCTCACCGGCATAACCAACACCACTTTCTTTAAGACAAAAACTCAATCTCTGGAACATAACCACTGGTATCAAACCAAACCAATAGAAGGACTTCTAGCAAATACTAGAGAATGGCCTAGGCAACAACCACCCAAGACGGGTAGGAATCAAATAACTTAAACCAATTCTCTAGAAGAACAATGAAACCGGAAATAAAACCAACTAGGTAGGGAGGCTATCAAGACCTACCCACGAGCCACAACCCCGAGTAGTCACCTCTTAAGGACAACTCACCCCATCAATTACTAAAAGAATCAACCTATCGATAAAACAAACGCATAGGTACTACAACTCAAGTAGTAAAACAACTAAACAAGGACAACAGGTAGGCATATAAACAAAAACATGAAAAGGGGTAGATTCACAATGCGAACGATATCTGGGGCTTTCACCTCTGGCCTACCAAGAGGGGCATCAGACGGATGGTGTCTATCACTGGACTGAGTAGTCAATGTTTAAGGCTCAACCATCCCTCATCAGGGACAATCTCTAAAATAATAACCAATTGACCCACAACCAAAGCAACCCAAAGAAGCCCAACTCAAACGCATGGTGCCTGTCGACTCTTGGCGAATACCTGAACCACCTGGCTATAAGCCATCTCTAACCATCTAGGGACCACCCCTACAACCCTATACACTACCTCTCGCTGTCTGGATACCACCCCTAATACCCTACACATTGCCTTTAGCCGGTGGCACTGGAACTCTAGGAGATAAGACCTGCTGACCTTGCTGAATAGAAGGTGTGATCGTGTAGCAATCCCTAGAAAAGTGCCCACACTTACCGCACTGAAAACAAGCTTAACCAAATGAAGTCTTATGGGAAGATCTCACTGAACCTGACTTGCCACCATGTCCTACACGCCCTGAATTCGAACCTCGAAGAACTTGAGTTGTACCGTGTCTACTCTTCTCAACAAGCTTTGTACAACCACCCTTTGGAACCTGTGGAGCCACTGAAACTGGCCTGCTAGATAGTAACTGATGAAACTGATCCCTAGTAGATAATCCCCTACCTCGAGTCTAAGAACCTGAAAAATAGCCCTGATAATGGCGCCTCTTAGCACTACCTCCATATGCCTTGCGACATAATCCCTCTATAGCCCAAGCATGATGATCAACTACCTGAATAAAGGTAGTCCCAATAGCAACCAAGTGCTCGATTGCCAAACGGAGTGGTGAAATTAATCCTCCAACAAAACCCTGAACTCTCTCAAACTCTGTAGGCACAGTCCTAGCAGTGCACCTAACCACCTCGTGGTACCTTGCCTCATACTTCAAAAACAACATACAAACCTGCTGAAGACCTGGAATCTCAAATCTAGCTAAAGCATCGCTCGAAGAACCAGGTACTTCCACTACATATAGTGCTAAAACACCCACCAGAGGACTCGAAGTCCTAGCCATGGTATCTTGAAGAACTGGGGTATCCATAAATCTTACCAAAGGCTGGTCAAACCCCACACCCCTATCTGATACGGTAAGCTCCCTCCCTAAAATCTTGGCACTAGAGGAAATACTGAAGCAACAAGCATAGAAGCCTCGACATCACCCGCCGTCATACTCGTCCTAGGCATCTTAGAAGGAATGAAGTAAATGAGGTTTAAATGTCAATAGATCCAGGAACGCACGATAAGGAGCTAAGAATATGGAACTTTTCCTAATAATTCCCTGTAGCCTCCTGCAAATAGGATACGAACGTCATCGTACCGATCCGCGAGACTCTACTTAGACACTTACTCTTGTACCAACGACACTAGAGAACCTAGAGATCTGATACCAAGTTGTCATGACCCAATTTCTCAGGTCATGATGTAACCTACAACCCTTCAGTAGGCAAAGCAATTCCTGCAGCCCAGAATGATTAGTAATGGGCTACCACCTAACCAATATGCACAATATAAGCAAAAATTAAGCGGAAGCTGATATAAGAAAAATACAACACAGAAGCAAAAATCAGAATATATATATAAATGAGAAAACTACACCAATCCCAAGACTTGGTATCGATAGTACAAGAGCATCTAATAGAATACAAGTTCTAGAAGTAACAAAATAATAAGTACATCTGTGTTCGAATATACAAAGAGTAATATCGCCAAAAGATGAGATGTGGTCAATCCCCAGTGGACAGAAGCTTACCCTAGTCTCAAATATCCAAAAGTTGCACGAGTCTCCATGCAATAAATGGCGAAAGTTCATACTTATATCTGCACCAAAAAGATGCAGAAGTGTAGTATGAGCACTAATTGCTAAGAAATAGGTACCCAGTAGGCATCATCACCCGAATGAGCGCATATATGATATAAAAATAGTAAGCAGTAGATAGCAAGAAAGTAGTCACAGAAACAATAGAGAAAGCACATGGAAACTAGCACGGATAGAAGTCAACAAGAATTACAAACAAGCTATGCTAGCCACAAAAGATATATAAACCATAGAACATAGGTGAGGGAAAAAAGAACACACCTGGAGTCCTTGCAACAACAATATATATATATATAAAGAGAAATATAATCTACCTACAGTCCCAATGGCCGCCCATACAACTGAGGAACACAATCAAGTTAAAATAAACTCTCTGGCATCCCATACTACCGGAGCGTACATTGAGAACACAACAAACAAGGGTGAAATTCGAATAAAATATGCATGATGGTGTGATATGATGGAACTCGTGATAGTATCTCTTGTATGCACCCTCCCAGCACCGGTAGGCTTAGTAGGAGGACCCATGGTAGGAATTACCCGTTATACCTGAACTACACCATATACCCCTTCTTCGACATACTAGGCCCATGGCCTCAGGTCCTGGATCAGTAGAGGCCCATGGAGGTCTACAACCACATACAGTACTGAATGCGCAATCTCAAAAATCAAAACCTCATAGTATGAGTCCAGAATCTAACTAGGTCTAAAATAGTAATAGTGATCTCAAAACCCCGTCAAAGGGTACCCGAAGTGTATCTGGGTCTAAATAAGTAATCAAGTCTCAATAACCCTTATAAAGGGTGCCCAAAGCGTATCCGGGTCTAAATATGTAGTAAAACATGTCTAGCACACTAGCACAGCTGCGGCTAGTAGCAGTGTGAAAATTGGTGATAAAATCATCATAATATCCTCTCTACTCCAAGAGGTTTCATAAAAATTAGTTCCAAAACCCTTTCATAATCATATTACCAAAAATAGGCCTTCGGGGCTAATGCAGAGTTTAGAAAACCGTTTATAGTAGGCTCAAAGCCAAATCAGTAGTAAAACATGCAGAAAAATCCTTTGCATGAATGATATGCTCACAAACAAATAGATTAGCCCAAGGGCTCATAACAACCCTATCGGCCATGCACAAGCACAATCAGCTATACAACACGGATATCCAGCCTAAAGTAATATCATGATGTCTGGGACTCATGGATATTCCCAAATATCCCACCGTCTATGATCTGAAGGCATATACAAAGGCCATACGAGGCCACAAGGGTAATATTACAGTACTACAATGAATACTACAAACAACACATGAAATAAATGGACAAAAAAGGCAAACAAGGTCTGGGGTACCAACCTAGAAAACCAAGCCAAGGATGCTAATTAATGCATCTATAGCCTATATATGCAGAGTCTAGGTAGGGAAAACCATAACCTACTTGTCGTCCGATGACTAGCTGCGGGAACAGTGTCGTTTAAGCTTGAACTACTTCGAGAAAGCCCAAATCGTGAACACACTATCAAAATTGTATTTTATGCATCAAAATAAAGCCAATGAAACCCATATTGCTACAATTATAACTAGGTTGAAATTCGAGTCACAAGCGGGCCCGTGGGCCACGCAACCCAAAGCTGGAAATGAAGGAGCGCACGATAATCACAATGATCTCAAGAGTGCATGCTCAAAGAATTAAAGGATTTGGACCAGAAAATGGGGCTAAAACAGCCTACTAATTAAGAGAAATCAAAGAGGGAATCAAAGGATTTTACCAGAAATTAATAAGAAAACTTATCGGGTTAAGGTAGGGAAAACAACCACGAATCGATAATAATCCTCCTCCAAGAATTTGAATGATCAGGGGTGAAGAAAATGGAGGTTGGAGCTGGTTTTAATGGTGGAAACGAGGTTGGGGTAAAATGATATGGAAGAGAAGAAGTTGGCCAACTTAAAGCCTGCCAGCCGATGTCATGCGCACATAGAAAGGCGCTTCGCACACGGCCCATGCATATGCGGCCAACACAGCTGCACACGTAGGCTAGTCACTAGCAAGGCCAGGCGCTCCCCAGCACGCACGCAGTCGGGTGCTGTGTATGCAGCTCATGTGCACAATGCCCAGGCGACGCATAGGCAGAGGCCAAGAGAGTGGCAGCTGGTTGGTGCCTCAATGTGCACGTGGCCAGCCCATGCATGGGTGATGGCCATGCTGGTGCTGCAATAGCCACCAGCAACCAGCAACAAGCCAAGGCTAGAATTTCTTGCACAGACCCTTGAGAATGCATCCGGGGTCCCGTGAACACAAACGAGCTAAGCTATTGAACTAGAAATGGCATTCCAGATCAAAAAAATTAACGAAAATCACATCGAAGGTCGATTTAATGAAAAGTGGGTCTTGATAAATTCTCAAACGTACTCTCCCTTAAGGAGGTAATTACGATCGCCAAGCAAAACACATTTATAAGTACCCAATAGGTGTCTCGGTCATACCCACAGAGACTTGTAGATAGCACAATAATGATTGTATAGAAATGACTTCACTAAGTAATTGTTTTAATGCAATAAAGTAAAGGATTGGGAGGAATTGGGAATTTTGTCACAAAAACTCAATTCAATGCAAGACGGTAAGGCAAAATGGGTGCGCAAATGAGATTAGATAACTAGGGATGTGTATCCAATGGGGCTTTAATGTGGGATAGGGTGTTTGTCTATTCACGCTTATTCTCACTAATTGACATAGGTATCCTTCGTAACGGGTATGGTTATTTATCTCTCAATCAACAATCATATATCCGATAATCACAGTTAGAGCACTAACGGTTAAATCATCAAACAACTAAGATCAAGCTTGGGGAGGTCGTACTATCTCTAGCTTAGACCCCTAAATGGGTGATTTCATCGATATGAGCTATTTCTAGCCTCAAATCTGAATGGAGTCCCAAGTTCCCACTAGTAATTTAACATCCAAAACCATGAAATTCTCTTTCAAGCAACAACATAGTCAAGTAATGAAAATTAATGTTTGCAACCACCAATTTTAGGATTAAAACTTGGTGAAACTACTAGACACATATCAAATAAGTAATTATAAGCAAGAATTAACAACACCCACACGCATTTTTCAAGCACCCATCATCCACACATCCCTAGACAATTGAAATTAGCTACTCATAATAAAGGAAGGAGATATAACAAATGGGTAAACCAGATTCGTCTTCATTGAAGTGTAATTTCAAGTTTTAAGCTCAGTTTTTGTACACAAATAGTTAACCAAGATTTAGAAGAGAGAATGGATTGAAACCCTCTTCTTCTTGGTTCTTCTTGGAGAGGAAGACTTCTTCTCAAAGGTAAAATTAATTGCAAAATATTCAGAACTGAAAGATGATCAGAGAACTATAAATTTTCCAGAAACTATGACTCAGGTCTACAGACCATAGTCCAGTTTATGAGTCATCCTGTAGACTCGTGGTTTGCCTTCTGCAGCCTGATTCTGTGGCAAGGAACCACAAGTGGAAACCATGAGCCGTGGTTTAATCTACGACTCGTGGAAACCATCCGTGATTCCTGAAGTTGACTTTTTCCAACTTTTTCCTAATTAATTCTAGGGGAATTTTCATAATTATACACTCCTAAGTGAGGTCATTTTAAGCCTATTTAGGAAGTTTTTATTCCCACTTAGCCTAAGTTTCTCCCATTCTGTCAATCAAGTTCCAAAAGAAGAAAAAGGGTTCCATCCTCTCAAGCTTCAAGTTAGGGTTTCAAGCTCCATAGCAAGGAATTCACTACAAGTCTCCATTCTTCTAAAATTCTTAGTGGGCTAGCTTCAAATAATGTATGTGGGTATTCAATAAGAGATTCCTTCATCCATATGCCCAAAATACAAATCTTCTAAATTGATTTTTAGAATTTCTAAATTAGGGTTCTTACCCAATTCTCATGGGTTCTTTTATAAATTATTTTCTCATGATTCTTCTATGGATTCTAACTCTAAATTGTATGATTTTGCATGGGTTTTATAAGTGGTTTCCTATTCGTGATTTTAAGCCTAATCCTTGTCCAATTTATAAAACTTGGGTTCTTACCCAAATTGGGGAAAACTTATGGATTCAGTTTTAAAGTATAAGTTCATGGTTTCTCATTACGTATCTATGATTTAATTGAAGCTCCTCAGTTTATTTCAAAAGCCCATATGATTATGATGAATTTTAGCATGTTTTCATTGAATTGCATGTCTTCAAGTAAAATTAGTATGTCTAGGTAACATGACCTCTATTTTCATGAAATTGCATGCCTAATTCTTCAAGTTATGATATTAGAAAGTAAAGTATATTTTGAATTATGGTTTTGCAAAACTTTAAGATTTATGACTTGTGAATTGCATGACATCAGATATGTCCTTATGCTTTTACAATAGTTTTGGACATTCGATATGTCCCTATGTTTTATGAAAGGTTAGACATCTCGATATGTCTACCTAAGTTATGAACAATTTTGACATCAGATATGTCACAAGTATTATGAGTTATATGTATATGTTTTGGGAGTATTATTTAGCACCGAGTTGGATAGGGTGAGAGTATCCTTAGTCCTAGAACTACGTGCCCTCGTAGGTTCTAAGTCCCCTCAGTTGGGCATCAGATTTAGTGATCATGCCACATTCATGTATTTATACCCTGGCAAGGTATATTGGGTCCTCTCGAAGAGGAGGATACATCGGATTCCATGTAGCTCACATGGTGTATGTCGGTTAAAAGAACCTCCCACAGAAATAGTTTCAAGTTTAAAAATGTATTAACTCTTTGCTTTCAGATTTCAGACTTACTACTTATGAATTATGATTATGACTACATTTTAAGCTTATGAGATTGCCTTGAGTCATCACATTACAGATTTTACCATTTTTATATGATTTCAGCTTTAAGGATATTTTTAAGCACGTCTTACCACGAATTATACATGATCTCAGTTTTTAGCATGCCTTCAAGTGTATTTTATCATACCATATGCATATCTCACATACTCAGTACATTCTATAGTACTTACCGCATACTTCTTTGTACTATATCCTATTATGATGTAGATCTGGTAGCCCGCTGCCCAGTCCATGGCTAGTAGATCAGCAGCACACCCAGTCAGCTTGGTGAGTCCTACTCCTTCAAGGACTTAGAGTTTGGTGTCATTTCTGTAATTAGTTTGTTTATTCAGTATTTCAGTATCTAGAGTTAGCTGGAGGCTTGTCCCAGTAACTCGCCAGTAGTAGAGGCTTTCAGACATAGAGTCAGATATTTAGCTGCATTCAGATCTTAAATCTTAGATTTTATTTATATAACAAATTACGTTGTTCATTACTTCAGTTAAGCTTCTGTTCTTATATTTTGTCCAGTCTTAAGTCATGCTAGTGCCAGAGGGTTATCTCGAGGTCACTTGTGATCTTGGGTCCCGTGTTACGTCCAGGGAGTAGGCTCAGGGTGTGACAGCCATGTCCCAGCAACTCATATCAGTTATAGGCTTTCAGACATAGACTAGATTCAGCTTGAGTTGGTAGTGTTGTTTTCAGTCATCACTATACTCTTCATATATTTTATATTCAGGCATGTTTTGGGCTTTTTCTCACTTCAGGTATTAAACTATTTTTCAGCTTCCGCACAGTATATGTTTTTAACTTGAAATTTTATAGATATGTCATGCCATGCGTTAGCTTGGGGTTACTTGTGACACTAAGCACCATGTTGCATCTAAGGGGTAGCCTCGGGGAATGATAGGTGAGAGGGGATAATATTTTTGGGAGAAGTAGGAAGATTTATGGAAGGTTTTGGGAGAGAATTTTGAGAGTTGGAGAGAAAATAAGGTGAAGGTGGTGAAAGAGGCAGAATATAAAGTGAAAAGCGGAAAAAAAAAGTTGAGCTGGGTCGTCTCCGGGTCGGGTCGGTCAATGGCTTAGGTCAATAAAAATTCAAATTTACCTTTGGTGCACCGCGACATGCGATTCGCACCATTCTTGCTGTGGACCGCATGGCGTGTTGCACATAACCTCTTTTCCTCTTGGTTTTACCCAGACATCTGGTTTGCCATGCGATAGAGGTGTGATACGCACTTGGGCTCGTGCAGTCCGTACGGCCCGGCGCACATTGCCTTCAATCTTTCCATTTTCTCCCAAGCCTTCTATTTTGGTGTGCGGTGAGCCATGCGACATGCACAATGGCTCATGCGGTTCGCACGATCCACCTCCTAGCCCATTTTTGTCCTTTTTCACTTGTCCCATTTTTTTCTACTCCATGCATTCCCTATAAACACACCAAAAACAACAAAAGATAACCAAAAACAAAGTAAAGAACTTGGGTTGCCTCCCAAGCAGTGTTTGATTTAACATCGCAGCTTGATGATACTACCTCAAATCAATTGTTCCTTGGATTGATGATGGTATCACTGGCCAGTGTCCCCTTTATTCTTGGGTTCATTTGGCTTGATAGGTGGTTCATTTGGGCCTCAAGATGCTTGATCGAGGCTGAGTGAGAGCTCACGGTTTGATGAAGTGTTGAGACTTCACTCTTTAGCTCATCCACTCCAGTATATGTGTATCCACCTTGTTGAGAACTAAGGATAATATGTCCTCTAGCTTGGAATGACCAGGGTTGCCTATGCAGGGTTGGTAGAGAGAGTCTGCTTTATTCGGAGGTATATAGGGATTTGAGCTCTGGTGATTGAAGCAATCACCATCTTTGTCTCTATCCTTCCAATTTCCGTCCCTTTATTTATCTCGTAACCAACCTTGGTTCTCTTCCCTCGGGCGATAATACCTGGGATGAGAACCCACTAACACAAAGAATAGCTTACCATTGACAACTGTTATCAGCTCATCATCACTCACTTTTATTTCTGGGGTACTCACAACTTTCGCACCACCTACTCCTATTACAAGTTTGGCCATCAAGTCAATTTGTGTCATCATTTTGGCCATTGACTCATCCCTCTCCTCATCTCTTTGTCTCATTTCATTGGTCAAGATGGATGAGGGCATTCCCAAAGTTGGCACATCCGCTTCTCTCGGATGTCAAGCTTGGTTGGTTTTGGTCATTCGCTCTAACAAAATCGAGGCAATGGGAAATTCTAAGTCTATGAAAGTGCTACCTCCAAGGTTGTCAGCCACCGACTTATTTAGAGAGTTCAACGACTGATAGAAGCTTTATAGTAATATGTTGTTCGATAACTCATGGTTCGGAAACAAGAGAAGCTTCTTTTTGAACCTTAACCAAACTTCATGTAGAGGCTCATCTGGGAGTTGCCTAAAGTTGGTGATCTCATCTCTTAGCTTCATCATTAGAGATGCAGGAAAGAATCGCGATGTAAATTCCTCAACCAACTCAGCCCATGATGTGATAAAATCATTCGGCAATTGTTCCAACCACGTCATGGCTTCCCCCATCAAGGAAAAAGGGAATAGGCATAATCGGATGGACTCTTGGAAGATATTTTGAAATATGAACGGATGGCAAATCTCCAAAAAATTCTGGATATGTCGGTTGGCATATTCATGTGCTGCTCCACTAAACATGCCCTTTATTTGGATTAAGTGGAGCATGGTGCTAGTCACATGAAAGACAACATTTCCCACCATGGGGGGTAGGTGGATTGTACTCACACCCCCTAGTATCATAGGCTCAGCCTCGTCAGCCTTCACGAAGCCATCAACGCTCTCGTAGTCATCAACCTCGTTCATAGGCTAGCCTGCTCAATCATAACACTAACAACAAACAAAAGTAAAAGAAACAAGCACCCTCAAAGTGACTTCAAATCAACAATCAAAAATAGCTATCAAATCAAGTCACCGACAACGACGCCATTTTTTTATAAATGCTCAAACGTACTCTCCCATGAGGAGGTAACGGCTATCGTCAAGCAAAACATATTTATATGTACCCAACTTGTGTTGGGGTCATACCCACAGAGACTTGTAGAGAGCAAAATAATGATTTTTTAGAAATGACTTTACTAAGAGAGAAATTTTTTAAATGTAAGAAAGTAAATGAATGGGGGGAATTGGGAATTCAGTCACAAAAATCCAATTCAATGTAAGACGGTAAGGTAAAACGGGAGCGCAAATGAGATTAGACGACTAGGGATGTGTATCAAATGGGGTTTTAATATTGGATAGGGTGTTTATCTATTCACGCTTATTCTCACTCATTGACATAGGTAGCCTTGGTCATGGGTATGGTTATTTATCTCTCAATAAACAACCATATATCCGATAATCTCAGTTAGAGCACTATCGGTTAAATCATCAAACAACCAAGATCAAGCTTGGGGAGGTCATACTATCTGTAGCTTAGACCCTTAAATGGTGATTCCATCGATATGAGCTATTTCTAGACTCAAATCTGAATGGAGACCCAAGTTCCCACTAGTAATTTCACATCCGAAACCATGAAATTCTCTTTCAAGAAACAACATAGTCAAGTAATGAAAATTAATGTTTGCAACCACCAATTTTTAGGATTAAAACTTGGTAAAACTACTAGACCCATGTCAAATAAGCAATTATAAGCAAGAATTAATAACACCCACACCCATTTGTCAAGCACCCATCATCAACACATCCCAAGACAATTGAAATTAGCTACTCATAATAAAGGAAGGAGATATACCAAATGGGTAAACCAAATTCCTCTTTATTCAAGTGTAATTTCAAGTTCTAAGCTCAGTTTTTGTACACAAATGGTTAACAAAGATTTGGAAGAGAGAATGGATTGAAACCCTCTTCTTCTTGGAGAGGAAGACTTCTTCTCAAAGCTAAAATTAATTGAAAAATATTCAGAACTGAAGGATCTCCCTATAATTGTGCCTAAATTGGCTTTTTATAAATTCCCAAAACGTCACTATTTTTTGGACAAAATTGCCCTTTGGGTGGCATGTGACGCGATGTGCAACTCGCACATCGTGGTGTTCACATCGCACATCATCTTCAGTTGTACCAGTGACTTCAGTTAATATTGGAGGTTTCGTGCGAAAAAGGTGCAGTTCGCACCATGGGTTGTACGCGTCGCATAGCGACCACACCTCTTAACAGATTCTTCAGTGACTTTTGTGGCTCTATGAGGTGTAGGTGCATTCCGCACCACAGCTTGTGCTTGTCACATGGGCACCGCATCTCAGGGAAGAATCTCAAACTTTTTTTGATCACTTCACACTTCACTCCTTTCAAGCTCTTTTTGGGTCTTTTTCCTTGTTTTCCATCATTGTTCATAAGTACCTACATAGACATCAATAAAGGGCATAAGAACCTCTAAATCTCTTCAAAACATAGCAATAATTCATGGATAAAGGCTCAATAAGTTGGTATATTATGCAAATGTTGCCCCAAATAAAGAACTAAAGGTGGAATTAATGACTAAATGCATAATAGAACAAGAAGGGGAAGAAAATTACCTTGAATGGACACAAAATCATCAATAATTGGTGTTTTCTCCCTTAATCGAGCTCACAATAATGGAGAAAAACTAATTTAACTTAGAGAAATGAAGAAGAATTAAGTACATTTAAATGTATAGTGATTGTTGCTCCTGCAGATAAATCATCGCAGGAGCGGGGTCGCACTGGTAGATAATATACCACAGGAGATGAGGTCAATAGTAACCTCCAACTCTGCAGGTGTGGCTTAAGCTCCATGGAGCGGCCAAGCTCTACAAGAGTGGAGGCTGCTGACATCAGCCTCCTTTGTCGCTGCGGCTGCTACTCTGCAGATGCGGCTACACCAGCACCAACTATACCAGCAAAAACAACAACACCAATAATTCTTTGAATGGACCCTTGGGATTCATTTGGAGTCCCTAAACACAAACCAGACATGCTACCCAACTGGAATGGAATTCCAAACTCAACAAAATCATCAAAATGACCAACAAAGGTCTTCTTGATGAAATATTGACCGAAGTTAATACTTTGCCAGTTTTGCTAAAAACCAACCAAGTGCCCAAAATGAGTTGGAAGCCTTAGGACCCAAACTAAATGTTCCACTAGCCCAAAGTCCATGTTTTAAAGCTAATAGTGCTGGCGGAATTTTCATTCGTGCCTGTTTACTTCAAAAGTTGACCAAAGTCAAACCTTTTAACTTTAAGAGTTCCAAAATAGGAAAACTCTCCTAAAACTCAATTAAACACCTCGGGAAGTGTTCCACCTATCTCAAAAAGTCAAACTAACCATGTAGAAGCTATGAGAAGGGTCAAAATGATAAAAAGGCACAAAAATAAGAAAATGACCACGAGGGTCATTGCAGATAGCCCCTTAGGCACTCTACGCATAGCCTCGAAGGCAATTATATATTTGTATAGCCCCTAAGGTACTTTACATCTATATATGAGCACACAAGGCTCTTATATTTGTATCTGAGAATTCAAGGCTCCTGCATTTTATCTAGCCTCATAGGCCACTCTTTGGCTCACAGGTCTCAATCTAGCCCCTTTAGGTAAAATTTATAACCTGCGTGTGAACAAGTTTCATTATAACCCTGTAGGCAACTCTTTGGCATGTAGGCCTCAATATAGACCCTGTAGGCAACTCTTTGGCATGTAGGCCTCAATATAGACCCTTTAGACAAACATTATAGCCAGTAAGTGCATAGGCTTCTTTATATCCTCATAGGCAACTCTTTGGCACGTAAGCCTTAATCTAGCCCCTGTAGGCAAACAATATATCCTGTGAGAGAATAGGCTCCATTATATCCCCATAGGCAACTTCTTGGAATGTAGGCCTCAATATAGACCCATTAGGCAAACATTATAGCCAGTAAGTGCATAGGCTTCTTTATATCCTCATAGGCAACTCTTTGGCACGTAGGCTTTAATCTAGCCCCTGTAGGCAAACAATATATCCTGTGAGAGAATAGGCTCCATTATATCCCCATAGGCAACTCCTTGGCATGTAGGCCTTAATTTATACTCTTTAGGCAAACATTATAGCCCGTGAGTGAACAGGCTTCATTGTAGCCCCTTAGGCAGTCAAAATAGCCTATAGGCTTTAATAAACTTTTGCCTATAACTTTTGCCTATAACTTTTGCCGACTTTCATTTCACAACTTGCTTGACTTAGAAACTTAACATATGACCATTGAGCAATTAAATACCTCATAAAATCCTTCCTAATATATTAAACACTTTTAGTCTTACCCCAAAAGTACGGGTTATTTAAACGTTCAAACGGGCGGAGTGTTACAAAAAATGCCTCACTTTAGCAAACTAAAAGGATTAAATATGCTCAAAGTTAAATTTAAAGGACAAATATAACCTACCAGAAACTATTTCGATTGGCTTATTTGATGTGCTTTTAAGCTAAAAGTAGGGGTGGGCGTTCGATTTTTTGGTTTAGTTTTTTAAAATTTTGATTTGGTTTTTCGGTTTTTAGTTATGGAAAAGTGGTACCAAAAACCTAACCAAATTATTTGGTTTAGTTCGGATTTTTTCAAATATGGTTTGGTTCGGTTCGATTTATCAAATTTAGTTTTTTAGTTATGGGCCTACTTAAATGGGCTATTTTTTAAATTAAAAATAGACTATTTTATATTTTACTATTTTTTCCATACTATCCTTAGTATTAAATAACTATAAAGTAGTAATAGTCAAATTTAGAGTAAGAATGCGTCAAATAAATAAGGTCCACGTAATATGAGAAGGAGTTGTATAAGTACATCAATCAAATAGCCAAGGATAAACACAAAGTCATTTTATATTTAATGGGGCAGCATAGGCATTGACAATCATTACAGACTATAGCAATATCTTGTATAAATCAACACAAAATATATTATTGATGAGTCCATTGTTAGGATATACTATCAACCATGCATTTTAATATAGTTTCATTTATTGAACAATTGCTTATTTATTTATTCAATTCAATAAAGTGTTACATTAAATAGATAATTTTGTCGTATATGTGTCCTCCACTTATATAGTAAATGATTTGGTATATAGAGTTTAAGCTTATACACAAAAGATTAAATCATCACTTCTTATAAGTTAAAGTTATAGTTCACAATCGTAGATGAGAATTTGGACAAACCATCAAAATGATTGTTGTACGAGATTAAAAAGTAATTTATCTTGATTACGAGAATGGTATAGTTCTAACTTCTAGTGCTAGTGCATTTTGTATGTATTGAACAGGATTGACTAGAGATAGATATTTTAGACTGACTGATAAAAAATATATTTTCTAAACTGTTAAATGTACTTATATTCTCAATCTTGATATAACTATTAGAGCTGTATATATTAACTCTCATTTTTATTTTTGAAAAGGTGAGATCCTAACATGGGTCAATATGCCTGATAGATTGGATGATAATAATATATATTGGTAAAATAATAAGTTATTGATGCAATCCATGTCTCGATATAGAGATTGATGATACTTCTTTTATGAGAAGCTTATAAGTTTTCATGTATAAAACTCGATGGTGGATTTATAAATCTGACACATGAAATAAGTTAAGCATTGCTCTAAGAAAAATTAATCATAGAATTAAATTCATCAGTAATTATTTAGTTTCTGTAATTTTAACATGGGGAATTTCAAAATATAAATAGATGAGTGCAATTATAAATTTCTAGTGGAATGATTTATAATATTATGATAAGAATAATTCAAATTAATATTTTGAATTATATTTATAATAGAGAGCCTAAGTAATTAATTATGTGATCCCTGGAGTGCCCATATTTAACTAGAACTCAGAATTATATTTTCTAGGGCAAAAGAAGAAAGTAGCGTGTGTTTTCTTATTCAAAGAAAACAATCTATATTTTGTTCTCCTTTTTGGACTGGTAAAAAGTCCCTATAAGTAGGGATTCTTCCAACCTAGAAAAGACAATCAGTTTTCTATACAATACTTATTCACTCAAGTATTGAGAGATTTCGACTGTGAATTTGGGATCACTGTAGAAGATCATAAAATTAGAGTCAGACTTGCTTCAAGATATCTTCTCATTCTTCAAGGGGTATTCCTTGGTTAATTTTCAGCACTCTTTGTGTGTAATATGTGTTTATGTTTGTTGTCTATAATTCATGTAAGCAGTATATTTCTGGAATATTTTTGTTTTGTGTACCTTTTCCAACAATTGGTATCAGAGCTTTGCTTGCATCTTTATAGATAACATCATGTATATTTGTATATGTTTTTATCATATACATGAATATATAGTCTTTTAACATTAATTCATTCCTAAGCTTGAGATCATTTTTTTATTACTGGTTGTCACGGCCCAAAATCGAGCCATGATGGTGCCTACTATAACCCCCCCCCCCCAAGTTGTAATGACCCTCTAGGTTATTTTCTTTATTTTCATGCTTTTTCTATGTTTCGAGCTTTCTCACAGCGGCTACAGGTCATTTATGACTTGCCAGAGCTGACGGTTTGGTTCTAGGGTAGTTCGTTTGTGTTTTAAGACCATTTTCTTATTTTGAAACTCTTAAAGCTACAAGAATTGACTTTGGTCAATATTTAGAGAATACAACCTCGGATGGAAATACTAACACTTTTGTTAGCTCCAGAACATCAACTTTGGACTGAAAGGACTTTTGGTTTGGGTCTCGAGGCTTCCGGACTCATTTTGGGCTATTAGGTTTCTTTTGGTAAAAGTTGGTTTTTGAGTGTAGGGCCTACTTTTTATTGCAACAATCTCCGTTGGGAGTTTCATTGATTCTGTTGAGACCAAAATGCTATTTTTGGTAGGGTAGTATATTTGGTTTGTGTTCACGGGATTCTGAATAAATCCCGAGGGTGCGGTCTGAGAGTTTTAAGGTTGAGTTTTTACAGCTGGTTCTGGTGTGGGGCACCTCCATGCCTGGGGCTGCACCTATGCAGCCGCACATGCAATGCTAGGTGACATTGGCAGGGGGTTCCCCTGTATTTCTCTTACCACCCCTGCAGGGCTGCTCCCGCAGCTCGAGTGTCGCACATGTGGAGCTGGGAGGTCTTACTGACCTACGCTCCTGCAATGGTCTGGCCACTATAGTGACGCTGCACCTACATTAATATGACTGCAGGTGCGCCGATCGCTGTTATTTAAATGAAGTTGTCTTCTTCATTTCAAATCATTTCCTAATTCATTCCACCATTTCAGAGAGCTCGGCTAAGAAAGAAATTTGCCATTTCCCGTAGATTCTATATTCTCTAGAGATAATTCTCTTTTCCTCCTTGTTCTAGTGCTTATTCTAGCATTATTTCCATGTTTATCTTCGTAAATTTGATTCTAATTTCATGTTGATCCTTTGATTAAAAATGGCATATTTCAGACCGTTTGTGTAATGACCCTTCCGATCATTTACGCGTGTTCTCCTTTCTTGTACCGTTAGAGCTTGCCTGTAGTGGCCCTAAGTAATTTATGTCTTGCTAGGACTGGTAGTTCGGGGCTCAGGCCATTTGTTTGGTTTTTTCGTCTATTCCTGGTTTTGAGCTTTTAACTTTGGAAATCATTGAGTTCAGTCAGCATTTTTGGTGAATGTGCTCGTAATCAAATTTTGACAGTTCCGTAAGCTCCCAAGCATGGACTTTGGTCTAGTGGGACCTTTGGTCGGGATCCAGGAGCTTTTCAGCTTGGAATTCTCTCTCATTCTATGTTTCCCAGTTGGGCTTGCTTTGTTGACTTTGGTCAACATTTCAAGAAGATGGCCTCGGATGAAAATTCCATCAGCACCGATAGCTCTGGAATGTCGAGTTTAGGCTAGAGGGACCATTGGTTTGGGTCCCGAGGCTTTTGGACTTGTTTTCGGCCATTGGGTTCCATTTTGGAAATAGTTGGCTAAAGGTTGATTTTGGGTGTGGGGCCCACTTTTCATTAAATTGACCTTCGATGGGATTTTGGTTGATTCCATTAAATCCGGAACGCCACTTCTAGTCAAATAGCTTAGATTATTTGTGTTCGTGTGACCCCAAATGCGTTCCCGGGGACCCAAAGTGTGAAAAATCTGCCCTTGACAGCTGGTAGTTGTCATGGGCCTTTTGTTCATCGTGTTCGTGGAGGGGTGGCCGCATTCTCGAAGGGTAATTCCCAGCCACCCCAAGTTTGTTCTGGGCATTTGCAGGCCTTGGCCGCATTCACGAAGGGCATTTGGCCAGCCTCCCATTTTGTTCTTTGCGAAGGCGATGCCTTGGCCGCGTTCGCTAGTCGCGTTCGCGAAGGCCAAGGTAGTCAACTTTAAGTTGGCTTTCTTCTCATTTTCTCCTTCATTCTCCAACATATCAAATCCGAACCTCCATAGATAAAAACTTCAAAGCTTCCTTATTCCACCATTGATGACCCCAACTGATTAGAGGGTATGATTTCATCGATCCTAGCTCGTTCATTGGCTTCTAAGACGGGTAAGTCCTCTCTTAATTTCCCGTTTTCTCCATTGAATTCCTCTTAATTCCTTAAATGGGTGGGCTGTTTTGGAGCCCCATTTCATGTCCGTTTCCACTCAAATATTGAGCATGTTCTCCCGAGATGATAAGGAACACGTGTGTGCCGGATTTTGACCTGGTTATGTTGATGGCATTATGGGTATCGTTAGTCTCATTTTAACGTATAGATTATTGTATTGATAGTGGTTTCATGACTTAGAGCTTCTGGGAGCAGTTCAAACCTAGACGATGCTATCCCCGCAGCTATTCATCAGACAACAGGTAGGTTATGGCTTTCCCTACCTAGACTCTTCGTATATAGGCTATAATTGCATTAATTATCATCCTTGGGCAGGTTGTTATAGGTTGCTACCCCAGACCTTGTCCGCCTTTTCTGTCCGTTTATTTCATACATTGATTTTAGTATTCATGTAGTATTGTATATTACCCTTGTGGTCATGTGTGGCCTTCTTTTGACTCTAGAACATAGATGGAAGGTTATTTAGGAATGTCTGCGAGTCCCGGACATAGAGATCCTCTTAGGCTGGTTATGGCTGTTGTAGAGCTGTTGAGCCTGTGCAGGGCTAATAGGAAATATTTGTGAGCCATTTTGGGCTACTCTATTGTTTGCGATCATATCATACATGAAAAAGGTTTTCCCTACATGTTTTACTACTGATTTGGCTTTGGGCATACTATAAATGATTTTCTAAACCTTGCATGGCCCCGAGGGCCCATTTTCAGTAATGTGACTTCGAAAGGGTTTTGAAACTGTCTTTTATGAAACCTATTGGAGTAGAGAGGATACTACGATGATTTGATTATTGGTTTTCATCCTGATACTAGGATCGGCTGGACCATAGCGCTAGACGTAGTTTTCTCTGGATTTAGACCTAGATACGAGCTGGGAACCCTGTTTAGCAGCTTTAATACTTGATTTCTATTTTAGACTCGGATACACTCAGGGCACCCTTGATAAGGGTTATTGAGACTTGATTATTGATTTAGACCTGAATACACTTCGGGCAACCTGTGAAGGGTTTTTGAGATTACTACTACTAATTTAGACTTGGGTCAAAGCCGATCATGTACTATAAGGTTATGACTATTGAGTTACACTTGAGGTTTGTGGTTTTTATGTGGTCGAGGGATAGACCTCTATGGACCCTTGTCGTTCCTGGGCCACAGACTATGGGCTGATGCAGCATCCCAGTAGGGGGAGTATACGGCGTAGGAGAGGTACACGAGAAAGGGCCTTCCATAGATCCTGCCTCTATTGGGTCTTATAGGTACTGGAAGGGGTAACATACGGGGTACTATTACATCAGATTCATCATCATCATGCATATTTCACTCGGATTCCACCCTTGTTTGTTGTGTGTTCAGTGTATGCTCTGGTTGTATGGGCGACCGGAGGGTTTGTTTTCACTTGATTACATTCCCCGGTTGTATGGGCGTCCGTTGGGACTGTAGGTAGATTATTACTTCTTTCATTTAATAGAGCCTGTTGTGGTCCTTGGTTCTGGGTGGATTGGTAAATTTTAGCCTGTTGAGTCTCCGAGTTTGGGCTTGAGTATTGAGGGGATAGGGAGTCCTATATCTTTGAGGTGTTATTGTGTGGACTTTTGAGCGGATTGTGGGTTTTGGTTCCTTTTCTATATCTTGATTTGAGTAAAGACTCTTGGTTTTTGTGGCTTAGTTATTCCATTCGAGGTTATAATTTGTGAGATTGATCCCGGTTTATGCTTATCTTGAGAGTTTGTGGTTTTTAGTATGATTCCATTATTGTATGGCTTCTAGTTAATTATGTTGGCCTACTTCCTTTCTTTCCTTTCTACTTGAGGTTACCGGTATACCGCCATTTTCTCAACTCTCTCTCTTTATTTACTTATATTGTTATTGCAAGGATCCCAGGTGTGTCTTTCTTTCTTACACCTGTGTTTCTGTGTTATATATATATCTTCTATGCTAGCATTGGTTGCTTATAACTCTTGGTTGTCCAGTCTCTGTGCTAGTTCCTTGTGCTTTCTCTATTGCTTCCATGAGTACTTTCTTGCTATTTTTTACTTACTTTTTTTATATCTTATATGTGCTTAGTCGCCCGATGATGCCTACTCAGTACCCGTTGTTTTGGTGCTCATACTACAATTCTGCATCTTTCTGGTGTAGATATTAGTTGAACTTTCACCGTTGATCACGCTAGAGACTCGTGTAGCTTTCGAGATATTCGAGACTAGGGTGAGCGCCTAACGGTCGGGGCTTGACCACATCTCATCTTTTGGCATTGTTGCTCCTTGTACTTTTGGAGACGGATTTATATTGTATTTTGTTACTTCTAGCACTTGTATTCTATTAGAAGCTTCTGTACTATCGATACATAGTCTTGGGGTTGGTGTAGTTTCTTATGTATATATTTGGGTTATTTGCTTCCGCGTTGTCTATCTTTACATTCTACTTCTGCTTATTTCTATTTATTGTGCATATTGGTTAGCTAGTAGCCTATTACTAACCATTTCAGGCTACGAGAATTGGTTCACCTACTAGGGGGTTGTAGGTGCCCTCATGACCTGAGAAATCGGGTCGTGACATCTTGGTATCAGAGCTCTAGGTTCACCGGTGTCGTGGTACAAAAGCAAGTGTCTATGTAGAGTCTCGTGGATCAGTACGTTGACATCCGTATCCTATCTGCGGGAGACTACAGGGCATTGTTAGGAAAAGTTTCATCTTCTAGGCTCCTTATCGTGCGTTCCTGGCTCTATTGACTTCTAAACTTCAGTTGTTTCATTCCTTCTCAGATGCATAAGATGAGTTTGACAGCGGGTGATGTCGAGGCTTCTATGCTTGTTGCTTCAGTGCTTCCATTAGCGCCAGGACTTCATCAAATAGGGGGTGTGAGACCAACCCAGCCTCTGATTGGATTCATAGCTACCCCAGTTCTTCAGGACACCATGGCTAGGACTCTGAGTCCTCCAACTGGCATTTTAGTACTCGGTTCTTCAAGCGGTGCTTCAGCTAGGGTTCCAGTTCTTCAGCAGGGTTGTTTGTCGATATTGGAGTATGAGGCGAGTTTTCATGACATGGTTAGACGTAATGCTAGGGCTATACCTTTAGAGTTTGATAGGGTTCAAATTTTTATCGGAGGTTTGATTTCACCGCTCCGCTTGGCGACCAAGCATTTGCTTATAGTTGGGATGACTTTTCTTCAGGTAGTTGACCATTCGTGGGCTGTTGAAGTTTTATATCGTGAGGCATATGGAGGCAGTAGTAAGAAATGTCATCACCAGGACAGTTCTCGAGGTTCTCAGACTCGAGGTAGGGGATTCTCTACCAGAGATAGGTTCCATTGCTTCTTATTTACCAGGCCAGTTTCAGTTGCTCCACATGTTTTAGAGGGTAGTAGTATAGGGCATGTTGAGCAGAGTAGGCAGGGCTCATATCATGCTCGTTGGGGTTTGCCTTCAGGGTACATAGGCCATGGTGGCCGGTCAGGTTCAGAGAGATCTTTATGTCCAACTTTATTCAGTGGAGTATGCTTTCAGTGTGGTGAGCATGGACACTTTGCTAGGGATTTCCCCATATTTGCATATCCTAGTGAGCCGGGGTGTTATGACTGTGGAGTGGTTGGTCACTATTTTAGAGATTGTTCCCGGTGAGGTATGGTTGAGCTTTCAACTTTGACTACCCTGACCAGTGTTAGACCCTGTCAGTCCGATGCCCCTTTTGGTGGGCCCGAGTTAGAGGTTCCTGATATCGTTGCTCCAAGTTAGGCTCCTATTACCTTCGACTTATGATAGTCCTGCTCACGTTGCAATTCTAACCCTTCTATCATTTATTTGCTTATATGCCTACCTGCTACTTGTTTAGTTGTTTGAATACTTGAGTTATAGTATCTATGTGTTGTTTTATTAGTAGTTTATTCTTTAGTAGTGGATGGGGTGATATGTCCTTGAGAGGTGTTTTCCCGAGGTTGTAGCTTGTGAGTAGGTTTTGTAGAGCTCGCTTTCTATTCATTATGGCTCTAGGCTTCCTTGGGTCTTCCTTTCTAGCGGTCCTAGATGGTTGTTGCTTAGGTTATTATCTAGCGTGGCTAGAGATCTGTGTAATGGTTTGATGTGATACCTGTGGTAGTGCCGGAGTTTGAGGCCCTGTCTTAATTAAGTGGTTTGGTTATGCTGGTGAGCATTGGTTAGTTTTTCTTATCTCAAGTGATTTGAATCGACCCTCCTTAGTTGTTTTGTTTGGTAAGTTAGCAGGTATGGGTTGCTTTCATGTTTCCTCTTATTCTAAGTCTGGTTGGGTTGCTTTCATGCTCTCACCAGCTCTAGTTGATAGGGTTGAGTTTTGTTGTGGCACCGTGATTGAGTGTTTGTCTATAGCAGTTCTGGCTAAGTGTTGACCATAGCCTTATGGTAGAGTTGTATTCATAACATATTGAGTGATGTCGGGCATCCGGCCTATTTTCTCCTGCCTTGTTAAGAATTGTCAATATAAGTATGAGAGCTAAGGGAAAGGTCCTAGATTTTTATTTGAGAAAGGATTTGTAAAGTTCAGTATATGCCAAGAAAGGGTTTTGTTTAGTTGAAAAAAAGGACAGAGATGACTCCTTGTTCATGCTTGTGTGTTCTAGTAGGTGATCGGGGTGACGACTGAGAGATTGATTTGGGTTATGGGTTGGTGACTTGATTCGACCATCTACAGATGCAATGGTTTTTCCTTCGATTGGTTCAAGCTTCAGTAGCATCTATGGATTGGGAAAATTATGTATTCATTGCCTAGTTGGCTTCGGTTCCTAAGGGTTCATTGGCAGCGTACTGGTTTGACAAGGGCTTTGGTTGGCAATTTTAAATTTGGGTTCGGAATCATGGGCTAGAAAACTACTCTGGATGGTTCGTGGTTGGTTCTTTAGGTTGCAGCTTCTTTCGTTGGAAGGCATTAAGTTCGAACAACTTAGCTTACCCATTTTCTGTTATGGGGTGACAGTTGGCCTTGGACACCTAGTCCTTAGCTAACCTTTGAGTTAGGCTGGACATTCCAAATTTTGGCGGTGCTCTAGTTAGTACGAGGTTCCTTCTACCATGGTTGGGCAGACTCAGCGACATAAGTTTGAGATTCAGCAGTGGTGTATGCTAGATGTGATCAGGTTGTGCGGGTTGAGGCTATTTTGATTTCCTATGATACGTAGAGATTGGTGGTCACCATTTGTTTGCTGAGAGTTTCAAATTCTTGTTTAGTTGGGCCTTCAGGGGTTGTCTTTTATATGAGGTTCCAGCATCGGTTACACTCGGCCAGTATGGACTACGAGTTTGGTATGTTATGTACTTCGAGATGGTTGGTTTGTGTGCTGATACAGTAGAGCGGTTGATTCGAGCCAAAGGGGTGAGTTGAGGGTATATGCAGGAATTCTATATCTAGATTACAACTTTGAACCCCAGGCACCTTTCATTTGCCTTCGGGGTGTTTTGACTTGACATTCATGGCATGGTGGACTTCTCCCTGAGGTGAGATTAGTAAGGCGATTTCAAGTCCAAATGGTGTTCGAGTATTCAGAGTAGCAGCAGATAATTCTTAGAGTTTGGATCTTAAGTGATGGTTACGAACTTCGTGGTGGGCTTACCACACTCCTTGCAGGATCTTAGTTCTAGTTTGGGTCTGTTAGGCAGATTTGCCTGGTGCCTTTGTATTCAGTTGTTTCAGAGTAGGTCCGGTTCAGCGAGGTTGGTTTTGTTCTACAGTTTGGAAGTTCTCCATCAACACAAGGTACTCATATATTCCTTTCCTAACTTGGGTATGGAAACCTCAGATGGGTTGTTCAGTTAGGTTCAGTTATCGAGTTTGATGTTAGTAGAGGTAATCATCCATTTGTTGGTGGTCAGTTGGAGTAAAACTACTACAGTTTTCGAGTATGTGATTTGGGTTAGTGTTTTGGATGTCAAAGGATAGTAGGAAATAGATAGGCTTGGAAAGAGTTTGAGTGAAAAGGATGGCTTCGTCCATAGAGAAATATAAGCGGGAACTATGGATCTCTGGTGTGTCAGTTGATGTTTCGAGGGTGGTTTAAGTTTGACTTGTATGAAGCTTCCTGTTCGTGGTGAAAATGGGTTCAGTTTAGAATAATAGGGTTTTTGTGGATCAATGGGTTTATGAGTTAGTGTTTTGGTTGTTGGCTTTTCTGATAAACTTGGTTAGGGTTTTGAAGATTCGAGTTCTGTGTGTTGGTCGCCTTGCTTCTCTGGTTATGGTGTTGTGTCGGTGCCTACCGGTTGAGATTCTTGAGGTTCAATTTGTGTTGTCAGATTCTTGGAGTTTTGGAGTTGAGTTTGGAATCTAGTTTGGCTAGTAATGAGTTTTAGGCTTGGTTGATTTATTGGTTCTGTTGGGTGCTGTCCAGTCGAGGAGGCTACCCGGGTTGTTCGAGAGAGTAACGCGGGCTTTGTATCTGATATTCTTTTAATCTCTAGTCTTTCCTTCTTTCCTGACTTTCGGGGATAAAAGTCTTTTTAGTAGTGGATGATAAAATAACCCTTCCGGTCATTTACGCATGTTCGCCTTTCTTGTACCGTTAACTTGCCTGTAGCAGCCCCAAGTCATTTATGGCTTGCTGGGATTGGTAGTTCGTTGCCTGGGCCATTTGTTTGGTCTTTTCATCTATTCCTGGCTTTAGAGATTTTAACTTTGGAAATCGTTGACTTCAGTCAGCATTCTTGGTGAACGTGCATGGAATCAAATTCCAACAATTTTGTTAGCTCCAAAGCAAGGACTTTGATCTAGAGGGACCTTTGGTCGGGATCCAGGAGTTTTTCAGCTTGGAATTCTCTCTCATTCTGTGTTTTCAGGCCAGTTGGGCTTGCTTGGTTGACTTTGGTCAACATTTGGAGAAGACGACCTCAGATGAAAATTCTGTCAGCACCGTTAGCTCCGTAATGTTGAGTTTAGGCTAGAGGGACCATTGGTTTGGGTCTGAGGCTTCTAGACTTGTTTTTGTCCATTGGGTTCCATTTTTGAAATAGTTGGCTAAAGGTTGATTTTGGGCATGGGGACCACTTTTCATTAAATTAACCTCTGATGGGATTTTTGTTGATTACATTGGATCCAAAATGCTATTTCTAGTCAAATAGCTCAGGTCGTTTGTGTTTGCGGGACCACGGATGCGTTCCCGGGGACCCAAAGTGTGAAAAATTTGCCCTTGACAGTGGTTGTTGTCATGGGCCTTTTTGTTCATCGCGTTCGCGGAGGGGTGGTCGCGTTCTCGAAGGGTAATTTCCAGCCACCCAAAGTTTGTTCTTCGCGTTCTCGGGCCTTGGCCATGTTCGCGAAGGGAGTTTGGCCAGCCTCTCTTTTTGTTCTTCGCAAAGGCGATGCCTTGTCCGCATTCGCGAAGGCCAAGGCAATCAGCTTTAATGTGACTTTCTTCTTGTTTTCTCCTTCATTCTCCAACATATCAACTCCGAACCTCCATAGCTAAAAACCCCAAAGCTTTCTTATTCCACCATTGATGACCCAAACTGATTGGAGGGTATTATTTCATCGATCCTAGCTTGTTCATTGGTTTCTATTGAAAATTGTATTTCAAAAATCAAGTCAACAATATGACATGCTAAAGTAACAATAAACAGCCAAAGAGCACAACCAAGATAAAACATATCACACAAAGTACAACCAAAGTCTACGCACTAAAGCAAGAGAACTAGCCTTAGGTAGGTGCTATCTGAAAAGTGCTACACTAACTCCCATACCTAAGAAATTAGAACCTAAAATGGTCCCTAACCAAAAACATAGGTTAAACCAAGCAACAAGTTGAAACTATGCTAGTTCTAGTCACTAATCAAAGTCATACTAAAACAATCCACGACCATAATTTAAGAAAGAAAGGAGAGATTTATTGTAATGACCCTTCCAGTCATTTTTGCGTTTACGTATTCCTTGCACTGTTATAGCTTGCCTGTAGTGGCCCCAAGTCTTTTATGGCTTATTGGGGCTGGTGGTTCGGTGCCCTGGCCGTTCATTTGGTAGTTATGACCGTTTCCCTTTTTTAGGGTTTAAACTTAGTATATCATTGACTTCGATCAACATTCTTGGTAAACACACTCAGAATCATATTCTGACAGCTCTATTAGCTCTGGAGAGTGGAATTTGATCTTGATGGACCCTTGGTCAGGTTCGGCGAGCTTTCGGTTTGGTCTTGTGTGAGTTTTTGTGTTTTCTAGCCAGTCAAACTTAAAAGTTTGACTTTGGTCGACATTCGGAGAAGACGGGCTTAGATGGAAATTTTGATAGCATTGTTAGCTCTGGAATGTTTACTTTGGGCTAGAGGGACCTTTGGTTCTGGTCCTGAGGCTTCCAGACTCATTTTAGGCCTTGATGTTCCATATTGGAAAGTTTGGCCTAAAGTTGGGTTTTCGGCGCAGGGCTCGCTTTTTGTCTTGTCAACCTCCATTGGGATTCTCGTCAATTTGGTTGAGTCCGAAATGCAATTTTTAGTCGAATAGCTCTGCTCGTTTGTGTTCATGGATCCCCGGATATGTTTCTGAGGGTCCGTCAGAGAAAATTCCATGTTGGTTGTTGGTAGTTGGTTGTTGTCATGGAACCAGTATGGATTTCACCTATGCGTAGGCATGGGCACCTACGTGTAAGGCAAGCCAGTAGCCCCCTTTGTTTGGCCTTCGCCTAGGCGATGCCCCAATCGCATCTGCAGGCCCACGTGCGTGGTGGTATGGCCGCGTGCGCACTAGGAAAGCGTCTGGCCTGGCCAGGTCCTGGCCATCGTATACACGATGCCCGCCCGTGTATACGTGATGACGTAGGCAGCAGCCTGGCCACATCCGCATAGGGTTGTCTAATAGCTTTTAAGTTGGCCCTTCTCCTCCTTCTCTCTTCATTTGTTTAACAACTCCACCTCGTTCCTCTATTACTATCAGTCCTAAAGCTCCATTTTCTTCACCTTTTGCTTACCAAATTCTTGGAGTAAGATTGTCATTGTTTTGTGATCATTTTCTTGGCCTCAATTCGGTAAGTTTCATTGTTAATTTCCTTTTTATTTATTTCAAATTCTCCCCTTAAATTTCTTGAATTTTGTTAGTTGTTTTATCCCCGGATTCTCGCTCAATTATCTTTATTAATTGAGCATGCACCCTTTGGGTCGTTAGGATTATCTTGTACTCGTTCATTTCTGACCTCGGGTTGAAGGGCCCATGGGCCCGCCGATGACCCAAATTTTTATCCAACAAAAATTATAGCAATATGGGTATCGTTAGTCTCATTTTAATGTGTAGTTTATGTTCTTGATAGTTTGACTTCTGTTCGGAGCTTTTCAGAGTGGTTTGAGCTTGGACATCATCGTTCCAGCAACACAGGTAGGTTACAGTTTATCTCCTCTAGAATTCACATATATAGGCTAAAATTGTACTAATTGGCATCCTTAGGTTTGTTTACTATCTTGGTACCACAGACCTTGACTGCTTCTTCATTTCCAACTCATTTTCTTCCTGTGATGCTTGTAGTATTTATTATAGACGATATTATTACCCTTGTGGTCCTGTGTGACCTTGTATTGACTCTAGACCATAAATGGGCCATATGGGAATGTCCGTGAATCCCGGACATTGATATCACGATTTTAGGCTGGTTATTTGTGTTGTAGAGCGATTGGAACCTGTGCAGGGCCAATAGGTTGATTGTGAGTGGTTGGTCTATTGGTTGTGTTTGAGCATGTCATTTCCATGCATATAAAGGGGGGTTTTCCACATATTTTACTACGGTTTTGGCTTTGGGCCACTATTATTGGTTTCATAAACTTTACATGGCCTTAGGGCCCATTTTCGGCTGAAATGACTTTAAAACAATTTAGAACTGACTTACGTGGATCTTCTTGGGGTAACAAAGTTAAAAGATGGTTACAATTTTTCCTACTATTACTAGACTCGGCAGGGCTGTAGTGCTAGATTGGCTTCTTCTGATTTGAGATGATACTAGACTCGGTCGGACCGAGCATCAAATCTGTTTTACTACTATTTTAGACCCGGTTATGTCCAATCACCCTTGAAGGGTTTTTTTTAGACTTACTTCATTGTTTTAGACCTGGATAGAGTCTGGGCATGCACATTCAAGATTTTTGGCTACTATCTTGGATCTGAACCCACTCTGGACGATGATATTGAGAATGAGATTTAGTATGTGGTCACGAACCTCCATGGACCTTGCCAATCCGGACCAGGGGCTTCGGGCTGCGTGTTCCAGAGGAGGGGTCTACGGTGGAGTTCAGGTATACAAGCAATGTCCTTTCATGGAACCTAACTACTGGGCCATTTAGGCGACGGAGGAGGTACATACAGGGTTACTACTCCACCCAAGTTTCATCATGAATCATACCATTCTTTTGTGTGAGGTTCCATCCTTGTTTGTTGTTTGCTGAGTGTATGCTCTGGTAGTATGGGATGCTGGAGGGTTTGTCTTTACTTGGTTGTGTTCCTCGGTTGTATGGGCGTCCACTGGGATTGTATGTAGACTCATTATTACTTTATTAAGATATGATTCCTTATTGTAACTGGATATTGAGAGTGGTATTATATAGCTTGGCTTGGTTATTATTTCTGTGTTTGAGCATGCTATCGTTATTTTGCTTTCCTCCTTCTCTTTTTTCTATTTGAGGTTATCGGTATACCGCCCATTTTCTAAAAACTTCTATACATATTGTTATTGCAAGGTCCCCAGGTGCGTTACTTCTTTCTTTCACTTGTGCCTGTCATATATATTCTAGTAACTAGCCATGTATGTTGTTTTCTACTTGTATTCCTTCCGTGCTAGCTTTCGTGTACTTACTCGTTGCTGTCTATGACTATTTGCTTCTATTCTGCTTATTACTGATCTTTTATTTTGTATGTGCCCAGTCAGCCTATGATACCTACCAGGTACCCACTACTTTGGAATTGGTGCTCATACAACACTCTGCATCTTCTGGTGCAGATCTTAGTGTGGGTCATCGCCATTAGCTCATGGAGACTTGTGCGAGGAGATTTTGGACTATCCCAGATTGAGGGTGATCTCTTGATAGTCGGAGCTTAGGTTTTAGTTTATCTTTTGTATTATGTACTCTCTTACTATTCAGAGATATTTTTTCATATATTGTTTTGGATCCTTCTGTACTCCATTGATGTAGATCTGGCTCATATACTATGATACCAAGTTTTGGGTTTGGTTTAGCTTCCACTTATGCATTCTTATTGTTTATTTCATATCTTGTTTCTTGCTTCCGCTTACTTTACTGTTCTTCTGCTTACTTGTTAGTTTGTATCCCATTACTACCCGTTCTGGGCTACGGTGATTGGTTCGCCTACTGGGGGTTGTAACTGCCATCCTGACCTGAGAAATTGGGTCATGACAGCTTGGTATCAGAGCTCTAGGTTCACCGATGTCATCAGTATAGGATCCAATGTCTAGTAGAGTCCTGTGGATTGGGGCGGAGACGTCCGTACTCAATCTTCGGGAGGCTATAGTGAAATCTTAGGAAATACGACTCTCTTATTGCTTCTGTATCGTGCATAGTATCCTTGAAGGTTTGTTGAAATCTCACTTATTCTAGTTCATTCTCCCACAAATGGTTTGTACGAGGTCATTGACATTAGGCAGCGGAGAGCCTCAGACTTCAGCACCCTCGACCATATCTAGGGGCTGGGGAGGTCGTAGAGGTAAGGGGTCGAGGATATGCCTGAGTAGCAACACCTGTAAGAGCTTCGAGGGTCATGGTTGAGCTAGAGTATGATCCTGAGTTTGTTCCCGAGAAGCATGTAGACCAGGGGACAACCCAGGTGCCACCAGTTCCAGTGCCAGCTCCAGTATCAGCTTCAGTGTCAGCATCAGCCCCAACTCAGTCTTTAGATATTCGGGGCCTACTTCTATAGTTACTGGGTATGATCAGGGATCAGCCTGCTGGGGTAGCACAGATATCCCTAAGGGGGCAGCCTTGGGTGCACAGAGTTCAAGAACGCAGCCTGCTACTGCAGCTCTTCGTGTTGAGGTTATCCTGGTTCCATTTGTTGCAGAGCCTCTTGCTCCTCTTTCGGTGATGACAGAGACAAAGTAGAAGGCATTGGGTAGATTTCTGAGATTGGAACCTTCGAGGTTCGTTGGTACTTTTGGTCAGGGTCCACATGACTTTATTGCCACTTGTGAGGAGATTCTACACTATTTGCGCTTATTAGAGACTCATGGAGTTGGATACACTACCTATCAGCTGGAGGTCCCAGCTAAGTTGTGGTGGAGGGCCCAGGTTACTTGAAGACCATCTTCGTCTCTTCTGTTGTCTTGGTTCCAGTTCTATGAGGCCTTTATGGCCAAGTTCTTGCCACAGAGCGACAGAGAGCGTCATAGGGAGCAGTTCACTAGACTTATGCATGAATCTATGAACGTATCAGAGTATGAGACTTGTTTCCACCAGCTTGTTCCATTTGGAGCCATGATTATGCCTACCGAGCCTGACAGAGATCGTAGGTTTATTTGGGGCTTGCGGATAGGGTTTAGAGAGCCAGTTGAGATGTTGGTTGCTAGTGGTCAATAATTCCAGGCTATTTCAGACTATGCCCATCTTATAGAGGATTTGCATTGTCATGATTGCGGGGCCAGAGATAAGAGGACTCGACATCAAGGTAGCTACAGTGGTTCTCGTCATGGTGGTAGAGGTTCAGGCCAGTAGGAACGAGGTTATCAGTTGCAGCAGCACCAGGGTCAGTCTAGTCGACCGGTCAGGCTTCACTTCAGTCTTCTGGTGGGTCTCATTTTGAGCTGGGTCAGGGTAGCCAGCAGGGCTATAGTGGTCAGTCATCGAGAGGTACAGCTTCTGGGGCATCAGGCCGTGGTGGCCATATAAGTTCTACTAGTTTATCTCGCCATACAGCTTCCGCACAATATATGTTTTTAGCTTGAAATTGTATAGATATGCCATGCCATGGGTTATCTTGGGGTCACTTGTGACACTGAGCATTATGTTGCGTCTAAGGGGTAGCCTCGGGGCATGACAGGTGATAGGGGAGAAGATTTTTGGGAAAATTAGGAAGATTTATGGAAGGTTTTGGGAGAAAATTTTGAGAGTTGGAGAGAAAATATGGTGAAGGTGGTGAAAGAGGCGGAATATAAAGAGAAAAGAGGAAGAAAAGTTGAGCTGGGTAATCTTCTGTCGGGTCGGTCAGCGGGTTAGGTCAATAAAAATTCAAATTTACCCTTGGTGCGCCGCGATATGCGATTCGCACCAGCCTTGGTGCAGACCGTATGGCGTGTCGCATATAACCTTTTTTCCAATGGTTTTTCCCAGGCATCTGGTTTGCCATGCGATAGAGGTGTGACGTGCACTTGGGCTCATGCGTTCCGTACGGCCTGACGCACATCACCTCCAATCTTTTTATTTTCTCCCAGGCCTTATATTTTGGTGTGCGGTAAGTCGTGCGACATGCACAATGGCTCATGCGGTCCACATGGTCCGCCACATCGCCCATTTTTGTCCTTTTTCACTTGCCCATTTTTTTCTACTCCATGCATTCCCTACAAACACACAACAAAAGATAACCAAAAACAAAGTAAAGAAACTTGGGTTGCTTCCTAAGCAGCGCTTGATTTAACATCACGGCTCGATGTACTACCTCAAATTAGTCATTCTTTGGATTGATGATGGTATCACTGGGTAGTGTCCCCTTCATTCTCGGGTTCATTTGGCTTGATAGGTTGTTCATTTGGGCCTCAAGATGCTTGATTGAGGCTGACTGAGAGCTCACGGTTTGATGAAGTGTTGAGACTTCACTCTTTAGCTCACCCACTCTAGTATTTGTCGTATCCACCTTCTTGAGAGCCAAGGACAACATTTCCTCTAGCTTGGAATGACCAGGGTTACATGTTCCCGGTTGGTAGAGAGTGTCCGCTTTGTTCGGAGGTATATAGGGATTTGAGCTCCGGTGATTTAAGCGATCACCATCTTTGTCTCTATCCGGCCAATTTTTGTCCCTTTCTTTATCTCGTATCCAACCTTGGTTCTATTACCTCGGGCGATAATACCCAGGATGAGAACCCACCGACATAAAGCACAATTTACTAACTACAATTGTCATCAGCTCATTATCACTCGCTTTGATTTCCGGGGTACTCACAGCATTCACCACTTTCGCACCACCTACTCCCATTACATGTTTGGCTATCAAGTCAATTTGTCTCATCATCTTGGACATTGGCTCATCTCGCTCCTCATCTCTTTTTCTCATTTCATTGGTCAATATGGATGAGGGCATTCCCGAAGTTGGCACATCTGCTTCTCTCGTATGCCAAGCTTGGTTGGTTTTGGTCACTCGCTCTAACAAAGTCAAGGCAATGGGAAATTCTAAGTCCATGAAGGTGTTACCTCCAAGGTTGTCAGCCATCGACTTATTTAGAGAGTTCAATGACCGATAGAAGCTTTGTACCAATACGTTGTTCGACAACTCATGGTTCGGACACAAGAGAAGCTTCTTTTTTAACCTTAACCAAACATCATGTAGAGGCTCATCTGGGAGTTGCCTAAAGTTGGTGCTCTTGTCTATTAGCTTCATCATTCGAGATGGAGGAAAGAATCACGATGTAAATGCCTCAACTAACTCAGCCCACGATGTGATAGAATCATCCGACAACTCTTCCAACCACGCTGTGGCTTCCCCCGTCCATGAAGCCGTAAATGCTTTCGTTGTCGTCGGCCTCGTTCATAGGCTAGCCTGATCAATCACAATATAAACAACAAACAAAAGTAAAAGAAACAAGCACTCTCAAACTGACTTCAAATCAACAATCAAAAATAGCTATCAAATCAAGTCCCCCGCAATGGCGCCATTTTTGTATAAATGCTCAAATTTACTTTCCCATGAGGAGGTAACAATGATCTTCAAGCAAAGCATATTTAAAAGTACCCAACATGTGTCAGGGTCATACCCACAGAGACTTGTAGATAGCACAATAATGATTGTATAAAAATGACTTCACTAAGAGAGTAATTGTTTAAATGCAAGAAAGTAAAGGATTGGGGGGAACTGGGAATTCTGTCACAAAAATCAAATTCAATGCAAGACGATAAGGTAAAAAGGGTGCGAATATGAGATTAGACAAATAGGGATGTGTATCCAATGGGGCTTTAATATGGGATAGGGTGTTTATCTATTCACTCTTATTCTCACTCATTGACATAGGTAGCCTTGGTCATGGGTATGGTTATTTATCTCTTAATCAACAACCATATATCCGATAATCTCAGTTAGAGCACTATCGATTAAATCATCAAACAACCAAGATCGAGCTTGGGGAGGTCATACTATCTCTACCTTAGACCCTTAAATGGGTGATTCCATCGATATGAGCTATTTCTAGCCTCAAATCTGAATGGAGTCCCAAGTTCCCACTAGTAATTTCACATCCGAAATCATGAAATTCTCTTTCAAGCAACAACATAGTCAAGTAATGAAAATTAATATTTGCAACCACCAATTTTAGGATTAAAACTTGGTGAAACTACTAGACCCATGTCAAATAAGAAATTATTAGCAAGAATTAACAACACCCACACCCATTTGTCAAGAACCCATAATCAACACATCCCTAGACAATTGAAATTAGCTATTCATAATAAAGGAAGGAGATATACCAAATGGGTAAACCAGATTCCTCTTCATTCAAGTGTAATTTCATGTTCTAAGCTCAGGTTTTGTACAAAATTGGTTAACCAAGATTTGGAAGAGAGAATGGATTGAAACCCTCTTCTTCTTAGAGAGGAAGACTTCTTCTCAAAGCTAAAATTAATTTCAAAATATTCAGAACTGAAGGATCTCCCTACAATTGTGCCTAAATTGGCTTTTTATACTCTCCCAAAATGTCACTAATTTTTTGGACAAAATTTCCCTTCGGGTGGCATGTGACGCGACGTGCGGTTCGCACGTCATGATGTGCGCATCGCACACCATCTTTAGTTGTACCAGTGACTTCAGCTAATATTAGAGGCTTCATGCGAAGGAGGTATAGTTCGTACCATGGGTTGTACGCGTCGCACAGCGACCGCACCCCTTAACAGACTTTTCAGTGACTTTTGTGGCTCTATGCGTTGTAGGTGTGTTCTACACCACAACTTGTACATGTCGCACGGGCATCGCATCTCAGGTCAGAATCTCCATCTTTTTCTGATCACTTCACTCCTTTTAAGCTCTTTTTGGGTCCTTTTCCTTGTTTTCCATCATTGAGCATAAGTACCTGCATAGACATCAATAAAGGCCATAAGAACTTTTAAATCTATTCAAAACATAGCAATAATTTCTTGGAGAAAGGCTCAATAAGTTGGTAAATTATGCAAATGCAGCCCCAAACAAAGAACTAAAGGTGGAATTAACGACTAAACGCATAATAGAATAAGAAAGGGAAGAGAATTGCCTTGAATGGACAAAAAATCATCAAGAACTGGTGTTTTCCCTCTTAATTGAGCTCACAATAATGAGAAAAAAGTATTTTAACTTAGATAAATGAAAAAGAAAGTACATTTAAATGTACATCTATTGTTGCTCCTGCGGACAAATCATCGCAGGAGCGGCGTCGCACTGGTAGATAATACACCACATGAGCGGAGGTCAACAATAATCTCCAACTCCGTAGGTATGGCTCAAGCTCCACAGAGCGGACAAGATCCACAGGAGTGGAGGCTGCTGACATCAGCCTCCTTCGCAGTTTCGGCTGCTCCTCTGCAGATGCGGCTACACCAGCACCAACTATACTAGCAAAAACAACAACACTAATAAGTCTTTGAACGGACCCTTGGAATTCATTTGGAGTCCCTGAACACAAACAAGACATGCTACCCAACTGGAATGGAATTCCAGACTCAACAAAATCATTAAAATAACCAACGGAGGTCATCTTGATGAAATATTGACCGAAGTTAATACTTTTCCAGTTTTGCTTAAAAACCAACCAAGTGCCCAAAATGAGTTCGGAAGCCTTAGGACCCAAACTAAAGGTTCCACTAGCCCAAAGTCCATGTTTTAAAGCTAATAGTGCTGACGGAATTTTCATTCGATCCCGTTTACTCCAAAAGTTGACCAAAGTCAAACTTTCTAACTTTAACAGTACCAAAATAGGAAAACTCTCCTAAAACTTGATAGAAGCTATGAGAAGGGTCAAAATGATAAAAAGGCACAAAAATAAGAAAATGACCACGAGGGTCATTCCAGATAGCCCCTTAAGCACTCTACACATAGCCTCGAAGGCAATTATATATTTGTATAGCCCCTAAGGTACTTCACATCTATATCTTCGCACATAAAGCTCTTATATTTGTATCTGAGAACACAAGGCTCCTGTATTTGATCTAGCCTCATAGGCCACTCTTTGGCTCGCAGGTCTCAATCTAGCCCATTTAAGCAAAATTTATAACCCATGAGTGAACAAGTTTCATTATAGCCCTGTAGGTAACTCTTTGGCACGTAGGCCTCAATATAACCCCTTTAGGCAAACATTATAGCTAGTAAGTGCATAGGCTTCTTTATATCCACATAGGAAACTCTTTGGCGTAGGCCTCAATCTAGCCCCTTTAGGCAAACAATATAGCCCGTGAGAGAATAGGCTCCATTATAGCCCCATAGGCAACTCCTTGGCATGTAGGCCTCAATCTAGACTCTTTAGGCAAACATTATAGCCCGTGAGTGAACAGTCTTTATTATAGCCCCTTAGGCAGTCAAAATAGCCCATAGGCTTTAATAAACTTCAATAGCCCCGAAGGCAACCTGCATATAGACCCCAAGATACAAGTAAAATCCTTGTAGCTCACCATAATAGCCTTGAGTGAAACAACAAACAATCAAATAGCCTAAGGCATCACAGTACTCAAGCAGCCTCAACGGTGAGCAAGATAAGCTACAAATGACCTATACAATTAACCTAAGCCATGTCTAGCACGAGGTCGCTATCTATAGAATAAGAGTCCCAACAAGGGATAAATGTGTTTACTGAGGCAGCCAACACAATCAACCACTACAACTATAAATATTTTATCTATAATATACTAGCCATATCGCTCGTGCGATCTAAGGAATCATGTCAAGAAGAAAGGATAGCCTTAAAATACCTTTTTCTATGATTCCAAGAAGTCAATCAACTTCTGCCCTTACCCCTATGATACTACAATACGGCAGAATCTCAATCAACATAAAATAATATATGGTACTATGATAATTTGACAAAAGATCTGGATTTTTCACAATAAATTACTACCTGAGGTCTAAAGTAGTTATAAACTGATTAAAAAAGGTTCTTACCTTGCTATACATCCTCAAAACAGTAGCACAAACACCCTATAAATCAAATACTTTGTTGCCACAATAACCTCGAAGCTATACAAAAAAATTGATGGGCAAATTATACCAAAATGACAAGCTCACAATGTAGAGCAACTTTCATTAACCTCCTATCTCGAGATGACAGAGATATAAAGACTATTTCAAATTGTTTTACTCTGATTTTTTGGTTTTCCTCCAAAAAAAATTCCAAAATTATGTGAGGAAGGTGGGTCTTTATAGACCACCCACAAACATGGGACCCACCGCCCATGCATCTGCTTGTGTAGTCTCCCAAAAATGCAAATATCTCTCTATTGTGAAGTCGTATAGATGAACTGTTTAGTGCGTTGGAAACTAAAATTGTAGAGCTTCGATTTGGTAGGTCAAGTCCCTCTGACTCTTTATATATTGGAAGAAAAGCTCTGAGATATTTGGCCTAAATTTTAGAGAATTTATTAAAGTAACTTACGATAACTTTTGCCGACTTTTATTTCGCAACTTATTTAACTTCAAAACTTAACATATGACCATTGAGCAATTCCAATACCTCATAAAATCCTTCCTAATATATTAAACACTTTTAGTCATACCCCAAAAGTACGGGTTAATTTAAACATTCAAACGGGCGGGGTGTTACAAAAAAATTCCTCACTTTAGCAAAGTAAAAGGATTAAATATGCTCAAAGTTAAATTTAAAGGACAAAAATAACCTACCATAGATTTGGGATAGTTAAGAAACTCTTTAGATTGGCTTATTTGATGTGCTTTTAAACTAAAATTAGGGGTGGGCGTTCAATTTTTCGGTTTAGTTTTTTAAAATTTCAATTTGGTTTTTTGGTTTTTTGTTATGGAAAAGTGGCTACCAAAAACCGAACCAAATTATTTGGTTTAGTACGGGTTTTTTCAAATATGGTTTGGTTCGGTTCAATTTATCAAATTTAGTTTTTTTAGTTATGGGCCTACTTAATGGGCTATTTTTTTGTTTGTAAAATGGGCTACTTTTTCTATTAAAAATAGACTATTTTATATTTTACTATTTTTTCCATACTATCCTTAGTATTTAAATAACTATAAAGTAGTAATAGTCAAATTTAGAGTAAGAATGTGTCAAATAAATAAGGTCCACGTAACATGACAAGGAGCAAGTAATAGAGACATAAGAAGAAGTTCACCATTGTATATTTGAAGAGCATACTTAAGTTGTATAAGTACATCAATCAAATAGCCAAGGATAAACACAAAGTTATTTTATATTTAATGGGGCAGCATAGGCATTGACAATCTTTACAGACCATAGCAATATCCTGTAGGAATCAACACAAAATATATTATTGATGAGTCCATTGTTAGGATATACTATCAACCATGCGTTTTAATATAGTATCATTTATTGAACAATTGTTTATTTATTTATTCAATTCAATAAAGTATTACATTAAATAGATCAGTTTGTCGTATATGTGTCCTCCACTTATATAGTAAATGATTTGGTATATAGAGTTTCTTCTTATACACAAAAGGTTAAAGTATCACTTCTTATAAGTTAAAGTTATAGTTCAGTATCGTAGATGAGAATTTGGACAAACCATCAGAATGATTATAGTACGAGATTAAAAAGTAATTTATCTTGATTACGAGAATGGTATAGTTCCAACTTCTTGTGCTAGTGAATTTTATATGTATTGAACAGGATCGACTAGAGATGGATATTTTAGACTGACTGATAAAAACATATTCTCAAAACTATTAAATGTACTTATATTCTCAATCTTGATATAACTATTATGAGCTGTATATATTAATTATCATTTTGATTTTTTAAAAGGTGAGATTCTGAGATGGGTCAATATGCCTGATAGATTGGATGACATGTCTCGGTATAGAGATTGATGATACTCCTTTTATGAGAAGCTTATAAGTTTTCATGTATAAAATTGGCCGGTGGATTTGTAAATCTGACACATGAAATACGTTAAGCATTGCTCTAAGAAAAATTAATCATTGAATTAAATTCATCAGTAATTTAATTTATTATTTAGTTTCTATAATTTTAACATGGGGAATTTCAAAACATAAATAGATGAGTGCAATTATAAATTTCTAGTGAAATGATTTATAATATTATGATAAGAATAATTCAAATTAATATTTTGAATTATTTACATAATAGAGAGCCTAAGTAATTAATTATGTGGTCCTTGCAGTGCCCATATTTAACTAGAACTCAAAATTCTATTTTCTAGGGAAAAAGAAGATAGTAGCATGTGTTTTCTTATTCAAAGAAAACAATGTGTATTTTGTTCTCCTTTTTGGACTGGTAAAAAGTCCCTATAAGTAGGGATTCTTCCAACCTAGAAAAGACAATTAGTTTTCTATATAGTACTTATCCACTCGAGTATTGAGAGAGTTTGACTATGAATTTGGGATCACTATAGAAGATCATAAAATTGGAGTCAGACTTGCTTCAAGATATCTGCTCACGCTTCAAGGAGTATTCCTTGGTTAATTTTCAGCACTCTTTGTGTGTAATATGTGTTTATGTTTGTTGTCATGTAAGCAGTATATTCCTGGAATGCTTTTGTTGTGTGTACTATTTTTCAATAATTGGTATCAGAGATTCGCTTGCATCTTTATCGATAACATCATGTATATATGTACATGTGTTTAGCATATACATGAATATGTAGTCTTTTAACATTAATTCATTCCTAATCTTGAGATCAATTTTTTTATTACTATTGTCACAACCCAAAATCGGGACATGATGGTGCCTACTATAACCCCCCAGTTGTAATGATCCTGTAGGTTATTTTCTTTGTTTTTGTGCTTTTCCTATGTTTTGAGCTTTCCCACAGCGGCTACAGGTCATTTATGACTTGCCAAAGTTGATCGTTTGATTCGAGGGCAGTTCATTTGTGTTTTAAGACCATTTTCCTATTTTGAAACTCTTAAAGCTACAAGAATTGACTTTGGTCAATATTTTGAGAAGACGACCTCAGATGAAAATTCTAACACTCCTGTTAGCTCCAAAACATCAACTTTGAACTAATAGGACTTTTGGTTTGGGTCTCGAGGATTCCGGACTCATTTTGGGCTATTGGGTTTCTTTTGGTAAAAGTTGGTTTTTAGGCGTAGGGCCCACTTTTTTATTGAAACAATCTCCGTTAGGAGTTTCATTGATTTTTTTGAAACTGGAATGTTATTTTTGGTAGGGTAGCATATTTGGTTTGTGTTCATGGGATTCTGAATGAATCCCGAGTGTGTGGTCGGAGAGTTTTAAGGTTGAGTTTTTACAGTTGGTGCTGCTAGTTCTGGTGTGGCGCGCCTTTGTGCCTGGGGCTGTACCTATGCAGCCGCACATGCAATGCGAGGTGATGTTGGCAGGGGGTTCCCCTGCATTGCTCTTACCTCCCCTGCGGTGCTTCTCCCACAGCTCGAGTGTCGCACCTGTGGAGATGGAAGGTCTTGCTGACCTCCGCTTCTGCAATAGTCTGGCTACTATAGTGATGTTGCACATATGTCAATATGACCATAGGTGCATCGATTTCTAGTAGTTAAATGAAGTTGTCTTCTTCATTTCAAATCATTTCCTAACTCATTCCACCATTTCAGAGAGCTCGGCTAAGAAATTCTCTAGAGGTAATTCTGTTTTCCTCCTTGTTCTAGTGCTTATTCTAGTATTATTTCCATGTTTATCTTCGTAAATTTGATTCTAATTGCATGTTGATCCTTCGATTAAAAGTGGCATGTTTCGGACTGTTTAATGTCTGAATTCTCAACCTTTTCCACCCTATTGGGAGCATGTTTATGAAATTTGTTTTCTATTTTGTTACGAGGGTTATTTTCTGACCTGATTTCCAGCCTAAAATTTTATATAGTAATATGGGTGCCATTTTTCATGTCTTGATATGTAGATTGTGTTTATCATAGCGTGGCAGCATTTTGAGGCTATCCAGAATGCGAAGACGCACGATTGATGGTTCGTGCCTGTAGTTCAGCCTCGAGGTAGGTTACAGGTATTTCTTTAGACTTGGCTTAGTTAGATTTTATATTTTATAAGTTACTGGAATGTTAGGGTAAGTTTTAGGCTAGAATTAGGCTTAAAATCATGTCTTTGTATAATTGGCCATTCTGGGACCATAGACCAGAATTATGTTGCTTATCCTTAGCTTAGGGTGCTATAGACTCATAATGGTAGACTAGAATCCTTAGAATAGGCTGGTTGGTGTTTGCGATATCATACGCTTTTTTGGTTATTTTTTATGTATCACGACCCGATTTCTCAGGTCATGATGGCACCTACAACCCCCCAGTAGGTGAACCAATTTCTGTAGCCCGGAACAGCTAGTAATGGGCTACTACCTAACCAATACGCTCAATAAGCTGAGATAAGCAGAAGCAGAATATAAAGATAAGACAACGCGGAAGCAATTTACCCAAATATATACATCATGAAACTACACCAACCCCAAGACTTGGTATCGACATTACAGAAGCTTCTAATAGAATACAAGTGCTAGAAGTAATAAAATGATAAGTACAACTGTCTCCGAATATACAAAGAGTAACAGTACAAATGATGAGATGTAGACAAGCTCCGACCATCAGGCGATCACCCTACTCTCGAAGATCCAAAAGCTGCACGAGTCTCCAATGCGTTCAACAACGAAAGCTCAGCTAATATCTGCACCAAAAAGTGCAGAAGTATGGTATGAGCACCAAAACCACGGGTACTTAGTAGGCATCATCGGCCGACTGAGCGCATATAAGATATAAAAGCAGAAGTAACAGATAGCAAGAAATCAGTCACTGAAGCAATAAAGAAGGCACAAGGAGCTAGCACAGAGAATATACAACCAAAAGCTACAAGTAAAACATGCTAGCACAGAAAATATAATTACAGAGAATCATAGGTGAAGGAAAGAAGAACGCACCTGGATTCCTTGTACAACAATATAAGTGAGTAGAGAGAGAGTTGAGAAAATGGCGGTATAACGGTAACCTCAAGTAAAGGGAAAAGACGGAGAGCAGTCTAACATACTCTAAATGGAATCAACAAGTATAAGGAAATCATAACACCAATCCAATCACATGATAGCATAACCAGGGAATCACCTCACAAGTACCACCCTAGGATGAAATAACTAGACCACAATAATCGAGAGATACCACCCAGCTTTACACCAGAATCTCACACACTGCTCAGAAGGCCACACAAAAGTGCCTCAGTAAGATAGGACTCCCTAGACCTCACAAAAATCATACATCCCACAACCGAAAACCCAATAGGTTAACCATCACTAATCATTCACTAACCGAGTGCCAAGACAAGCTCTAAATAAAGACAGGAGTAAATATAGTCTACCTACAGTCCCAACGGCCACCCATACAACCGAGGAACACAATTAAGTGAAAGCAAACCCTCCGGCATCCCATACTACCGGAGTGTACACTGAACACACAGCAAACAAGGGTGGAATCCAATGCATGATATGATATGATGTGTGAAATAGAACCTCTGTATGTACCTCCGGCAGGCAGGTTCCATGGAAGGACTCAACCCGTATACCTCTACTCCACTGTATACCCTTCACTCTGGCGCACGCAGTAAGAAGCCCAAGGCCTGGAGCGGTAAGGTCCATGGAGGTCCCCGATCCCATACTAAAACTCAGTATCAAGACATGTCATCCGAAAGCAAGTCCGGGATCAAGATAGAGACTCAGTCTCGAATATGCATGCCTAGAGCCCGTCCAGGACTAAAGTAGTAGAAAATGCATCAAAAACCCCTCCAAGGGTGCCCAGGCATAACCGGGTCTAAAACTGTAGTAAATCAAGTCTAGTGCTCCGCCCGACAGAGACTAGTATCAGTAATAAAATCAATTCTGGTGCTCTGCCCTGCAGAGACTAGTACCAGTAATAAAATCGATGCGAAAACATCCAAAAATACCCTTTTCTATCATCAACAGTATCAAAAATGGGCCCCAGGGCCATTCAAATTTAGGAAAACTGTTGGTAGTGGCTCGCAGCCAAAACTGTAGTAAAACATGCAGGGGAAAACCATTTTCATGGATGATATGCTCGCACACAAATATAAAAGTAGCCAAACGGCTCACAAAAACTCCTATCAGCCCTGCACAGGCCCAATAGCTACTCAGCAGACATAACCAGTCTAAAAGGATAATCTCTATGTCTGAGATTCGCGGACATTCCCCAATAACCCACCATCTATGTTCCATAGTCAATACAAGGCCACACAGGACCACAAGGGTAATATACAATACTACGCGAATACTACAAACAACGCATGAAATAACAGGCGAACAAGGTGGACAAGGTATGGGGTACCAACCTATAATAACCCACCCAAGGATGTTAATTAATGCAGTTATAGCCTATATACGCAGAGTCTAAGTAGGGAAAGCCATAACCTACCTGTCATCCGATAACTAGCTGCAAAAACGGCATCGTCTAGTATCAAACTGCTCAGGGAAGCTCTGAATCACACAAAAATACTTTCAACTGAAGCCCCAAAGGCGTCTCTATGGAGGCTGACCAACCAAGGTAATAGAACAATTGCTAGAATCGACGAGGCTGCAAGAACGAGACATAGCCATTAGATAAGGTGTTAATGTCACACTCGCGACCAACCAACTCCAAAACATAAAATGAGGCCAATAACAATAAGAAATGATAGCTAAATCCAAGAATAATATGTTAACCACATCTCAAAGGAGCGACGAGCTCTGGAGGCACTATTTCAAGGCGTACTTCACATTGTCCAATCCAATCACTATCGTATGCGATCCCAAAAAGAATCGCACAATTTCCCAATCCCTCCATCACCTTACCACAACCATAACACCACAACAATAACCAAACATAACAAGATAAAGGGGCTGTCCAAAGCCACAATATCAAAAACACCACTTTGTGGCTCGGAAAGCTGTAAAAATTATACTAGAACATGTAATTACGACGGAGGATCGTAGGGGACAAATTTCCTTGAATGTTGATGGGAGTCAAAGATTCCAAAGTTGAAGCTCTAAAAAGAGAAACGGACATAAACACCAAAAAAATGGCCTGGGCACCAAACTACTGGTCCCGATAAGCCATAAATGACTTGGGCCGCTACAAGTAAGCTCTAATGGTAAAAGAAAGGCAAAAATGTGTAAATGGCGGTCATTACATCATCCACTACTAAAAATACTTTCGTCCCTGAAAGTCAGGAACGAAGAAAATACCAGAGATTTAAGAACAACAGATACCACGCCCGCACTACTCTCTCGGACAACCCGGGTAGCCTCCATGACCGGGCGACACCCAACAGAACGAAAACAAGCCTTAATTTCTTACTAGCCAAGCTAGATTTAAATCTCCAAAGATCTGCCAACCCAAACTGAACCTCGAGAATTTCAGCCGAAAATCACCGACACAACACCGAAACCAGAGCACCAAGGCGATCAACACACAAAACTCGAATCCTCAAAACCATACCAAGTGAATCCTTTAGCACCATAAACCGAAAGCTGCATACAAGTCGAACACCTAAACCACCCTCGAAATATCAACTGACACACCGGAGATCCATAGTTCCTACTTATACGTTATCATGAACGAAGTCACCCACATTATTCAAACTCATTTTAAGCCAAGATATAGGCTACTAGACTTTGCCATCTAAGATAACAACCCGTAGCATATCATTGAAAATGAAGTTACCTGCCTTGACTGACCACCAACGAACGAACGAACATTTTTTCTAACATCGAACTTGCTAACTTAACCATGCCAGGTCTGAATCAGCTGAAAGTGAATGAACCAGGGCAACCTGCCCAAAAGACCCAAACCAAAACCACGATCCTGCAAGAAGTGTGGTAAGCCTACCACGAAGTCTGTAACCATGAGCCAAGCTCCCAACTCTAGAAAACACAGTTGCTACTCCGAACACTCGAACACCATTTGAATGTGAAATCGCCTTACGAATCTTACCTCAGGAAGAAGTCCACCGTGCCACGAATATCAAGTCCAAACACCCCGAAGGAAAAGGAAAAAGGTGCCTGGGGTTCAAAGTTACCATCTAGCCATAGAAATTTTTGCATATACTTTCAATTCATTCCTTTTGCTCGAATCAACCACTCTACTGGTTCTACAAACAACTAACCACTTCGAAGCATATATCCTAACGGACTTCTAGTCCATACTGGCCGAGTCTAACCAATACTGGAACCCCACATAAACAACAACTCTGGAGGAATCAATTAAACAAGCTTTCAAATCCTCGGCAAACGAATGGCGATTACTAGTCTCTACGTATCATCAGAACTCAAAATAACGTCGCTCGTCTCAACCCGTACAAGCTGACCACATAAAGCATACACCACTACTAAAGCTCAAACTTACGCTGCTGAGTCTATCCAACCATGGTAGAAGGACCTCGTACTAACTAGAACACTACTGAAATCTAGAATATCCCGACTATTGCAGAGGTTAGCCAAGGACTAGGTGTCCAAGGCCAATAGCCGCATCCACAACTGAAGTAAAGAAGCTAAGTTGCCCGCACCCACTTCCTCAAGGCACTAGGATACTGCAACCAAATAGAAACTGCCACGAACCATTCGATGTTATCTGTCAAGCCATGATTCTGAACCCCAACTTTCAAAACTGCCAACCAAAGCCTTGGTTGAACCCGTATGCTGCCAATGAACCCTTAGGAACCCAAGCCAACTAGGCCTGAATATGCAAGTTACCAACACCGCAGTTGCTACTAAAACAAAACCAATCGATGGAAAACCCACGACAATGTGTAGATGGCTGAATTGAATCACCGACACACAATCCCAAAGCAAACCTTCATTGCCACCTCAGGCAACTACGAGGACACATAAACACAAACAAAGTGTCATCTCCCTTCTTTTTCAACTAAACAAAAATGCTTCCTTAGCACACACTAAACCTTACAAATCCTTTCTCGAATAAGAACCTGAAGCCTAATTACCTGACTACCCATAGCTACACATCAAATTCAATAAGGCAGGAGAAGAATGAGCCGAATGCCCAACTCACCTGAAATGCCTACAAATACAACCCAACAACGAGGTTACGATCAACACTTAGTCGGAAGTGTTAAAGTCAAGGCCCAATCACGATGCCAACATCAAAAGCTCATCAAAAGAACTACGATCAAGATTCGTTCCAACTGGAGCTAGGGATACAACAAAACACCCAATGGACCAGGAAGTGGAGGAGACTATGGGAACAACCCACATACCTGCCAACCTCCTAAACTAATCAACAAAGAGGGTCGACTCTAGACACTCGGGAGACCAAACCAATCTATGCACACTAGCATAACCAATATCTCCCAACTGAGGCAAAAATCTCAACTCCGGCCCAACTACTGGTAATACACCAAACCATCACACAGATCTCTAGCCACGCTAGATAACGTCCTAGGCAACAACCATCTAGGACCGCTCAACAAGGGCAACTCAACCACAAGTCCAAAATCACAATGAAACACGGATAACCCAACTAGAAACAGACTAACAAGAACTACCCACGAGCTACAACTCCAGTAAAACACCTCTCAAGGATAACTTACCCCCATCCACTACTAAAGAATAAACTACCAATAAAACAACATATTGATACTATAATTTGGGTAGCCAAACAACTTAAACAAGTAGCAGGTAGGCATATAAGCAATTACACAACAAAAGGTATGGAGTCACAACACGAGCGGGACTAACATAAGTCGAAGGTAGCAAAAGCCTAACCTTGAGCAACGGTGTCAGGAACCTCTACCTTTGGCCCACCAGGAGGAGCATTAAGCTGACATGATCTAACTCTGAACTGAGTAGTCAAAACAGAAGGCCTAACCGGCCCTCGCTGGGGACAAGCTCTATAAAGGTGACCAATCTCTCCATAATGATAACAACCAGGCTATCTGGGATACACAATCGTGGGGCAATTTTTAGAAAAGTGCCCATGCTCACCACACCAAAAATAGCTCTACCAGATAAAGTCCGATGGGAAAATCTCGCCTCGTACTCTAATACCGACAGACAACCCAGCTGAAAAATTGGAAGCTCAACCCTAACTGAAACACCACTCGTAGAACCAGGTACTAAAACACTCACCGGAGGACTCAGAGTTCTAGCCACGGTGTGCTGAAGCACTGGGTCGCTATAAATCCAATCGGAGGTTGGGCTGACCCCACACCCCTATCTAGTGTGGTAAACCCTCACTCTGGAGTGCTGGCACTGATGGAAGCACTGAAGCAATAGGCACAGAAGCCTCGGTACCAACCGCTATTGCACTCGTATGAGGCATCTCAGAATGAATGAACAACTAAAATTTAGAGGTCAATAGAGCCAGGAACGCACGATGAGGAACCAAGAAGATGAAACTTTTCCTAACAATGCCCTGTAGCCTCCCGCAGATAGGATACAAACATCATTGTACCAATCCGCGAGACTCTACCTAGACACTTGTTTTTGTACCATGACACCGGTGAACCTAGAGCTCTGATACCAAGCTATCACGACCCGGTTTCTCAGGTCGTGATGGCACCTACAACCCCCCAGTAGGCGAACCAATTCCTGTAGCCCAGAACAGCTAGTAATGGGATACTACCTAAACAATACGCTCAACAAGCTGAGATAAGCAGAAGCAGAATATAAAGATAAGACTACGCGGAAGCAATTTACCCGAATATATACATCATGATACTACACCAACCCCAAGACATGGTATCGACAGTAAAGAAGCTTCTAATAGAATACAAGTGCTAGAAGTAACAAAATGATAAGTACAACTGTCTCCGAATATACAAAGAGTAACAGTACAAAAGATGAGTGTAGACAAGCCCCGACCATCAGGCGCTCACCCTAGTCTCGAAGATCCAAAAGATGCACTAGTCTCCAATGCATTCAACAACGAAAGCTCTGCTAATATCTGCACCAAAAGGTGCAGAAGTATGGTATGAGCACCAAAACCACGGGTACTCAGTAGGCATCATCGGCCGACTGAGAGCATATAAGATATAAAAGCAGTAAGTAACAGATAGCAAGAAATTAGTCACTGAAGCAATAAAGAAGGCACAAGGAGCTAGCACAGAAAATATACAACCAAAAGCTACAAGTAAAACATGCTAGCACAGAAAATATAATTACAGAAAATCACAGGTGAAGGAAAGAAGAACACACCTGAAGTCCTTGTACAACAATATAAGTGAGTAGAGAGAGAGTTGAGAAAATGGCGGTATACCGGTAACCTCAAGTAAAGGGAAAAGACAAAAAGCAGTCTAACATACTCAAAATGGAATCAACAAGTATAAGGAAATCATAACACCAATCTAATCACATGATAGCATAACCAGGGAATCACCTCACAAGTACCACCCTAGGATGAAATAACTAGACCATAATAATCGAGAGATACCACTTAGCTTCAAACCAGAATCTCACACACTGCTCAGAAGGCCACACAAAAGTGCCTCAGTAAGATAGGACTCTATAGCCCTCACAATAATAAGACATCCCACAACCGAAACCTCAACAGGTTAACCATCGCTAATCATTCACTAACCGAGTGCCAAGACAAGTTCTAAATAAAGACAGGAGTAAATATAGTCTACCTACAGTCCCAACGGCCGACCATACAACCGAGGAACACAATCAAGTGAAAGCAAACCTTCCGGCATCCCATACTACCGGAGCGTACACTGAACACACAACAAACAAGGGTGGAATCCAATGCAGGATATGATATGATGTGTGAAATAGAACATCTGTATGTACCTCCTCTGGTGCCAATTGGGCCCAGCAGGCAGGTTCCATGGAAGGACTCAGCCCGTATACCTATACTCCATCGTATACCCTTCCCTCCGGCGCATGCAGCCCGAAGCCCCAGGCCCAGAGCGGCAAGGTCCATGGAGGTCCCCGACCCAATACTAAAACTCAGTATCAAGACATGTTATCCGGAAGCAAGTCCGGGATCAAGATGGAGACCGAGTCTCGAATATGCATGCCCAGACACCGTCCCGGACTAAATTAGTAGAAAATGCATCAAAAACCCCTCTAAGGGTGCCCGGGCATAACCGAGTCTAAAACTGTAGTAAATCAAGCCTAGTGCTCTGCCGCGCAGAGACTAGTATCAGTAATAAAATCAATTCTGGTGCTCTGCCCTGCAGAGACTAGTACCAGTAATAAAATCAGTGCAAAAACATCCAAAAATCCCCGTTTCTATCATCAACAGTACCAAATATGGGCCCCAGGGTCATGCAAATCTAGGAAAACTGTCGGTATTGGCTCGTAGCCAAAATTGTAGTAAAACCTGCAGGGGAAAACCTTTTTCATGGATGATATGCTCGCACACAAATATAAAAGTATCCAAACGGCTCACAATAACTCCTATCAGCCCTGCACCGGCCCAGCTGCTACTCAGCAGACATAACCAGCCTAAAAGGATAATCTCTATTTCCGGGATTCGCGGACATTCCCCAATAACCCACCATCTATGTTCCAGAGTCAATACAAGGCCACACAGGACCACAAGGGTAATATACAATACTACGCGAATACTACAAACAACACATGAAATAATGGACGAACAAGGTGGACAAGGTCTGGGGTACCAACCTATAATAACCCACCCAAGGATGTTAATTAATGCAGTTATAGCCTATATACGCAGAGTCTAGGTAGGGAAAGCCATAACCTACCTGTCATTTGATGACTAGCTGCGGGAACGGCATCGTCCAGGCTCGAACTGCTTAGTGAAGCTCCGAATCACACAAAAATACTTTCAACTGAAGCCCTAAAGGCGTCTCTATGAAGGCTAACCAACCAAGGTAACGGAACAATTGCTAGAATCGACGAGGCTGCAAGAACGAGCCATAGCCATTTGATAAGGTGTTAATGTCACACTAGCGACCAGCCAACTCCAAAACATAAAATGAGGCCAATAACAATAAGAAATGGCAGCTAAATCCAACAATAATATGTTAACCACATCTCAAAGGAGCGACGAGCTCCCGAGGCACTATTTCAAGGCGTACTTCACGTTGTCCAATCCAATCACTATCGTATGCGATCCCAAAAAGAATCGCACAATTTCTCAATCGCTCCAGCACCTTACCACAACCAGAACACCACAACAATAACCAAACATAACAAGATAAAGGGGCTGTCCAACGCCACAATATCCAAAACAGCACTTCGTGGCTCGGAAAGCTGTAAAAATGATACTAGAACATGTAATTAAGAAGAATTTCTCTACCAAACCCCTCTAATATTCTATATATATCCAACATAGTGAAGATAAAATACTTTTACATATAGGTATATATATATCACAGGCAGTAGGTAAGTAAATTAACTAATATATCATTATTTAGAAGTTAGCACTATGAAATCATTATGTGATGCCACCTTTCAACTTGCTATGTGTTGTATTAGCCCTCCACTTCCATGTGGAAGTGGAGGTGGCAACCAATTCGCTCTGTTAGGTATATACTCGGGTATTGCGTAAATTCATGGTAAAATAAATATAGCTTTTAAAATATACCAGAATTCATAGAAAATTATTTCGAATAAAACCTACTATATTATAATAATAAATTTTAACATCACTAAATTTACTATCTCCATTAAAATATTACGGTGTATAAAAACCTTATAAAATAAATACATATACAATTATATCGTATCAAAAATATTTTCCATAAACCTTTAAAATATTTTGAAAAGGTGATAATAATATAATTTTTACCAAATTCAACTTTTAAATAAAATATTTTCAAATACACGCGATGTTAATAAAATTCTTAAATCTAGACTCGCAATTCACCAACGCACGATTTTGATACTCAAGAACTCTCTCGGGATCCTCCCTTATGTTTTATCACTGTTTCGGAACTGAAATGGTGTTTTAAAACGTGAAGTTGAGGCTTAAATCGAGTTTAACCCGACCCGATTCGCGACCCGGTACGTAACCCGTTTTCTGCCAGACAGTCCGCGGTAAAACAGTCATAACGTTTTACTCCGAGATCAGTTGGACGTGAGGTTTTATGCGTAGGAAACTAGACTCGTAGACCTTCGATTTAGTATTTCGGGGGACTTCTAACTCTTTATATATTGGGATAAAAGCCCTGAGACATTTGACCCAAAGTTCAGAAAATTCATTAAAGAACTTACGATAACTTTTGCCGACTTGCTTGGCTTCAAAACTTATAATGCGACCAAACAAATGGGCCCAACACCGAAATACCGGTCCTGACGAGCCTTAAGTGACTTGAGGCCGCTACAAACACGTTCTAACGGCACAAGGAAAATGTATTCGTGGAAATAACCGGAAGGGTCATTACATCAGGCTCCCCGGGTTTTCGAGAGAGTGGTGCGGGCTTAATATCCATCTTCGTTTGAGTCTTTGGGTGTTTTCCTTCTTTAACTTTCGCGGACGAAAGTTTTTTCAATAGTGGATGTTGTAATGACCCTCCAGGTCATTTTCTATTTTTCGTCCTTTTTCTGCATTTCGAGCTTTCTCTCAGCAGCTATAGGTTATTTACGACTTGCCGGGACTGACGGTTCGATGCTTGGGCCGTTCATTAGGTCGTTATGACCATTTCCCTATTTTAAAACTTGAACTTAGAAAATTTTTGACTTTGGTCAACTTTCTTGGTAAACATACTTAGAATCAAATTCCGACAGTTCGATTGGCTCCGCAACAGGGATTTTGGTCTAGTGGGACCATTGGTATGGGTCTGAGTGCTTTTGGTTTGGTTATGTGTTGCTTTCTGTGTTTTAAAGCCAGTTTGGCTAGTAGGGTTGACTTTTGTCAACATTAGGAGAAGAAGGCCTCAGATGGAAAATCTGTTAGCGTTGCTAGCTCCAGAATGTCGATTTTGGGCTAGGAGAACCTTTGGTTTGGATCCCGAGGCTTCTGGACTTGTTTTAGGGTATTGAGTTTTGAGTTAGTTTTTGGCATGGGGACCACTTTTCCTTAAAACGATCTCCATTGGTAAATTCGTCAATTCTTGTGAGTCTGAAATGTCGTTTCCACTCTAGTAGCACTATTGGTTTGTGAGTATCGGGCTCTAATTGTGCCCGGAATGCCCCAGAGAATATTGGAAATTGCTGGATTTTGTTGCAGGAACTGGCCTTTAGCAACATCGGTGCCCCTTCAGCGCGATCGCACGCGCATGCATGGCCAGCCTTCAGTGCCAACGGCGCTGGCAGTGCCAACGGCACCAGCCTACGGCCAAGCCTTTAAAATTCTTGTTTTTCATGATTTTCAGCTTATTTCTTTCATTTCTCTGAACTCCAACTTAAACTTTCTCAACTCCAATTACTCAAGAACAGTGTGGGCTCATGGAAGTTCTCCAAAATTGTCGTTAATCTTGCTCCCTTATCGTTGGTAAGCTCCTTCTTCCTCAAGCCTTATCCTCCTCTTCAAGCTTGAAAACCTCCATTGTTAAGGCTCTTACAAGCTTGAGTTTTCTTGGGTTTAAGCTGCATTGGTGAGGTTGATTATTCGTGGTGGCTGTAGTTCCGGTCCGTGGTCGATTCTTGATTCCAAATTGGTACGTTTCCGCCCTTGAAAATCGTTAATCCTCCATTTTTGTTCTCTTGAATTAGCAGTACTTTGGGGCTGTTTTGAGCCCCGAAACGAACTCCGTTGGCGCTCAAACTTTGAGCATGGGTTCCTAAATCAACCGCAGGCATAATTTTGAATTTTATTTTTTGTTTTGTTGCGCGAGCCCCGAGGATCATTTTCTGACTCAATTTCCAACTCGATTTTTCGTATATCAATATGGGTTTCGTTCTTCTCATCTTGACACCTAGATTATGTTCTTGATAGCATGGCAGATTTCTGAGGCTGTTCGGAAGGGGAAGGCATACGAGTGAAGGTTCGTGTTTGCAGTTCGTCCCCAAGGTAGGTTACAGTTTACCTTCTAGACTAAGTTTAGTTAGATTTTATATATTTGTACGATACTGGAATGTTAGGTTGAATATTAGCTAGATTTAGGCTTGAATCCTGTTTATCACCTTAAATTTGCCATTTTGGATTTTAGTTTAGAATTGTTATGTTTACCCTTAGCCTAGGAGCTTGTAGTATCTTCGTGGCTAGTATAGAATCCTTAGTATGCTTTTAGGAGGTTTTAGAGATAGAGTAGAGATTATCGGTGCCTTTGATTTATTTTTTTGGTATCTTTTTGCTTTATTCTATCGCTAAGTGTAACTGTGGGCCCGAGGCCATAGCTTAGATTTGGACGGAGTCCTAGGTCAGTTCTCTTGGTTTGGAGGGTGTTTTTCCTTGTTTTTTCCTTGTTGTGTGTTGATACGCCCAAATTACACCTCTATTAAGAAGCGTAAGCGGTCGTTGTCAAATATAGAACCCAACCAAGGTTAGGGTCGATCTCACAAGGAATAAGGTGCAAATTAAGTCGTTAGTAATTTAGATGACTAATAATCAATAGTTTCTGGTAAATGGGGGGTTTTGTAATGAGCAATCTTTGATTGTTTCAAATAACAATGGACAACTTTTAACGAGTAAAATTCATTAGAAAAGGTGAACTAGGGATATGTTCACCATGGATCAATCAACAACCTTGGGCTAGAGTTTAACGGGGTTCTATTCGGGTCCTTTCAAATGCCTAATACGAAGTAATTGAAATCGTTCTTACGTCTAAACGTTTCTCAACCAAATAGACGCATTATATTTTCAATTCTCTCAAACTTTAAAAGATTACAATCACAAAACTCAATTTATACCTCAAGTAGATTAACCTCGCTAGAGCATCAATCATTAGACGGGAGTTGGTAGTCCTGAATCCTTGTTAATCTAATTTTCTGGGTTTTAATTCGTTTGTTCAAGCAAATCAAATCTAGACTTGTTATAATGTTTGCAACCATTAGAACACGATAAAAACATAAGATTAACAACATACTACGCAACATATATTGAACCCAATATCAATCGAACCCTAGATCATTGCTATGTCATGGCTCCCACAACCCTAGTTGTGGGAAATTAGCTACTCATGCTAATAAACAAAATGAAGATAATGATATTCATAATAAGGTAAAGAAGCTTACAAATAGTATGAAAATCCCTTCACTTTATCTTAAGAACAATCAGCAAAAATTTCCAAAAGCTATAAATTTAGGAAGAGGAAACGTATGTTGTTGTTTCTTCCATTTTAATTCGTCCAAAACGAGAGAAGAATATCCAAAGTGTCGAATAATGAATAATAAAATAACCATAACACTGGGTATTTATAGTAGTCTAGGAAATAAAGTTCCAAAAATAGAATTTTGGAGTCCCGCTTCAAGTTGACGGATCTTTGTGACGAGTCATCGTGGCCTTGATGACTCATCAAGAAAGGCGTCATGGCTAAACAGTGAGCTGGAGATTCTACTTCAAGTTGACAGTTTGAGTGTAAATCACATTTGGCAAATGAGTTTTATGTACAACTCGTCATGATGAGTCGTCAGCTTATCCAGTGGGTTTCCCAACCATGTTCCAACTTGGTGGTTGGGTTGACGGCTCATCAAAGGGTTGACGACTCGTCACCTGAGTTATCAGCCTATCCAGTAGCTTCCTGACTTCTGTTTCGCCGTGGTGGCTTGTGTGACGACTCCTTGTGGACTTGGAGAATCATCATAGGAGTCATCACCACTAAACAATGGCTGCTTTTGGACTGTTTTACTATGGTTGCTCACTTAGTAGTTTGTCACACTCGTGGTGACTCATCAGGTGAGTCACCACACCTAACAGTAAGTCCATTTCGAGTGCAATACCTTCATTCTTTCCATTTTCCTTCAAGTTTCTGAAAGTACAACAAAAATACCATCAAAAGCAACAACGGTTGCTTGAAAACTCACGATTATTCTTAGTTAAAGGAATCAAATGTGTCGTATAATGTTGGCATATCAACACCCTCAACTTAAAACGTTCGCTTGTCCTCAATTAACATGACGACAAAAACAAATGATGACTCAACTGAGAAAACAAACACGTGACTCTAGCAAACCATGGATATTCAACAGTTTATTCAATTTTAACCAAGCCCCCCGGTACTCCACAAGTGTTTGAAAAATTATCTTGTAACGATCCAAGCATGTCATTCTGATATGTTAGAATATTTTTACATGCACACAAAGAAGCTACCCCAATAATCAGTAAATAATACAGAAATCCCAGTATCCTCACCACAAATAAGTCCCACACACAAGATTTGGGACTAGGTAAGATGCTCACACTCACAAACGATTTCAAATAGTGTACATGCGATGCCATAAGCTTTCCCTTGCTATTCTATTTCAGTTTTTTAGAAAGCCGCTCAGGATCACTACAGAACTTGTTTTGGCTTGTAATGAGGCTTCGGGTGCAGGTAGCAGACATTTGGGAAATAGTGACTAAACCCTCTTTGTAGTCATCGACATATTATTTCCATTCAACCTTATTCCATCTACTCTTAATCACCTTTGGTTCCTTATTTCTTGCTACAGGTGTGGCCTTCTTAACTTGATAACTCTTTTTCTTTCTTTTTCACTTCTTTTTCGGTTTTTTTCTATCTTTTCATTTGGCACTTACGTGCACTTTCTATCCCAACAATAACTAATTAAGTAGAACCCCATTCTTCATATCATGTACCTCTACAGTAGCCACCCTCAACTTAAGATAATTGTCTGAGTTGAGGTGCACGATGTCCAAGGAGGGACCAAGGCCAAAATAGAGATTAAAAGTTAAAAGGGAAAGGTCAGAGGTTATCAAAAGAACAAAGTCAACTTTGTCTCAAACAGGGATCAAAGGGGTTATTTACATTTGGATGGTCTTTTAGGCTAAGTGGACTGCTTAACAGAATAGGTCGGGCAAGTTCTAGATGCATGCACAGAGTAAGAATTTTTAACAATAAGCTCACACACACTTGGCACCAAGAAATCATACCACTAACAATTATCAAAACAATAGTTCGGCTTAAGCAAAATTATTACAATCATATGCACTTAATGACATTAAGGGATCCAGAACAGTCAATCATTTCAAACAAAAGTACAAAATCAATATTTTTCGGAGGGGTCTCCTTTTTAGTTCAACTTGCAAAAAGCCCTGCTTGCTATAGACACCACAACACAACACAAACAAAACTTAAATGACAACCTAAACATGTTGGTTCTACTAGATAGCACACCAGAGGGAAAAGAAACACGACAACAAAAACCCTCGGTGGTGACAGACTCACTGGTATCCCAACACCCTCAACTTAACTTCATGCATTGTCCCCAATGTATGTATATCAAAACTAAACTATGAGCGAAAGGAATACCTGTGAAGCCCTTAGGCCTTAGAGTCTGGTACGATGTTGGAGACCGCCAGGGTCTCCAAAGCAGGAGCAGTCTCTAGAATAGGTGCAAGCGACATCAGCCAGTTGAGCTCTAAATTTCTCATTTCTTGGCTCCTTATTTATTCGAGACAACTTCATCATTCTTTCTAACTCCTTTTCCTTGTTGGTTCTCTTGCGGTGTTTTCTTTTGTTTGATTTGTTCTCACCGCCTTCTTCTATAGGTTTTTCTTCCTGCAATCCCAACATCATCCTCATAACAGCTAGGGTCTCAACAATACCCTTTTCCTTAATATGTACATTCATAGGGGCTTCATCAATAACATTGATAACTGAGACCACCCTCATGTCTCTCGATCGCCTCATTGATTTACACACATCGAACTTGACTAATTCATTGTTCAATCTGAATGTCAATTTATTTCTTTCCATGTCGACCAACACTTGCAATGGCTAACAATGGTCATCCCTAAATTATGGGAACTTTAAAGTCCACTTCGCAATCCAAGATCACAAAGTCAGTTGGGAATATAAACTTGCCAATCTTCACTAGTACGTCATACAATATTCCCACTGGTCGTTTTACTGAACGGTCAGCCAATAACACCTTCATGGTGGTTGGTTTGGGAGCTCCCAATATATTGCTAGTGGCATCAAGTTGATGCTAGCACCAAGATCACATAAGGCTTTTTCGAAATTGAATTTCCCAATTGTACAGAGAACAGTAAAAGCACCTGGATCTTCCTTCTTTTGCACTAACGATCTCAAAGAAATTGCACTGCAGTGGTGGAGGTTATCTTCTATCTCAAAGCTCACTGACCTCTTCTTGGAAATCAAGTCCTTCATAAACTTGGCGTATCCGGGCCTTTGCTCAAGAGCGTCCACCAGTGGGATGTTCACTGATATCTGCTTGAGCATGGTCATGAACTTGTGTAACTTGCCATCTTCCCCTTTTTTCTTCAACCACTGTGGGAAAGGAGGAGGAGGCCTAGGTATCGTATTTAGAAGTTTTTCAACTTCCTTGCCTTTTTCTTTAAGAACAGGCTCAAAATCTTTTTCCACAGTAGATTTTTCAGCACTTGCTTTTGGATTATCACACTTGTTTAGCTTCCCAGATTTGGCCAGAGTCTCATTAGTGCCCAGATCATCATCTACCATCTCATTCTCATCTTTTGCACTCTCTTCTTGCTGTTGAACCAATGGGTATGGTTCGGGTAAGACTTTCCACTCCTTGTAGAGATAGCCATACAACTTTCGTCATTCCTAGGATTTTGTAAAGTATCACTAGGTAAGGTTCCATTCTTTTGCAGGTTCAGAGTGGTGGATAGTTGTCTCATCTGGTGCTCCAACTATTTAATGGACTTAGAGTGTGAATCCACCAGCTGACTCAATGAAGATAGATCCATATTGATCTCTTGTACCCCAGGGTCGGTAGACTCCACCTTCACCAACACTTTAGCCAACATGGTTTCAATACTGGAAGTCCCCGCACTGCTGCTAGCTTTATCACGATTCCCGGGTGGTACATACAATCCACCTCTATCATCCTTGCTCCTCCAATCACCTTGCTCTTGATTCTTATAACTCGACTTTTCATAGTAATTATTCCGACCTTGGTTTCCTTGGCCATAAGCCTGGAAACCCCCCAAGTAATTAGCTGCTTCATCAGATTCTACCTCAGTTGCTCTACCCTGTGCACCTACAACTTTTACCTTCTCAATTCCACCTTCCAACAAATATTTTGTTAGTAAGTTCATCTATTTCTTCAAGTGGGCTATATCTTGATCCCACTCTTCCTTTTTTCGATGCTGCTCAGCTGACATACCATAGTATAAGTACTAGCGGCCACTTCTGAATCTCGGGTGTGCCAGGCTCTGTTTGTTTTAGTGAGCCGGTCCAGAATATTAGTGGCCTCAATGAAAGTGAGCCCCATGAATGCTCCTCCTACTGCATTATCAAGCGTCGGCCTGGTAGCCGAATTCAGCAATCTGTAAAATGTCTGCATCAAAAACCCATCTGTCAGCTGGAGGTCCGGGCACTAGGTCAACTTCTTTTTAAACCTCAACCAGGTTTCATGCAGGGCCTCATGCGATTGCTGTCAGAAATTACTAATATCTTCCCTCAACTGTAACATTCTGGAGGGAGAAAAGAACCTTTCTAGGAAAGCTCCTTTAAACTCACCCCAGGTTGTTATTGAATCCAGAGTTAGCTCAGTCAACCATAGTGTTGCCTCATCAGATAGAGACAACGGGAACAACCTTAGCCTAATAGTCATTTGACTCACACTTGGCAGTTCAAAGGATTTGCAAATGCCTACAAATTTTATTAGATGCATGTTGGGGTCATCACCAACTACACCTCTAAATAGCCCCTTCAGATTTAACTACTAGATCATTGTGCTGGTGATATTAAACTTAGCTCCCAGCGCTAATGGAGGAAGAACAATGGTGCCCGTAGCACCAACTCTATCTAATTCAAGGTCATCATCATCATCCAAAGCAACTTGCATTAGTTGTTGTCTACCTCTACCTCTCGGTGGCAGCCTTTGCTCGGCAAAAGCAAGATTACCAATATTATTTGGCTCTCTACCATCACCTACTGCAGCCTCATCATCCAACGCAGCATCATCCTCAATATCATCAGCATTCAAGTGTTGCTGGGCCTGTTGAGCTTCAGCGAGTCTTGCTGCCTCTTGTTGTTGAGCATTCATGTTTTACTTTAAAGTTCTAGCAAGCTCGGGGTCATAGGGTAATATTGGTTCACCCGAGCGTCAGGTACTTGACATGCACAACTTTGTACCTTGTAATAATCAAAAATGACAAATAAAAGTAAATCCGGAAAGTATGACTAAGATTCAACTAAACACACCGGACTTAATGAACAACTGTATTCCCCAGCAATGGCGCCAAAATTTGATATGCCCAAATTACACCTCAGTTAAGAAGCGTAAGTAGTCATTGTCAAATATAGAACTTAACCAATTTTGGGGTTGATCCCACAGGGAATAAGGTGCAAATTAAGTCGTTAGTAATTTAGATGACTAATAATTAGTAGTTTCTGGTAAATGGGGGGTTTTGTAATGAGCAATCTTTGATTGTTTCAAATAACAATGGACAATTTTTAACGAGTAAAATTCAGTAGAAGAGGTGAACTAGGGATATGTTCACTATGGCTCAATCAACAACCTCGGGCTATAGTTCAAGCAAATAAAACCTAGATTTGTTATATGTTTGCAACCATTAGAAAATGATAAAAACCTAAGATTAACAACATACTACGCTATATATTGAACCCAATATCAACCAAACCCTAGATCATTGCTATGCCATGGCTCCCACAACCCTAGTTGTGGGAAATTAGCTACTCATGCTGATAAACGAAGTGAAGATAATCATATTCATAATAAGGTAAAGAAGCTTACATGTAGTATGAAAATTCCTTCACTTTATCTAAGAACAATCAGCAAAAATTCCCAGAAGCTATGAATTTAGGAAGAAGGCAACGTATGTTTTGTTTCTTCTGTTTAAATTCATCCAAAATGAGATAGAAGAATATCCAAAGTGTCAAATAATGAATAATAAAATAACCCTAACACTGGTTATTTATAGTAGTCTAGGAAATAAAGTTCCAAAAATAGAATTTTGGAGTCCCACTTCAAGTTGACGGATCATTGTGAAGAGTCATCGTGGCCTTGACGACTCGTCAAGGAAGGCGTCATGGATAAACAGTGAGCTGGAGATTCTGCTTCAACTTGACAGTTTGAGTGTAAATCGCATTTGTCAAATGCATTTTATGTACAACTCATCATGATGAGTCATCAGCCTATCCAGTTGGTTTCCCAGCCATATTCCAACTTGGTGGTTGGGTTGACGGCTCGTCACAGGGTTGAAGATTCATCACATGAGTCGTCAACCTATCCAGTAGCTTCTTAACTTCTGTTTCACCATGGTGGCTTGTGTGATAACTCCCCATGGAGTTGGAGAATCATCATGGGAGTCGTCACCACTAAACAGTGGCTATTTTTGGACTGTTTTACTATGGTGGCTCACGTGGTGGTTTTTCACACTCATGGTGACTCATCAGGTGAGTCACCACACCTAACAGTAAGTCCATTTCGAGTGCAATACCATCATTCTTTCAGTTTTCCTTCAAGTTCCTGAAAGTACAACACAAATACCATCAAAACAACAATGGTTGCTTGAAAACTCATGATTATTCTTAGTTAAAGGAGTCAAATGTGCCATATAATGCCGTCACATCATGTTTGTTTTCTCTGAATATGGAAACTTATATGCTCATACTGCATTGTCTTGCTTATCAGTATGGAAAAGAGTGATTTTAAGGCTTTTTGGTCCTACACTTGACAATTATTGGGTTTTCATGATCTTTGGGCTTTTCAAAGGATTGCTTTGAAATTATTACGGATTTTTGGGAGGGAAAGGGGGAAAATACTACTTTTTATGCATACGTTGATGAGTCTGAGGTTAAATTTGGGCGCCCGATGTGTTATCTCGAGTTTTATTTTTTATGCATATGTTGATGAGTCTGAGGTTAAATTCAGAGTGCCTGATGTGTTATCTCGAGTTTTACTTTATGCATCTACTGATAAGCTTGATGTTCTATACTGGGCGCCCATGTACTAGATACCGGGTTTGACTTGCACACATTCATACATTACATCATTGTTACATTGCATAGCATTGGATTTGGGTGTGTTGAATTTTTGGTTGATTTGGGTTGATCTTGTTATTACTTTACCCCTTTTTATTGTTTTGGTTGTTTCGGTTTTCGGCTTTATAACTAGATTTAGGTGAATCCCTATATTTTAACTGCTTTCCTATATCTTATTATATATATATATATATATATATTATCTTTGTGCACTCGGTCGGCCTATGATGCCTACTGAGTACCCTTTATCCTGGTACTCATACTACACACTGCATCTTTTTTTGATGCAGCATCTAGTACGAGCCACCCCCACTGACCTTTCTGTCGTTTGAGTCCTGTTGTAGTTCAGATCGCGGTGAGCTCCCGGCACTTTTCAAGACTTTACATGGTTTCCATCTTGAATATTCTATCTATATTTTGTATTTTGGTTAGACTGAGTCTGTTGTATTGCTACTCCTTACTTTAGTCGCTCTTGTACTAGTGACACTAGGTTCGGGTTGGTTCTCGTGTTGTTTTGTCTCTTTGGTCACTTTAGGCCCATCTTATGTATATTTTGTACGTTGGTATGTATATATTCTATTGGCCCTGTCCTTCCTATATATCTTCTGCTTCTCTTTAGTTTAATTGTTATTAATTATGTACCGCGCTATTGGGTTTTGGATTGTCTACTGGGGGTTCATGTAGACGCCATCATGGCTCGGTTTTGGGTCATGATAGTAGATTTCAGTCTAACCCTTGAAGAGAACACTGGACGGCAGTTAAGAATATAATCAAGTACCTAAAAAGGACTAGGTATTACATGCTAGTATACCATTCGAATGAGTTGGTGTCGATAGGGTACACAGACTCAGATTTCCTGTTTGACAAGGACTCTAGAAAGTCGACCTCTGAAAATGTGTTTATTTTGGGAGGTGTAGATATTCTTTGGAGGAACATCAAGCAAACTTGTGTTGCTGATTCGACCATGGAAGCCGAGTATATAGCAGCCTCTAAGGCAGCTACAGAGGCAGTATGGCCCAGAAATTTTCTAACAGACTTGGTGGTTGTCCCTGAGATAAAAGACCCACTTACTATTTAGTATGATAATAGTGGTGCGATTGCAAATTCAAAGGAACCACGAAGCCATAAGAAGGCAAAACACATTGAGCGTAAATAGTATTTGATTCAAGACATAGCATAAAGAGGAGATGTGATGGTTGTGAAGATTGTTGATGTGACGCTAATTTACGTCACTTTCGACTCCTTTTTACTAAGAACAATCGTACGTTTTCAAGCAACCATTGTTGTTTTTGATGTTTTTATGTTGTATTTGTAGGAAATGGAAACAAACACGGAAACGGACGGAAATACGCGAAAAAGAGGATTCTGCCTAAGAGTGACGGCCTGAGTGACGGCCCGTCACACATGTGACGGTCCGTCACCAATGACCATCGCATGGAGGCAGTGTTGCTGCCTAGCAGTGACGGCCCAGGCGACGGTCCGTCACTGCCCTGACGGTCCGTCAAGCCTGGCAGTCACGCTTAGGCAGTGGCTTCAGGCGGCGACCCGCGTTTTGGGGATTCCTAGCCCGTTTTGGATTTGGTATCTTTGGCTCCTATAAATACCCTATGTTAGGTTTATTTATTTAATTATTCACCCATTAGTTAAAACACGTTTTTAGTTATTTTGGAGAGCAAACAACACGGTTCATTTGTATTGAACTCGTGTTCTTGATTCGTTCGTGGAGTTCTTGGTATTTCTTGTTCTTGGATATTGGAAGATTGATTGTTTCATTATATTGTAAGACTTTTCTTTCCTTTATTATGAATACAATTATTTTCTCTTCTTCTTCGAGCATGAGTAACTAAAACTCCCGCAACTAGGGTTGTGGGAGCCATGGCAAACGTAGCGATTTAGATTCCGGGTAGCGTTGGGTTCAATTTACATGTAGTCACGTTGTTAATCATACTTTATGTCACGTTTTCTAGTGGTTGCAAACATTAGAACATGCCTAGGTTTAATTTGCTTGAGTAAAGAGATTAAAACCGGGAAAACTTGATTAACAACAAGGATTCGAGACTACTAACTCTCGTCTAATGATTAATGCCGTAACTGGATTAAGCTACTTGATGTTAGGATTGAAAGCTAAAAAGCACATCTTTTCGAGGTCGAGAGAATAGAAAAGGAAATTTGTTTATTTTGTCGAGAGACGTTTAGACGATACAATTGACGCAATCACATCGTGACACGCATATAGAAAGAACCCGGTTAAGCCTAGAATCGACATTGTTACAACGCCATGGTGAACTCATCCCTAGTTCATTCTCTCTTACTGATTATTCTCTTACATTATTGTTGCTTTTGTTTACGATTTGTTCACAAAACCCCCCTTTTTATTTATCGGAAACAATTGACTACGAGTTACTTAATTCACTAAAGGCTTGATCTTCACCATATTCTCTATGGGATTCGACCCCAACCTTGTTGGGTTCCTTACTTGACTACGATCGCTTACGCCTCATTAATTTGAGGTGTAGTTTGAGCGTTATCAAAAAGTGGCGCCGTTGCCGGGGAATACGGTTGTTTGTTAAGTCCGGTGTGTTTATTTGACTCTTAGTCATACTTTCCTGCTTTTACGTTTATTTGTTGTTTTTGTATATAGTTGTGAATACGGTTGTTTAGTAAGTCTGGGGTGTCTTGATGAAGTCTGAGTAATCAAGACACCCGCGTCGTGCCGCGACGTTAAATCAGGCGCTGTATGGGAGGCAACCCATAAATTGCTGTTGTATTATAGTCTAATTAATTCGTGGGGAAACCTGTGAGTCACCACCGAGGGTTTTTGTTGCCGTGTTTCTTTTCCCTCCGGTGTGCTATCTAGTAGAACCGGCATGTTTAGGTTGTTTATTTTAAAAAATTTTTAGTGTCTATAGCAAAGCATGCGATTTCTTATCAAAGTAGCGCCCCTTTAAAAATTTTCTGGTTTTATACTTATGTTGAAACGATTGACTGTCTGGATCCTTGAATGTCATTGTGTGATTATGATTAGAATGAGTATGCTTAAGCCGAGCGGTTGTTTGATAGTTGGTAGTGATATAGTTTCTTGGTGCTAAGAGTGTGTGAGATTAATTGTTATAAATTCTTACTCTGTGCATGCATCTAGAACTTGCCCAGTCTATTTTGTTAAGTTTGAAGTTTGGTTGCTTAGGAAAGGATCACAGGCCCTTTTTGTGTGCAGTCCACTTAACCTAAAAGACCGTCCAAATATAAATAATCCCTTGATCCCTGTTTGAGCCATAATTGACCTTATTCTTTCAATAACCTGTCACCATTCCTGTTTAACATTGAATCCCTATTTTGGCCCTGGTCCTTCCTTGGACATCGTGCACCTCAACTCAGCCAATCAGCCTAAGTTGAGGGTGGCTACTATAGCGGTAAACCCTGTTTTGGCCCTGGTCCTTCCATGGACATTGTGCACCTCAACCCAGGCAATCAGCCTAAGTTGAGGGTGGCTACTACAGAGGTGAATGAGAAGAAAAAGGGGATGGAGATGATTGGTTGTGAATAGAATGAAAAGTCCGGGTGTGTGCCTAAGAAAAGAAAAATAAAAAGAAGTGAAAAAGATTGAAAAAGTAATAAAAAGAGTTGTCAAAATATAGAGGCCGCACCTGTAGCTAGAGAGAAGGGAATAAAGAGGTGAATAAGGATGGACAAAGTAACGTTATGTGGTAAGAAGATGTCGGTAGTTCCAAGGAGGGCTTAGTCACTAACCCCTAAATGTATCATACCTGCACCTGAAGCCTCATTACAAGCCAAAACAAGTCCTGTAGTGATCCTGAGCGGCTTTCTGAAAAACTGAAATAGAATAGTAAGGGCAAGCCTATGGTATCGCATGTGCATTGTTTGAAATCGTTTGTGAGTGTGAGCGCTTACCTAGTCCCAAATCTTGTGTGTGGGATTTCTTTGTGGTGAGGGCACCAAGATGTCTATATTGTCTATTGATTGTTAGGATAGCTGCGTATGTGTATGCATAATATTCTATCATATCGGAATGACATGTTTGGATCCTTGCAAGTTAGTGTTTCATACATACGTGTGCTACGAGGGAGCCTGATTTAATTGAATAAGTTTAGAATGACCATGAAGTGCTATAGACATGAGTTCGTGTTCTTAGTTGAGTCGTATTATTGTTTTATGTTATGTTGCTTGAGGACAAGCGAACGTTTTAAGTTGAGGGTGTTGATGTGACGCTAATTTACGTCACTTTCGACTCCTTTTTACTAAGAACAATCGTACGTTTTCAAGCAACCATTGTTGTTTTTGATGTTTTTATGTTGTATTTGTAGGAAATGGAAACAAACACGGAAACGGACGGAAATACGCGAAAAAGAGGATTCTACCTAAGAGTGACGGCCTGAGTGACGGCCCGTCACACATGTGACGGTCCGTCACCAATGACCGTCGCATGGAGGCAGTGTTGCTGCCTAGCAGTGACGGCCCAGGCGACGGTCTGTCACTGCCCTGACGGTCCGTCAAGCCTGGCCGTCACGCTTAGGCAGTGGCTTCAGGCGGCGACCCGCGTTTTGGGGATTCCTAGCCCGTTTTGGATTTGGTATCTTTGGCTCCTATAAATACCCTATGTTAGGTTTATTTATTTAATTATTCACCCATTAGTTAAAACACGTTTTTAGTTATTTTGGAGAGCAAACAACACGGTTCATTTGTATTGAACTCGTGTTCTTGATTCGTTCGTGGAGTTCTTGGTATTTCTTGTTCTTGGATATTGGAAGATTGATTGTTTCATTATATTGTAAGACTTTTCTTTCCTTTATTATGAATACAATTATTTTCTCTTCTTCTTCGAGCATGAGTAACTAAAACTCCCGCAACTAGGGTTGTGGGAGCCATGGCAAACGTAGCGATTTAGATTCCGGGTAGCATTGGGTTCAATTTACATGTAGTCACGTTGTTAATCATACTTTATGTCACGTTTTCTAGTGGTTGCAAACATTAGAACATGCCTAGGTTTAATTTGCTTGAGTAAAGAGATTTAAAACCGGGAAAACTTGATTAACAACAAGGATTCGAGACTACCAACTCTCGTCTTAAAGATTAATGCCGTAACTGGATTAGTCTACTTGATGTTAGGATTGAGAGCTAAAAAAAGCACATCTTTTTGAGATCGAAAGAAGATAAAAGGAAATTTGTTTATTTGGTCGAGAGACGTTTAGACGATACAATTGACGCAATCACATCGTGACAAACATATAGAAAGAACCCGGTTAAGCCTAGAATCGACATTGTTACAACGCCATGGTGAACTCATCCCTAGTTCATTCTCTCCTACTGATTATTCTCTTACATTATTGTTGCTTTTGTTCACGTTGATTACAAAACCCCCCCTTTTTATTTATCGGAAACAATTGACTACGAGTTACTTAATTCACTAAAGACTTAATCTTCACCATATTCTCTGTGGGATTCGACCCCAACCTTGTTGGGTTCTTTACTTGACAACGATCGCTTACGCTTCATTAATTTGAGGTGTAGTTTGAGCGTTATCAATTGTATTAGAGAACAACTTGACAAACCCTTTCATAAAAGCTTTACCATAAAAGCCTTTTGATAGGCACGTAGAAGGAATGAGTGCTAGAGTTGTAGGTGCATGGTTATGAGTCTAAGTGGGAGATTGTTAGGATATACTATTAACCATGCGTTTTGATATAGTATTATTTATTGAACAATTATTTATTTATTTATTCAATTCAATAAAGTGTTACATTAAGTAGATCATTTTGTCATATATGTGTCTTCAACTTATATAATAAATAATTTAGCGTATAGAGTTTAAACTTATACACAGAAGATTATAGTTTACAATCGTAGATGAGAATTTGGATAAATCATCAAAATGATTGTAGCACGAGATTAAAAGTAACTTATCTTGATTACAAGAATGGTATAGTTCTTACTTTTCGTGCTAGTGCATTTTGTATGTATTGAACAAGACCGAGTAGAGATAGAGTTTTAGACTGATTGATGAAAACATATTCTCTAAGCTACTAAATGTACTTATATTCTGAATCTTGATATAACTATTATGAGTTGTATATATTAATTATCGTTTTGATTTATTAAAAGGTAAAATCCTAAGATGGGTCATGTTGACACCAAATTTTGGTTTCCACATTCTAAATTAATTTTGAGCTTATACTTAAAATAATTGCTTTATAAAGCTAAAAGATTTTTAAAATAAATTTGAAGTTAATTTTATGATTTTAGGTGAAATAAATATATTCTATATCTAATTATGTAGAATTATATAGGTTTCACTTAAGAGAGTTTTTGGAAATTAATTTGAGTAAAAATCGCATTTTAAAGTAAAGATGTTTATCACTCCTTAAAATTATTTGAAATAAGGAATTAATCATATAATTAGTTTCCTGGTTTTAAATAAAATAATTATATTTTATAAAATAATTAATCTTAATTTTTAAAATTAGAAGCTTGTTTAATTGATTAAGAATTTAATTCATTTTTGTCCTGAATTCTCTAATCAAGTCGATATGGCCATGTTTTTAAAACCCAATTTGGCTAACTTTTGAATTAAATCCGGCCATATTTTCAAATAAATGTGGCCAATTCCTAAACTGTAATGACCCTCTAGGTCATTTACCCTATTTTTGTACTTTTTCCATGTTTTGAGTTTTCCCGCAGCTGCTACAGGTCATTTATGACTTGCCAAGACTAATGGTTTGATTCTTGGGCAGTTCGTTTGTGTTTTAAGCCCATTTTCCTATTTTGAAACTCTTAAAATCTAGAAGAGTTGACTTTGATCAATATTCGAAGAAGACGGCCTCGGATAGAAATTCCGTCGGGGTTGTTAGCTCCGGAGCATTGACTTTGGGCTAGAAGGACCTTTAGTTTGGGTCCCAATGTTTTCAAACTCATTTTGGGATATTGGGTTGCTATTGGGTTAAAAAATGGTTTTGGGCATGGGGCCTATTTTTCGTTGAAACGATCTACTTTTGTGTTCTCTTGAGGTAATTGCCTCCCCCTCTTCGTTCTAGTACTTATTCTAGTATTATTTCATAATTTCATTCTGTAAATTGGGTTCTAAATTACATGTTTCCGCTTTAATTAAAGTGTTAAGTTTCAGACCATTTGAGGTCTGAATTTCCTCTCGTTTCTACCCAAAGTTGGGGCATGCACTCCGCTTTTCGTTGGGAGGATGCTTATGAAATTTGTTTTTCACCTTGTTAAGTTTTCCCCGAGGGTCATTTTTGGACCCAATTTTCAGTCCAAATTTTTGTATAGTAATATAGGGGTCATTTTTCTCTTTTTGACACCTAGATTATGTTTATGATAGTGTGGCAGCATTCTGAGGCTATTCGAAAGAGGAATGCACATAATTGATGGTGTGTGCTTGTAGTTCAGCCCCAAAGTAGGTTACGATTTCCTTCTTTTAGACTTGGCTTAGTTAGATTTTATATTTATATTTTATAAGTTGCTTGAATTTTAGGGTAAGTTTTAAGTTAGAATTAGGCTTAAATCCTATTTTTCTGCATTTTTTGCCATTTTCAGGATCGTAGAATAGGATTATCATGCTTATCCTTAGCTTAGGAGGTTGTAGCTTTGTCATGGTTATCCTAGGATCCTTAGTGTATTTTAAAAAGGTTTGAGATGTAGCGTAGGTGTTTTGTTTATTTTCGTATTATAGTTTCATATTCCATTTTTATTTACCGATACTGTGTAACTATGGGCCCCAGGCCATAACTCAGGTTGGACAGAGTTCCAAGTCATTTATCTTGTTTTGAGGGTGCTTTGCCTTGTTTGATAGATACTTATATACTTGGATTCTCTGTGTTGGCACGCATATCCTCATACATGCATCTACAGGTCTAGTGGTATAATGTTTTTAAGAAAATATGAAGTTTTGATCGAAAATTGGGATTTTCTGCTTTTAATATGGTTTCAAATTTCAGAAAGGTATTTCATGGGTTTTATACTATTTTTGGAAAGGAAAGAAAAGTACCACCTTTTTACTCTATCTGAGGGACGTTTCTGAACCTTTTCTCTATTTACTTTCTGTTGATGAGTTTGAGGTATGATTTTGGGCAGCCCGAGGAGCACATGTCCGAGTTTTAATTTATTTCATATGTTGATGAGCCCTAGGGAGGCCTGTGCGACAATTCAGGGAGCTTACGGGGAGGCCACTGAATCATATTTTGGGGTTTTTACTTTACTGTATTTGCCACATTTGCATCATACCATTCCATGATGCATTTCATCCTATTGTATGTACTTAAGTGGCTTGTTGCTTATATTATTATTATCTTCACGGTCAGTTTAGATTATGCCTCTTTTTAGTTGATAACTAGATTTAGCTGGATCCCAATAGCTAACTTACTTTCCTGCTTCTTATATTATATACTATTTTTTTGCGCTCGGTTAGCCTATGATGCCTACTGAGTACCCCATATTTTGGTACTCATACTATATTTTTGCATTTTTTCTGATGCAGCACCTAGTACGAGCCACCCTCTATGACCATCCTTTCATTTGAGGTCAACTGTTGTTCAGATTGTGGTGAGCTCCTGGTGCCTGGAGACTTTACAACTTTCCTTCTATATATATACTGTCTGTATTTTGTATTTTGGTAGACAATAGCTTCTGGAATAGTGTTATTCTATACTTAGACGCTCTTATACATGTGACACTAGGTCCCAGCTTTTGGTTCTTGTATATATATATTTTGCCTTTCCCGTTCTCTTTAGAGCCATGTTTGTATATTTTGTACGGTGGGTATATATATACTGTTGGTTCCTATCTTGTTATGATTTCTTTTCCGCTTCTTATTTAACGCTCATGTATTAGTATCATGTTCTTGGGTTGGCTTTCCTAGTGGGTGTTTTTATAGGCGCCATCATGGCTCAATTTTGGATCGTAACAGAGTGGTATCAGAGCTTTAGGTTCACCGATCTTACCCGTACAAGAGAAAAATGTCTAGTAGAGTCTCGTGGATCAGTATGATGATGTTTGTATCCTATCTGTGGGAGGCTATATGGCATTCTTAGGAAATTTTCCATTTTTTTGACTCCTTATCATGCGTCCTTGACTCTATCAACTTCTAAATATCTTTTGTTTCACTCTTCCTCTGATGGTTCGGACGAGATCAGCGGCAGGTGAGAATGAGGCCCCTGCGCCTACAGTTAGAGCCCTAGCGAGGGGATGGGGTAGAGATCGACCCAAAGGTAGAGGTAATGGATGGGTTGTGGTGATAGCTCGAGCCCAAGCTAGGGTACCGTCACCACAGTCGGATGTAGCATTTGAGGAGGTACAGTATGAGCTGAAAGGCGTGGGGCCAGCCCAGCATCTGGCAGGTTTTGTGGCTACACCAGTCTTACAAGATGCTTTGATTAATTTTCTTGGGTTTTTGGAGGGAATGTCATAGCCCGCGGCTTCTCTAGGTACTCCAATTGGTTCACAAATTAGGGATGAGGCTCAGACTTTTGGCCTTGGAAGCTATACAGGGTTCTGGAGCGCAGCCTGCTACTGTGGCTCCCAGTTTAGAGGTGTTTCCAGTTCCTCCAGTTGCTCCATCTAATCCATCTAGACTTGCTATATCTTCTGAGGAGCAAAAGATGTTGGGTTGGTTTATTCGACTAGGTCCTCCGAGGTTTTTAGGTGCTCTGGGAGAGGACGCGTATGAGTTCCTAGTTAGTTTCCAAGAGAGGTTACATAACCTTGGCTTGGTTGAGTCTCATGGGGCAGATCATACCGCCTTTCATCTAAATGGTATAGCTAAGCAGTGGTGGAGGTTGGCTATTGCTTGTACGCCAGTCGGGTCACCTCCTTTGTCTTGGGCTCAGTTCTCTGAGGCTTTCCTGGAGAAGTATGTACCATGCAGATTGCGAGAGAGGTTGATAGATGAGTTTACTAGGTTGGAGCAGGGCTCCATGTAGGTTTCATAGTATGATGTCCATTTGCATGAGTTGGCTAGGCATGCCACCATGATTCTACCCACCGAGCATGAGAGGGTGTGTTGTTTTGTTAATGGGTTGACCTTATAGCTTCGTCTAGCTACAGAGGGTATGGTAGCCTCAGGCAAGTCTTTCTTGGATGTTGTGGATCATGCCTGTACTATTGAGGGCATACTTCGTGAGGCCCAAAGGGGTAGCGATAACAGGCCCTTCCATCAGGGTAGTTATAATGGTTCACGGACTCGGGGTAGAGGCTTCTATGGCCGGGGTCAGCATCATTAGCGCTTCCAGCCGAGCCAGCATGTTCAGGCAGCACTACAAATTACAGAGGGTCAGAGTAGACAGGGCTTGGTTCAGTCTTCATAGGGTGCTTGCTCTGGGAAATCAGATCGTGGTGGTCATTCAGGTTTATTCGGGTTGTCATAGAAGGGTAAAGCTGATCGGGATTGTTACGAGTATGGTGTACTAGGCCATTTTTCTAGGGATTGTCCTTTGGTTTAGTGGTTTGGTCAAGAGGGTCAGCAGGGTCAGACGGGTCAGTAGGTCTAGGATCCTAGAGCTCCAGTTCCACCAGCTAGAGGTGGTGCACAGGGTAGTAGGGGTGGTCCCCAGGGTACTCGAGGTGGTCCTCAAAGTGGTAGATTAGGTGGTTGTGGCAGTGGGAGCCATATGTATGCATTTCTGAGCCGTCCAGAGGTTGATCCTTCAGATGTTGTCATCACAGGTACGATCTCCATTTGTCATCAGTCAGCTTCTTCATTGTTTGATCTGAGGTCTATATTTTGTATGTATCTGCTTACTTTGCTACCTGTCTGGAGTCTTCTTGTGAGTTATTGCCTATGCATCATGATAAGTCGATAATCTACCAACTTATTGAGTCTATATCCATGAATTATTGCTATGTTTTGAATAGATTTAGAGGTTCTTATGGCCTTTATTGATGTCTATGCAAGTACTTTTGATAGATGATGATAAACAAGAAAACGGACCCAAAAAGAGCTAAACAAGAGTAAAGTGAGAAGTGTTCGGAAAAGCTGAAGATCCTGACTCGAGATGGGGTGGTCGTGCGACACGCACAAGCTGAGGTGCAAACCGCACCTCCTCTACACAAAGTTGAAAAAGTCTTGAAGAATCTGTTAAGGGGTGCGGTCGTTGTGCGATGCGCACATCCTAAGGTACGAACCGCACCCTCTTTGCAAGAAGCTCCCAAAGATAGCTGAAGTCACAGGTTTACTTCAAGGCAGTGTGTGATGCGTACATTACAACGTACGAACCGCACGTCGCACCGCATACCTCTCGAAGGGAAATTTTGTCCTAATTTTTAGTGACTTTTTGGGAAACTATAAAAGGCCTATTCAGGCACAATTGTAAATAACTTTTATCATTCCAAATATTCTGAAGAGTTTTTAGCTTGAAGACTAAGTTTTTCACCTCCATTGAGAAGAGGGTTTCAATCTAATTCTCTTGGTTAACACTTTTGTGCTCAAATTGAATCTAGAACTTGAGATTCAGCTCTAATGGAAGGGATTTTGAATTACCCAGCTTGTATCTCTTTCTGTCTTACTATGAGTGGCTAAATTTTCTTGTATAGGGGTGTATTGATGATGGGTGCTTAAGAAATGGGTGGGGTGTTATTTATTCTTGCTTATAATTGCTTAATTGATATGGGTCTAGTAATTTCACCAAGTTTTAATCCTAAAATTGGTTGTTGCAAACATTAATTTTCATTACTTGACTATGTGATTGCTTGAGAAAGGATTTCATAGTTTCGGATGTGAAATTACTAGTGGGAACTTAGGATTTCACTCACATTTGAGGGTAGGGATAGTTCTTATCGTTGGATTCTCCCATTTAAGGGTCTAAGCTAGAGATAGTGTGACCTTCCCAAGCTAGATTGGTTTTTTATTGATCAAACCGATGATGCTCTAACCAAGTTCATCGGATATAAGATTGTTGATTGAGAGATAAGCAAATCTTACCCATGACTAATGATATTCATGTCATTAAGCGAGAATAGGAATGAATTGATAATCACCCTATCCCATAACCAAAGCCCCATCAGATATGCATCCCTAGTCGTCTAGTCAACTTGATACACCCACTTTTGTTTTATTATTTTTAAATTGAATTGTGATTGTAGTGACAACATCCCAATTCCCCCATCCTTTTACTTCTTATTTTTGAGCATTTACTCTCTCCTCGAACTCAATTCGTTACAATCTCTATTTAGCAACCCCAAGTCCCTTGGGTATGACCTCGACACTCATTGGGATTATAAATTTTGTTTTGCTGCACGATCATCGTGGCCTCCTACTTGGAGAGCACGATTTGAGTATTCATCAAAAATGGCGTCGTTTCCAGGGACTTGAGTTGATAGATATTTTTGATTGTTGTTTTGAAGTCACTTTGAGGGTACTTGTTTCTTTTACTTTCATTTGTTATTTGTGGTTGATTGAACAGGCTAGCCTATGAACGAGGCCGATGACAACAAGAGCATTGACAGCTTCATGGAGGCCGACGAGGCTGAGCCTATGATGCAAGGGGGTGTTGGTGCAATCCACCTACCCCACACGGTGGGAAATGTTGTCTTTCATGTGACTTGCACCATGCTCCACTAATCCAAATGAAGGGCCTATTTGGTGGAGCAGCACATGAAGATGCCAACCGGCATATTCAGAATTTTGTGAAGATTTGCCAATTGTTCATCTTCCAACATATCTCCCAAGAGTCCATCCGATTGCGCCTATTCCTTTTTTCCTTGACGGGGGAAGCCACGGCATGGTTGGAAGAGTTGCTGGATGACTCTATCATATCTTGGGTCAAGTTGGTTGAGGCATTTACATCGAGATTCTTTCCTCCATCTTGAATGATGAAGCTAAGAGATGAGATTACCAACTTTAGGCAGTTCCCGAATGAGCCTCTCCATGAAGTTTGGCTAAGATTCAAAAAGAAGCTTCTCTTGTGTCCAAATCATGAGTTGTCAAACAATGTGCTGCTACAAAGCTTCTATCGATCATTGAACTCTATGAATAAATTGGTGGCTGACAACCTTGGAGGTGGCACCTTCATGGACTTAGAGTTTCCCATTGCCTCGACTTTGTTAGAGCAAATGAAAAAGACCAATCAAGCTTGGCATACATGAGAAGCGGATGTGCAAACTTCGAGCAGACCCTCATCTATCTTGATTAATGAAACGAGGAAAAAGAAGGAGGAGCAAGATGAGACAATGGCCAAAATGATGACACAAATTTATTTGATGGCCAAGCATGTGATGGGAGTTGGTGGTGCTAAGACAGTGAATGCAGTGAGTACAATGGAAATCAAAGCTAGTGATGATGAGCTCATAACTGTGGGTGATGGAAAGCTATGTTTTGTGTCGGCGGGTTCTCATCCCGGGTATTATCGCCCGAGGGAGGAGAACCAAGGTTGGATTCGAGACAAACAAAGATATGGAAATTGGTGGGATAGAGACAAGGATGGTGATTGTTTCAATCACTGGAGTTTGAATACCTATATCCCTCCGAACAAGGCAGACTCTCTCTACCAACCGGGCACAAGCAACCCCGGCCATTCCAAGTTGGAGGACATGTTTTCCTTGGTTCTTAAGAAGGTGGACACCACAATTACGGGAGTGAGCAAGCTAAAGAGTGAGGTCTCAACACTTCACCAAACTGTGAGCTCCCACTCATTCTCAATTAAGCATTTGAAGGCCCAAATGAACCATGTCTAAAGGCAAATGAACTCGAGGATGAATGGGACGTTGCCTAGAGACACCATCACCAACCCAAAGAATGAGTGAGGATTAAGGTAGTATCGTCGTGCCGCGATGTTAAATCAAGCATTGCTTGGGAGGAAACCCAAATTTCTTTATTTGTTTTTGGTTATATTTTGTTGTTTTTAGTGTTTTTGTAGGGAATGCATGGATGGAAAAATGAACAAAAGGAAATTAGGGCAAAAAGGGGTTGTGCGGACCGCACAAGCATTTGTGTATGTCGCGCAGCCTATCATGCCAAATCAGAATGCTTGAAGGAAATTTGAAAATTTGGAGGTGACCTGCGCTAGGTCGTGCGGACCGCACGAGCCCAAGTGCATGTCGCACCTCCATCGCATGGTGAAATAGATGCCTGGGCAAACCCAGGGGAGAAGAAAAGGGGCATGTGTGAAACGCCATGCAGTCTGCACCTTGTCTGGTGCAAATCACATGTTGCGGGCAACAAGCGGTAAGTTTGAATTTTAATTGACCTAACATGTTGACCGACTCGACCCAGAGAAGACCCAGCCGACCTTTCTTCTTCTTTTTCTTTTAAGACAACCTCTTATCTTCTTCTTCCACCATCTTTTTCCTCAAACCCTCAAAAAATTTCTCCAAAAACTCTCTCTAAAACCCTCAAACCTCTCAAAAAAGCATCTCCTCCTCTCACCCACAATCTCCACCACTCCATCACCACTGCCGTCATCATCTCTCTGGGAAGGTTTCGCTGGTAACCATTATTGAAGAACAAAAAGCTTCAATTTTTACTCCTCTCTTCATAATCTTCACTTGTTGTAAGTTCTCCGACATTAAATACTTGTTTTTATTAAGATTGGGAACTCATATTGTGAAGCATGCTTACTAGAATTACCATGTTGGTTTTGGATGAAATCCAAAAAATTTGGGTCCCCAATTTTGAGTTAAATTGATGATTTTGCTTGCTTCCAACTTGGTAGAATATTAATTTTGGTAATGCATGTTTATTGGTAGTGATTTTTAGCCGTGAATTATGTGTTGGGTGAAGTATGAGTAACCCACTTGTGATGAATGGATGATTTGGCCCGATGATAGATTGGGTGACATCGTTCTTAAGGGTAAATCGTCATTTGTCATGAGGTTTTGATTAAATGTTGACTCTTGAGGCTGAATTTTGCTGATTGTATACCCATGATTATTGTTTACCATTATACTTGGGGTATATGATCTTGTGCGGGGAGGGGGTTAATTAAATTTTGGGTGTCTATTGTGCAAGTGAAGGGTTGATGTTCTAGATGATAGACGGGGTAACGTCCATCTTAAGGGAAGTCGTTGAGTTCTTTTCTTGCTTGCTATTGTATCAATAAAAATCCGGGAAAGCTGAGTACCCAGAAGTTATGGTCATGAGATCCCTTGTCCCCCTTGTTTCATGTTAATAGGGTTTTTGTGTGGTGCATAGTGCCTAAGCACATCTTTCTCTACGAATCACATGTGGAATTCATAAGAACACAAGAAACCAAAAATTCCAATTGTGCCTTTATGCATTTCGCATGAGATGCATAGATTTTGATGTGCGGGGTGCTTGAGGCATCGCACCATGTTTAAAAGAAAAGGCAGGTCACTGATCTGAGGGGCGACGCCTGATGCGGCACGCACTTCCGATGGTGTGAATCGCACTAGCTTTGCACCTCGACAAAAAATCCCTGTAGGATTCTGTCTTCTTATGCAATAGCACATGCGACGCGCACTCTCGCTGGTGCATTTCGCATGTGGTTCGCACAAGCCGACATTCACCTACTTTGATTTTCCAATCCTTTACATTCCATCCTTTGTAGTTTGCTAACTTCTTCTTAGGTTTGTTTTTGTTTTTAACTCACAATATTTGTATGCAGAACATGTCTTCTAACAAGGGTAACGCCGAGAGAAGCTCACGCAGGCCAACAGCTCCCGCCTCCTCCAAGCAAATTGCAAAAGGGAAAAAGAAAGTCTCATCTTCTCGTGACCAAGTCTCAGAGGAGGAGAGAATTTGATTCGGAATGGAGGACATGAAAGTGATATATGATTGTGATAGGGGCAGGACCTTCAATGAGGAACAAAGCTTCAACCTAAATGCAGTGGGGGACAATCTACCCAACATTCCCACTCAGTTTGCCAATCGTCAATGGCAACCATTTTAGGAAGTGCTCGGAACCTATTACAAGGAGTTAGTCTGAGAGTTCTTTGCCTCATATCAGACCTCACAGTATGCTAAAGGCCAAAAAGGAGGCTGTGAGAAATTCCCCGCATTGGACTCAGTTAGGGTTCGAGGAAAATCAGTCAAGATCACTTCAGCTGCAATCAATGCCATCTATTGGAGCAATCCAATTGAATCAGCACCTGACCTCATAGAGAATCTACTTCTCAAGTGTAAACCTCTCGAATGGGATGCCTCCATCATTGGTCCTGACACACAACCCTGGGCCACTATGGGGGGTGAAATTCCCTGCCTGACTTTATACTTAGAGGCACGATTGTGGTATGACTTTGTGCGCTCCTGTCTAATACCTTCTCAAAATGACCAAAAGATAACACATGATGGAGCCATGATTGTAGCTACAATCATGGTAGGAGATCATATCAATGTGGGTGAGGTCATTGCATTAGTGATAAAGAGGAAATCTCGAAGGAGTGGTGATGCATTTCCCTTTTCGATGTTAATTAGCAAAATTTGTGTGCAAGCCGGTGTTCCTTTCTTCGACAGTGACACTCCTACTCCAGCCATTGGCATGTTGGATCTTGACAAGAAAACTGACCAGGACGCTCCTCGATTCAAAAGGCGTAGGGAGGAGGAGTCAATGGAAGTCAAGGATGATAACGCTGATGCTAAAATACATACCTCTCCTTCTTCTCCTCCTGCTTCAGAAGCACCCACACCTCCGGCCACCGCACCCAGAGAGCCACTGTTTAACATTAGTCTCCAAGACCTGGTCGACAAAACTTACAATCATGAGAGGCAATTGAGTGCAAGGGCAGTCAAGTGGTCCATGCAAGAAGTTGTGGAAAGCATTCTCAATTTGCGCAAACGGGTGGACGAGTGTGAGAAATATCTCAAGACCCTCCACAAATACATGGGCAAGGAAAAAGGAAAAGCATTTGTGGTAGAAACAGATCTAACCTCCTTGCCTCTACCTTATTCCATTTCAGGACCATTGGATAGCTTGTTTGCAGCCTATGAGGATGAGGTGTTTTCGGTCACGAAGATCAAGAGTCGGATGATGATGTGAGTGAGAAGCACGCAAATGAGGGGATAGCTGCTAATAATGATGATGATGAGGCTTAGTCCTTCAAGGAGTTCCACCCTCTTCCCATTGAACTATTAGCATTTAGGGCAATGCTCCCTTTATGGGGAGGGGGTGGCTTTACTTGCTTTTGTTGGTGCCCATGAGTGGGCTTGAGATATTTTATTGCCCTTGTTGGTCCTTGTTGACATTTTATTCTACTAGATTTTATTTGGCCCTTGTCGGGAATATTTGGATGATTGTGATGTTTATTGCCCTTGTCGGGCCTTTAGATTTTCTTGATTTTATGTTTTGTTTTGAGCTTATTTGTTCCCTTGTTGGGCTTGATTTTGGTTAATTGAGATTGTGTTGCTGGGTTGTTCTTACATGCTCCATTGTCTTACTACTCGTGCTTTGCAAATGCGCTAAAGGCCTACACCGAGGCTTGTTTTAAAATGAAACATGAGCGCGCAATTCGAATATTGCCTTGCTAATAGTAGTTTAGAAATAAACTCTGAGGGTTTTCTTAATACCACGGTTCTTTCCCAAGGAGCAAGAGTTTTGATTATTTTCTTTTTTCTTCTCTTTTGTTTTTGTGTGTTGAACTAGGTTGGTGTTTCCCTATGATAGATTGAGAGGCTACTTTATTAAGGGAAAATGTCAAGTTTTAGTTTAGAATTGAGTCCATAGTTGCTTGTCTCAAAATGGGCCCACCAAACAAATTCTCGTGGCAAATTCTTTTGAAAATAAAAGGAAGAAGGGAAATGATTTTTTGAGGAAAACCATTCTCTTGTCATGACTTGTACACTCTCGCTTTGGCTTGATTGACTCACAAATGAGTGTGTAATAAACTCAAAATAGCTTGTCAAAAGTCATTTGCCCCAATTGATTGTGAGACGAATAAAAGAGATCCAGTGGCATGATGCCTTTTGTGGTGAGGCTTTACCTTGATTCTTGTGCATAAGTGTCATCTAGAACTTGCCACGAATGTGATTCAAGGCAAATTCTAGGTGTGATCGAGCTTGGAAGATGACCTTAGGCCCTTTTTGATAGCCACTTCACCCAAATGACTTCCCACGACATCAAATCCTAGTGAACTTTATGAGCTTATGACTGTTCTTTGGCACCTTGTAACACTTTTACCTCTTGGGAACCTCTATTTTGGCACACATCCTCCCTAATTGCTTAAAAATGAAATGTAGGCTAAAAGCCTAAGTTTGGGGGGAAACGAAAGAAAACATAGGCAAATGCCTAAGTTTGGGGGTGCGTGTGAACAAATGAGGAGAAGAAAACAAGTGCAACTTAATTTCGAATTAAAAATTGCTCCAAAAGATCAATCCAATGAGCAAATTGAAAAGCAAAAATAGGTGCTACCAAGTGAAGGCGGTATAAGGAGTTTGAATGATCATGAGTAAAAAGGAGGAATCTTGGGTTGTGAGAGAGAGTAATAAGGTGAAGTTGAAATAGAAAAATGTGAGCGGTGTTCAAAATGAGAATAAAGAGCATTAGGGAGGTGTAGTCACTTGAACCAAATGATATCCTCACCTTAGCCCTAGCAAACATCGCAACCCATAAGTCCTTGGTGATTTCGAGCTTGGCTACCCTACATTAGTGGCGATATACATAAAGGGCAAGCCTATGGCTCGATGTGTATGCATTTGAACTTCCTTGAGAGAGTGAGAGTCTTCTTGGTTATCCTATAATCCCGTGTTTTGTGAATTGAATGATTGTGAGTGGGATTTTCTCTTGTGGTGAGTGGCATCATGCACTCGAATTGAAACATAAAGTCTCTATTTCAATTGAGGGGAATGAATGAGACAAGTTGTGTGGCGAATCTCGAGCCAAACCTTGACGGTCCATGCCAATGACTTGAGAAGCTTAAATGTCTTGTTTTGAATGGCAAAAATTCCCTTGATTTTGAATGAGAAATGATGTCCTTTTGGAAAAGGTTTTAAATTGATCAATTGCTTTGAATTTGTAGTGGTCCAAATTGAGATGAGCATAGTAGTTGAGTCGTTTGTTCGAGTCTTTTGTTTATTCTTTTTCTTAATTTTTATTTTAGAGTAGTCTTTTGTGCCTTGATTGAGCCTAGAGCATAATTCATTCCTTGTCTTGTGAGTATCTTGCTTGAGGACAAGCAATAGTTTAAGTTTGGGGGTTTGATAAGTCGGTAATCTACCAACTTATTGAGCCTATATCCATGAATTATTGTTATGTTTTGAATAGATTTAGAGGTTCTTATGGCCTTTATTGATGTCTATGCAGGTACTTTTGATAGATGATGATAAACAAGGAAATGGACCCAAAAAGAGCTAAAAAGGAGTAAAGTGAGAAGTGTTCGGAAAAGCTAAATATTTTGACTAGAGATGCGGTGGCCGTGCGACATGCACAAGCCGAGGTATGAACCGAACCTCCTCCAAACAAAGCTACAAAAGTCCTGAAGAATCTGTTAAGGGGTGCGGTCTTTATGCGAAGCGCACATCCTAAGGTACGAACCGCACCCCTTTCGCACGGAGCTCCCAAAGATAGCTGAAGTCACTGGTTCACTTAAAGGCAGTGTGTGATGCGTACATCACAATGTGCGAACCGCACGTCACACCGCACACCTCTTTAAGTGCAATTTTGTCCTAATTTTTAGTGACTTTTTGGGAAACTATAAAAGTCCTATTCAGGCACAATTGTAAATAACTTTTATCATTCCAAATATTCTGAAGAGCTTTTATCTTGGAGACTAAGTTTTCACCTCCATTAGGAAGAGGGTTTCAATCTAATTCTCTTTTTGTGCTCAAATTGAATCTAGAACTTGAGATTCAGCTCTAATGGAAGGGATTTTGAATTACCCAGCTAGTATCTCTTTCTCTCTTACTATGAGTGGCTAAATTCTCTTGTCTAGGGGTGTATTGATGATGGGTGCTTAAGAAATGGATGTGGGTGTTATTTATTCTTGCTTATAATTGCTTAATTGACATGAGTCTAGTAATTTCACCAAGTTTTAATCCTAAAATTGGTGGTTGCAAACATTAATTTTCAATACTTGACTATGTGATTGCTTGAGAAAGGATTTCATAGTTTCCTATGTGAAATTACTAGTGGGAACTTGGGATTCCACTCAGATTTGAGGCTAGGGATAGCTCTTATCATCGGATTCTCCCATTTAAGGGTCAAAGCTAGAGATAGTGTGACCTCCCCAAGCTAGATTGGTTGTTTATTGATCAAACTGATGATGCTCTAACTGAGATCATCGGATATAAGATTGTTGATCGATAGATAAGCAAATCTTACCCATGACCAATCTTACCCAGGAACCTCCAAAATCAAGAACACAGTCCCCTAACATGTTCTCCAGTACCTGGATAATCCTCTCGGACTGGCTATCTGTCTGAGGATGGAATGTAGTGTTGAGCTGAACCTTTGTACCCATCTCTCGCCGGATAGTCCTCCAAAACTGATATGTACAATAAGTACCATGGTCTAAAATAATAGAAGTTGGGACCCTATGAAGACGGACAACCTCACGGAGATAAATCTGAGCTAACCTCTCAGCACTATAGGAAGAATGAACCGGCAAGAAGTGTGCAGACTTAGTCAGTCGATCAACAATAACCCAAATGGAGTTAAACCCTTGAGAAATACATTGCAACTATGCTATGAAGTCCATAGTAATCTCTTTCTACTTCCACTCAAGAATGGGAAGTCTCTGCATTAATTCACCAGGTCTCATGTGCTTGAACTTAACCTGCGGACAATTCAAGCACCAAGATACAAACTCCACTTTGTCCCTCTTTATACCACTCCACCAGTAAAGCTGCCTCAAATCTCTATACATCTTAGTTGTGCCCGGATGGATGGAATATCTGGAATAATGAGCCTTACAGAAAATCAACTGAATCAAACCCCTAATTCTTGGAACATAAAGGCGACCATCAAATCTCAAAGTACCATCAGAATCTAAAGTAGCCCTATTGGCCTCACCCCGCATAACCTGATCACGAATGTCACACAAACGTTGATCCTCAAACTGACACTATTAAATCTAATCAACCAGAGTAGAACGGACCTCAACACTAGCAAGAACTCTGCTGGAATTTGACAAGTCAAGTCTAACCAAATGGTTAGCCAAGGATTGGATGTCCAAGGCCAACGGTCACTCTGAAACTGAAAGAGAAGCCAAAATGCCCATACTCACTAGCTTCCAAATCAAGGCATCCGCTACCATATTTGCCTTGCCCGGGTGGTACAGAATGGTGAGGTGATAGTCCTTCAATAACTCAACTCATCTCCATTTCCTAGAGTTCAGCTCCCACTGACTCGTGATCTACTGAAGACTACGGTGGTCGGTGAAACTTTCACAGTGAACTCCTTATAGATAGTGCCTCCATATCTTGAGCGCGAAGACTATTGCCACCAACTCTAAGTAATGGGTGAGTTAGTTGCACTCATGATCCTTCAGCTGTCTTAACGCATATGCTATCACACGACCCTGCTGCATCAACACACAACCAAGACCAATCGATGAAGCATCATAATACACTGAGAAGCCCTGACTCCAACTAGCAATGTCAACAGCAGAGCTGAAGTCAATAAGGCCTTAAGCCTCTGCAAACTATCCTCGCACTAATCAGATCACTTAAATGGGACATTCTTCCTAGTTAGCCTAGTCAAAGGTGCTGCTATGAGAGAAAAGCACCCGATGAACCATCAGTAGTATCCTGCCAACCCAATAAAACTGCGAACCTTGGTAGAAGTAGTAGGTCTCATCACGAACGGTTGCAATCTTTCATGGGTCCACTCTAATCTTATCCTTAGACACCACGTGTCCTAGGAATGCTATTGACTCAAGACAAAACTTGCACATTGAGAACTTGGCATAAAGTGATGATCTCTCAAAGTCTGGAGTACAATACTCAAGTGCTTCTCAGCTCTTCTCCACTCTGCGAGTATATCAATATGTCATCAATGAAGACTATCACAAACGAATCCAAGTATGGCCTGAGCACCCTGTGCATCAAGTCCATGAAAGTTGTTGGGGGCATAAGTCAACCCAAAACACATCACCAGGAACTCATAATGGCCATATCAAATGTTGTCTTAGGGATGTCCTCAACCCTAATTCTCAACTGGTGGTAGCCTGACCTTAAATCTATTTTAGAGAACACTGTTGCACCCTGGAGATGATCAAACAAGTCATCTATACGCGGTATTGGATACCTGTTCTTTTTAGTCACCTTATTCAGCTGCCAATAATCAATACACATCTGCATCGCACCATCTTTATTCTTTACAAACAGAACTGGAGCACCCCAAGGCAACATAGTCGGCATGTTAAAACCCGTAGCTAACAAGTCCTGAAACTGAACCTTAAGCTCCTTCAACTCAGCTAGAGCCATACGATACGGAGTAATGGAAATGGGCCTGGAGCCCAGCTTTAATTAAATGGCAAAGTCTATGTCATGCTCAGGTGGGAGGCCTGGCAAGTCAGTCAGAAACACATCTAAGAACTCTCTAAACATGGGGACCAAATAAGGAGAAGAAGTGTCGATGCTAACATTTCAGACATATGCTAGATAAGACAAATACCAGCGTGAAATAAACTTCCTAGCCTGAAGACTAGAAATGATCCCTGATGGTGTGCGGCCAACAGAACCCTTCCATACAACTGGGGATACATCATGTACGGCTATGGTAATAATCTTGGCATAATAATCCAAAACCGCTTGGTGATGGGATAACCAGTCCATGCCCAGAATCACATCAAAGTCTAGCGTATCTAAAATCATCAAATCAGCACAAGTCTCAAGATCACCAACAGCTATCAAGTATGATCTAACAATTTGATCCATTACTAAAGAATCAACTACAGGGGTAGCAACAGACACAGGAATACATAATGGCTCACTAGACAACCCCAAATAAGGAACAAAGTAGGCAGAGACTTACGAACATGAAGAACTAGGATCAAACAATGCTAAAGTTGATTAGCGGTAGATAGAAATCGTACCTGTGATCACTGCATCTGAGGCCTCTGTCTCTGGTCTACCAAGGACTGCATAGACACCGACCTCCACCTTACTGACCCCTATCCCGACTACCTGTCCTGCCACACTGGGCACCACCTCTACCAGGGACACCATCTCCTATGACCAGTGGTTGCACTGCTCTCAAAGGCTAAGCCGGCTGAGTAGCTGGTTGAATTGTACCCCACTAGGGGATATCTCTGGCAAAGTGACCAATGATACCACACTCATAGAAAGTCCCTAACGGCCCACCCTGGCATAACAAACTGGTTGAACCTGAATGGCTACCATGGCTTGATGCCCCGAATGATGTACCCCTCGAAGAATGACCAAAACTTGGCCTGCTGAACCTATGATTAAACTGAGGCCCACTAGAAGACTGAAGTGATGTCTGAACAGGCCGACTGGACTGACCCCGATGCTGGTGTGGCTAATATCCTCGGCCTCACTAACCTGAACCTCTACCACTGAAGCGGGAACCACTGTAATCGCCTTAATTGCATGGCATCTTATCTCTGGCCCCTTGGTCCTGATAATGAAAATCCTCTATAGTGCCGGAATGGTCTACTATAGCCTAAAATTGTCGCCCACTAGCAACTAGTATCTCTGCAGTCTGTCGAAGCTCAATCCTCAACCCCTAAATAAAGTGACGAACCCGGTCAGGCTCTGTAGGAATGATCACAACCCCCGAATGGAGCCAACTGGTGAAAATAGGTCTCATACTCATACACTATCATAGAACCCTGCATCAATCAGGTGAACAGCTCCTTACGGTGCTCACGGTCATACTGTGCCAAGAACTTGTCCATAAAGGCCTCATAGAGTTCTCTCCAAGTCAATTGAGAAGATTGAGGAGGCCTGCAAGCTACTTGTGCCCTCCATCAAAGCTTAGTTGGGCCCTCTAGATGATAGGTGGTATAACCTACTCCGTGAGTATCCAATAGACCAAGATGATGAAGTATCTTCTCGCAAGTAGAAATAAAATCATAAACATCAATTTGGGAGTACTGGAGAACCTCAGCGGGCATAATCTCATAAACTGGCCCAAAGCCTTCTGCTCTGACTCTGTCATAACTGGGTGAGGAGCAAGAGGCTAAGTGACTGTAGGCACTGACCGAACTTGTGCATGGGGAGCTACAGTAGCAGGTTATGCTCCTGAACTCTGAACACCCAGGGTTGTCCCCTGAATCAGATAGTTGACCCCCAACCATACTCAACAACTGAAGAAGCACACTTTGGATATCTGGTGTAATAGCTGGGGCTGGTTCTCATACTGATGTTGCTACTAGCCCTGGTGGAACCTAGGTTGGCCCCTGGTCCATGGGTTCCTGGTCTGGAACTGGCTCAGGCTCATGCTCAAGCTCAGGATCTCTAACTGGTATCGCTTCTCGGGCATATCCTCGACCTCTACCTCTACAACCACCCCGGCCCCTAGCTAGATTCTGGAGTGCAGATGTCAAAGGCTCGCCCTCGTCCGCTGCTGAAGATCTCGTATGAGCCATCTGTGGAAGAGTGAACTAGAAAAAGTAAGATTCTAGGAAACCACCTAGTATAAAGTGCATGATATAGAAGTAAGAGAAGATTCATATTTCCTAAAATACCACTGTAGCCTCCCGAAGATAGAGTATGAATGTTTTCTCCCCAATTCGCAGGACTCTACTAGACATTGGCTCCTATACCGATGACATCGGTAAACCTAGGCTCTAATACCAAGTTGTCACGGCCTAATTTCTTAGGTCATGATGGCACCTACAACCCCTCAGTAGGTGAACCAATCTCCGTAGTGCGGAATGGTTAGTAATGGGCTACACTCTAAGTAAGCACGCATAAGGAACAATAATAAGCGAAAGAAAGATAGAGAAAGTAAGGCCGAAGGAAAGCAATCTAGATATACATATATATAGAAACTACACCATCCCATGACAGGAGCCACTATAAAATATACAAAGTTCAAAAATAGAATATACAAGTGGAGATACGCTCTGATCTCCTATCAGAAAAATTCCCAATTCTCCTTTTGGGGCTTCAACTCTCACATAAAGTTCTTGTTTTGACAATTCAAAAGTTGGAGAAGGTTTTTTACTAATAAACTGATATTCAAAATCATTTCATTCAGGATCTTTTAATCTATCAAAACGTCAGCTTTCTAAATTTTCGTAAGGCCCTCCTGGAATTCCTTCCAGAGCCTGTTGAATAATCTTTATGGATTCTGTCATTTCACCAATTCGTACTAAATAACTAGCTAATGAATCCCCTTCTCGTTGCCATTGAACCTGCCAATCAAATTCGTCGTAAGACTCATAATGTTCAACTATATATACATAAGAGTCAACTGCCAAAAGGGGAGATATAGCAAAGCCCCGGTCATCAGGAGCTCACCCTATGTCTTCGATGTCAAGTGATGCACGAGTCTCCATGTCAATAGTGATGGCCACACTAGGATCTGCACCAGAAAGATGCAAAAGTATCGTATGAGCATCAATTACAAAGCAATGAGTACCCAGTAGGCATCATAGGCCAACTCAGCATATATAAAATACAAAAGTAGTATTAAGTAGATAAGAAAGAAGAAGTCACAGAAACAAACAGAGGAAAGTACACAGCAGCTAGCAACAAATAGAAGGCATAGAGAATACAAGTATACTATACTAGCCACAGAAGATATATCACTGAACACAGGTGAAAGAGTGGATAATGCATATGGATCCTTGCAACAACAATATATGCAGAAAGTTTAACAAGTAGGGTGGTATATCGGTAACCTCAAATAACGGGAAAGAAAGAAAGGCAACTAAACATAAGCATGCTAATAATACAATCCACAAGGTAACGGTGATCATAAGTAAACTAGTAGGTAATTATATTAGGAGTAAGTAAACTAATCTACCTACAATTCCAATGAGTGCCCATACACCTGAAGAATACATACAAGTGAAAACAAACTCTTTGGCAGCCCATACTACCAGAGCGTACACTTTGCAAATAGCAAACAAGGGTGGAACCGTGCAAATAATATACGATATGATATAAAGTGCCAATGGTACCGTATGCACCGCCTTCGGTGCCTATAGGCCCAGCAGGTTGGACCTATGGAAGGCTTCCTTCGTATACCTCTACTCCCTCGTATACCCCTCCTCTGGAACTCTCGGCACGTAGCCCCTAGTCTAGATCGGCAAGGTCCATGGAGGTCTCCGAGACCACATACAAACTCTCAATATCTCAATATGCATGCCCAGAGTCTATCCGGGTCTAAAATCAGTAATAAAACCATGTCTAGCCATCTGTCCCAGCCGATTCTAGTATCATCTCAAAATTAGTGACAAAATCATGTCTAGTACTACGGCCCAACCGAGTCTAGAATCAGTGTGAAAACCATCGCATAATCTCCTTTATCTCAAGAAATCCATAAAACCAGTTTTAAATCCACTTATAGCCATTTAAAATTAAAAATAGGCCCTCTGGGGTCATGTAAGGTTTAGAAAACTTGTGATAGACCCGCAGCCATGTAGTAGTAATAAATCAATGCAGAAAGTCTCTTTGTATGATAATGATGATATGTTCAAACACAACCAAGAGCTCAACACCTCATAATCAACCTACCGGCCCTGCACAGGCTCAATCCTCTCTACAACATAGATAACCAGCTCATAATCGCAAAATAATGTCCAGGACTCATGGACACTTCCCAATTATCCCGCCAACTATGGTCCAAAGGCATAATCAAAGGACATATGGGGTCGCAAGGGTAATACTACCAAACTAGCTCAAATACTTAAGCAAACAAAGCAAGAGCGGACAGAAAAAACCGGACAAGGTCTAGGGTGCCAACCTAGTAAACCCAACCCAAAGATGTTAAATAGTATAATTATATTCTATATAAGCAAAGTCTAGAATCGGTAAGCCATAGCCTACCTGACGTCCGACTAATAACTACTAGAAAGATGATGCTTGAGCCTAAACATCTCCGAGAAGCCTCGAATCGCAATTGCACTATCAAGAACATACTATACTTGTCAATACAAAGCTAATGATACCTCTAATGCTATTAATTTAGCTGGGTCAAAAGAAAGCCCGTGTGCCTCTTAACCTAAAATCAAGCACAAAAGTTACCATCATATTCCCAACACAACCAGGAGCACATGCTCAAAAGATGAGCATCATTCGGGTAAAGGAAAGGTCCTAAAGAAGCCTGAACCTCAAGAACAAACTGAGGATCAATTGAAGAAATTACAAAAATAAAGAGAAGAATACTTACAATTTACGATGGAAATTTGATCACGGGAATAGAAATAATCACCCCAATGCTTTATGATGCACTTACACAAAATTTGGAGCTTTAAGCTCAAGAGAAATAGAGGAAAATCATGTTGGGGTTTTGAAAATGAAGAAGAAATAGTATATGTATGCTGTCAGGCGCGGTCCAAGGGGTCGTAGGGGCAGCATGTCATGTCGGGTCCTTCCTGAAGCCACCAGGCACCGCAGGTGCAGTACCCAGGGTGTAGGTGCGGCTAAGTCACCACCACCATGCCTATACCAGAAACAGCAGCTACCAACTGCAACACAATACAAAACCAATCTGATCGCACCCTCGGGGAATATTCCAAACCTCAAGGACATAAACCAAAGGTACTACCCTACCAAAAATGGCATTCTGAACTTAATAGAAATGACAAAAATCTCAAATAAAGTTGGTTTAATGAGAAGTGGGCCCCATGCCCAAAAACTAACCTTTAACCAAAATGAAACCTAATAGCCCAAAATGAGTCTGGAAGCCTCAGGACCCAAACCAAAGATCCCTCTTGTACAAAGTCTACATTCTGAAGCTAATAGTGCTGACATAATTTCCATTTGAGGCTGTCTTCTTCGAATATTGACCAAAGTCAAACATCCAAGTTCAACTAGCTTAAAATACAACAAAATGAGATAAAACCAAATTGAAAGCTCTCAGGCCCCGACCAAGGGTCCAACTAGACCAAAATTCATGCTCCTAAGCTAATGGAACTGTCAGAATCCTATTCTGAACTTGATTGCTAAGAATGTGGACTAAAGTCAATAATTTTTTATGTTAAAACTCTAAAATAGGGAAATGGTCATAAAGACCTAATGAATGGCCCGGGCACCAAACTACCGGTTCGAGAAAGTCATAACTGACTTAGGGCCACTACAGGTAAGCTCTAACACTACAAAAAAGGCAAATATGCAAAGATGACCATAAGGGTCATTACATTTGTGCCTGTGTCTTAGCCCTTTGCCTCATGGTCCGAGGCTCTCCAACTGCATTAGAGTCTATAATATATATATATCTTTGGATCCACTTTTTATCAGATATAGAGGACATCTTGAAGTTGATGTTTCAATCTTAGAGTTGTTACTTTATCAGCTGCTATGAGTTTCTTCAGGATGTTCTTTGGAGGCATGGTACCGAAGGAAAAGATGATGGATATATTGGAGGCATGTCATTCATCCCCTATTGGGGGGCATAATAGTGGCGTCCGTACAGCTCATAAGATCTTGCAATGTGGGTACTATTGGCCAACCTTTTATCAAGATATGCATGATTATGCAAAATCTTGTGATCGAAGACAAAAGGAAGGAGGCATATCAAGGAAGCATGAGCTTCCTCTCACTTCTATACTTGTGGTTAAACTATTTAATGTTTAGGGCATTGATTTCATGGGCCCTTTTGTGAGTTCAAATGGGATGAAGTACATATTGGTGGTTGTTGACTATGTATCAAAGTGGGTGGAAGCAAGTGCGTGTACCAATAGTGAAGGCAAGAGTGTCACAACATTCTTGAAGCAGAATATCTTCTCCAGATTTGGAACACCATGGGCAATCATTAGCGTTGGAGGCTCTCACTTTTGATATAGGTTGTTTCGGGCTTTACTTAATAAGTATAGGGTGAGGCATAATGTGGCAACCCCTTATCATCCGCAATCTAGTTGGAAAGTTGAGGTTTCCAATTGGGAAATAAAGATAATCCTTGCGAAGATAGTGAATGCTCATAGGACGGATTGGTCTAGGAAACTTGATGATGCTCTGTGGGCGTACCGGACTACTTACAAGACACCTATAGGTATATCTCCCTATCATCTTATGTTTGGAAAGTCATGTCATCTACCGGTGGAGCTTGAGCACAAAGCTATATGGATGCTCAAGAAGTTAAACTTGAATTGGGGTGATGCATCCTATCAGCGGCTTGGTCAGTTAAATGAGATGGATAAGTTCCATCTGAAAGCTTATGAGTATTTGACCTTATACCAGGAGAAGATGAAGATGTACCATGATCGGAAGATTTAAAAGAGAGACTTTATGCCAGGTGATTTGGTTCTACTGTCTAACTCAAGACTGCGCCTGTTTCTTGGCAAGCTGAAGTCTAAGTGGATGGGACCATTTCGTGTGGTGCAAGTGTTCCCATATAGTGTGATTGAGCTGGAAAATCATGAAGGTAAATGGTCAATGGGTGAAAGCATATTTGGGAACTGCTGAGGAGATCAAGGTTATGGAAATCTGGGCCCTTGGTGAAGTCTGATTAACCAAGGAACCTGCATCGTGCCGCGATATTAAATCAGGCATTGCATGAGAGGCAACCCATGGGGGTAACTTGTTGAAGTCTGAGTAGTAAAGTGACCTGCATCATGTCTCGACCTTAAATCTGGTGTTGCTTAGGAGGCAACCCAAGATTAACATTTGTTGAAGAGTGCAGGTACACCATGACAAAAAGGATGAGCAAAATCTGAAAGTAAAGGGAAAAGGTGGATCTACGGGTCGGATGACGGGACATAAAAGACCTTGACGACCCGTGGATCCAGTTGTAGATGCCTGGAAATGTTAACCCACTATAGAGATTCTGAGAATTATGGGTTGGTCCACGGGCAGCCACCAATATGTACTTCATCCCATCCAAACTCACAAAAGGGCCCATGAAGTCAATGCCCCAAACATCGAACAGTTCAACCACAAGTATAGGAGTGAGAGAAAGCTCATGCTCCCTTGATATGTCGCCTTCCCTTTGACATCGGTCACAAGCTTTTGCATAATCATGTGCATCCTGATGCAGAGTTACCCAATAGTACCTGCATTACAAGATCTTATGAGTTGTCTGGACACCACTATGATGCCCCCCAACAGGGGATGAATGACATGCCTCAAATATATCCATCATCTCTGCCTCAGGCACATAACTACAAATTATCCCATCAGCACACACACAAAACAAGAATGGCTTCTCCCAAAATAACTTCTTAACATCGGACATAAATTTCCTCTACTGATGGAAGGATAAATCATAAGGAACCACATCACTAACAAGATAATTAGCAAAGTCTGCAAACCAAGAGATCAAAGCATGGGATGTAGCCAATACTAGCTCATTTGGAAAGGTATCATCAATCTCTAACTCATCCTTCAGCTTTAGCATCACTTTTTCCTCCAGTCTAGATAAGTGGTCAGTTACCTGATTCTCAGTCCATTTTCGGTCTTTGACCTTAAAGTCAAATTCTTGTAAAAGAAGTACCCACCGAATAAATCTAGGTTTTGCATTCTTCTTCACCATAAGTTACCAAAGAGCTGCATGATCAGTGTGCACAATCACCTTTGTGCCAAGTAAATAAGATCTGAACTTTTCAAATGCAAAAACCACAGTAAGCAACTCTTGTTCTGTCACAATATAGTTCTTTTGGGCAGCATTAAGTGCTTTGCTATCATAGTATATCAGATGAAGAATATTTTCACATCTCTGGCCTAGAACTGCTCCTAGTGTCACTCTACTAGCATCATACATAACCTCAAATGGCTAGGACCAGTCAGGTGTAACAATAATCGATGCAGAGATCAACTTTTACTTGAGGCATTCAAATGACTTCAGACATGTATCATCAAAAATGAACTTCACATCATTCTCCAATAACTTGCACAAAGGGTGTGCAATTTTAGAGAAATCCTTTATGAACCTGCAATAAAAACCAGCATGCCCCAAAAAGCTTTGAATACCTTTCACAGAGACTGGAGGAGGCAATTTTTTAATCACCTCAATCTTCACCTTGTAGACCTCAATACCCTTCTTAGAGATCTGATGTCCAAGCACTATACCTTCTTTCACCATGAAGTGACACTTCTCCCAATTCAGCATCAAGTTGCATTTCTCACATCTCTTCAGCACACAAACTAAATGGGATAAATAGTCATCAAAGGAGTCATCTACCATAGAAAATTCATACATGAACACCTCAATAGTGTCCTCCACCATATCTAAGAAAATCGATATCATACATCACTAAAAGGTCGTTGGCGCATTACATAATCTGAATGGCATCCTCTTGAATGCGAACGTCCTATATGGATGGTTGAAAGTGGTCTTCTCTTGGTCTTCAGGAGCAATTAAAATCTGATTGTATCCTAAATAACCATCAAGAAAATAATACCATCCTCTACCAGCAAGACGGTTTAACATTTGATCTATGAACAGCATCGGAAAATGATCTTTCTCAGTCCATACATTCAGTTTTTTATAGTCTATACACACATGCCAGCCTGTGACTAGCCTCATCAGAATCAACTCATTCTTAGCATTTGGAACCATAGTGATTCCACCCTTCTTTGGCGCACACTAAACCAGGCTTACCTACTTGTTGTCTGCAATAGGATAAACCATACTTGTATCCAACCACTTAATGATTTCCTTCTTGACAACTTCTTGCATATGTTGATTCAACCTACATTGATGCTCAATACTAGGAATACAATTTGGCTCGAATTGGATCTTGTAAGTGCATATGCCTGGTGGAATACCAATGATATCAATAATGGACCAACCTCTGGCCCTCTTGAACTTTCTCAACACAGAAACTAGAGCCTCAACCTGCCATTCAACCAAATCTATAGCAATAATAACTTACAAGTGTTGTTGGATCCCAAGAACACATATCATAGGTGAGATGGGAGAGCTTTGAGCTCCAAAACTGGAGGCTCCTCAATAGAAGGTCTGGCGGGTGGGGTTGCATGATTCTTCAAGTCTAAATCTAACTTTTTTGGAGCATATGTGTAATACCCCATAATGGTGAGTGCCTTAACCATCTCATCATACTCAGCAATATCCTCTCATCGTAATTTATGATCACAGCTGCAAGTGCTCAACACCAAATTGCACCTCAACCGATACTACCAGCTTCTCCTCATCAACTATATCTATCACTGAGACTACATGCATGTCATTATGGTGCTTCATTGATTGTCAAAGATTGAATTTTACTACTTCATCATTCAGTCTGAACTTTATTTGTCTAGTTTCCAAGTCAACTAAAGCACACCATATGGCAAGAAATAGTCATCCCAAGATGATGGGAACCTTAAAGTCTACTTTACAGTCAAGAATCACAAAGTCCACCGGAAAGATGAAATATTTGACTTTCACAAGCACATCGTATAAAATACCCACGGGCCTCTTCATCATACGATCTGCCATAAGAGGCCACATTGACATTGGTTTGGGGGCTCCCAAGCCCAACTGTCTGAAAACTACTAATGGCATGAGATTGATACTCGCACCCAAGTCATACAAGTCCTTTTCAAAGTGGAAGGCTCCTATGGTGCAAGGAATAGTGAATGCTCTAGGATCCTCCTTTTTTTTGCACAAGAGAACGGGAGGCTATTGCAATATAATGGGGCAAATTATTGACAGGCTCAAAGATCACGGTTTTTTTTTTGTCATTAGATCCTTCATAAACTTTGCATAACCAGGCATATACTTCAGTGTTTCGACCAAATGTATATTCACCAAAAGTTGCTTCAACATGGATATAAACTTGCAATACTTTCCTTCTTCAGCCCTCTTGATCAATCTCTGTGGGAAAGGTGGAGGAGGTCGTGGCATAGGCTTTAGGACCTGAGGGACCTCCATTTCCTTCCCATTTGTAGCAATAGACTTCTTCTCTATCATATTCTCATTGCCAACCTGATCTTTTGATTCAACCACAATTTTAGTATCAATATTCTCAAGCTCGACTGGATCATCAACAACTATAGGAAAAGGAGGATCAACAATCTATTTTCCACTTTGGGTAGTCACCGCCATGCAATGCCTATCATTTTTTAGATTCTCGACTATATTACTAGGAAGTGTACCCTTCTGATATTGGTTCAAGGCCGTAGATATTTGACCTAGCTACTGCTCAATTTGCTTGATTATTGTGGAATGTGACTCGACCTTTTATTTTATGCCTAAGATGTCAGCACGAATTTCCTTCAAGCTCTCATCACTCATTTCCACCTTTTTTAGCACCTTAACCAACATGTCTTCCATCCTTAAAAGGTTGGAACCCACTTTATAATTTCTAGGAGGAATGTATAAATCACTCCTATCATTTTTGTACCCATCCCTCTTATTCCAGTTGCCATCTCTATCTCTGCCTCTGCTCCTTTCTCTATATCCAGATCGGTTGTAATTGTTGTCTCTGTTATAGTTCCAACCCTGATTCCCTTGACCCTGCCAAGTGTATTGATTAGACCCTTGGCCATTGGCCCCGAAACCTGCCACTTGATCATTTAGAAAATTTTCCCCTTTGTCAGACTCAAAATCCTCATGCTTAGGTGCCTTCCCTTATGAACTAACTTGTTTCACCTTCTCAGATATGGTACCCATGACAAGCTTTACAATAAGACCAATGTTTGTCTTCATCTGCACTATCCCTTGATCAACCTTCTCATATAGTTGTTGTTGGTCTGAAGACTTTCCAACAATATACGTTCCAGCCAAAACTTTCTATTCTCATGTGACAAGCCTTGTTCGTCTTTGTGACTCTGTCAAGCATCTCAGCTGGTGCTTAATAAGTGTTATCCATGAATGCACCTCCAGTGAAAGTGTTAGTTACTGCCTTGGTGTTTGCATTCAGGTACCTGTAGAAAATCTCTAACAAAGTCTCATTCAGAATCCTATGACTCAACACATGTTTCAACTTCTTATTGAACCTCAACCATGTCTCATAGAGTGTCTCTATGTTCAACAGCCTAAAGTTATAAATCTCTAGCTTGAGTTGTAGTATCTTGGATGGTGGTAAAAACCTCTCTAAGAAATTCCTTTTCAACTCCCTCCATGAAGTGATCGAATTATATGGGAGCTCTGCCAGCCAAAGAGTTACTTCTCCTAACAAAGAGAATGGTAATAGAAGCAGTTTGATAGCATCCTGGGTCACCCCAAGTAACTTGTAAGCTTTGAAAATCCACACAAAGTTCATCAAGTGTAAATGTGCATCATCAGTGGGTTTGCCTGCATTATCAAGATCAGCATCATTATCATCAACATTATAATGAGGGACATATCAGGGTTGTTATTGCTGGTGGCCCCTATTCCCTCTCTGCCAGGCCTGATCCAGGTTTACATTGTGTCGAGCTGCCTTGTCTCTTCTAGCTTTTTCAATTAGTGCAGCCTAACGGGCAGCTTCTTGTCTCGGTATCTCCTCTGCGGAAGCTTGGCATTGCTCTTTTGCTAGCCTAGTTGCCTCCTTTTGGCACACTCTTTCTTGCTCTGCAGCCGACATTCTGGTTGTGGCATGTCCTACAATTTCAGGAACTCCATCTTTGGCAATATTTCTCAAAGTTCTTTGCCGTTCAAGATCAAGTGTAATTGATGTGTCGGCATTCTACGGCATGTTTGACTCCTTTAACTAAGAATAAATGTACGGTTTCAAGCAACTGTTATTGGTTTTGATGGTTTCTATGGTTGAATTGCAGGAAAAGTAAACCAAGACTAGAATAAGGGATTTTTGCACTAAGTTGGGCTTCTGATAAGGGTGATGACTCACCTGAAGAGTCACCACGTACCAGACAAATCACGATACAAACCACCAAGCTAAGGCAGAATAGGTGGAGTCACTGGTTAAGGGTGATGAATCACATGACGAGTCACCATGGACCTGATAAATCACCATGCAAACTACCAAGCTAAGGCAGCATTGGTGGAGTCACTAGTTAAGGGTGACAACTCACCTAACGAGTCACCACTAACCTGACGAATCACCATGCGAACCACTAAGCTAAAGAAAACTGGTCGAGTCACTGGTTAAGGGTGATAACTCACCTGATGAGTCACCATGGACCTGACGAATCACCGTGCAAACCACCAAGCTAAAGTGAGAATTTCGAGTTTTATTTTTGGAATTTATTTTCCTGGACTACTATGAATACCAAGTGTTAGGGCTAATTATAGGCATTCATTGTTGGATATTTTTCATCGATTTTAGAGCAAAAATAAAGAGCAAAGATGCACAAAACATTTCTTGCTCTTGGTTCTTAGTTCTTGGGAATTATGTGCTCAGTTTTGTTGGAGAATTGACTTGGTTTTTCATATATTGTAAGAACCTTCTTCATAGTTATGAATATTATTGCCTTCTCTTCTTCTTTATTCATGAGTAACTAAATTCCCACAACTAGGGTTATGGGATCCATGGTGAAATAACAACTTAGGGTTAATTTGGTATTGGATTCATACTGTATACACTATTGTGTTATTATCCTTGCATTTTTATAGATTTATAATGGTTGGAAACATTAGAACAAGCCCTAGGTTTGACTTGCTTGAAATAAGTGGTTAAAAACAGAAGAAAAAAAAGGTTTAACAATGAGGATTTGGAGTTTCTAACCCCCATCTAATAAGTAATGCTCTAGCGAGATTAATCTACTTGAGGCTAAAATTGAGTTTCTTACTTTTATCTTTTCAAGTTCGAATGAATTGAAGGGAAAATCACCTAAATTGGTTGAGAAACATTTAGGCGTACATTTGTATTCAATTGCCTCACATTAGTTGTACGAAGTGAATCTGTTACCAAAGTGAACCCAGATTTGTTGTAAAGCCATGGTGAACACACCCCTAGTTTGCTTCTCTATTGATTTTTACTCATTATAATTTGTTATTTGCTAATTGAATTAGCCAAAGATTAAACAACGTTGATCATTATTAAAAAAAACCACCTTTCCAAAAATTATTGATAAATAGTCATTTAAACTACTAACAACTTAATTTTCACCATATTCCATGTGGGATTCGACCCCAACCTTTGTTGGGTTCTATATTTGACAACGACAGCTTATACTTCTTAAGTGAGGTATAATTTAGGCATATCAAATTTTGTCGCCATTGCCAGGGACTACAGTTGTCTATTAAGTCCGGTGTGTTTACTTAACTCCTAGTCATATTTCCTAATTTTACTTTTATTTGTTGTTTCTGTGAATACAGGGTATTGTGCATGCCAAGTACCTGACGCTCGGGTGACCCAATCTTACCTTACGACCCCGAGCTTGTAAAAACTTTGAGGCTGAATATGAATGCACAATAGCATGAAGCAGCAGCAGCCCAACAGAACCTGAACAATGATAACATTGAGGATGATGCTGCTTTGGATGATGATGAAGATATTGACCTGGATGGAGTTGATGCTACAGGAGCCATTGTTCTTCCCCCGTTAGCACCTGAGGCTAAGTTTAAAATCACCAGCGCTATGATACAATTGTTGAACTTGAAGGGGCTATTTAGAGGAGTGGCTGGTGATGATCCCAACAGGCACTTAGTGAATTTGTTGGAATCTGCAAGTACTTTGAGCTGCCAGGAGTGAGTCAGAATGTTATCCGGCTTAGAATGTTCCCGTTGTCTTTGTCTGATGAGGCAGTGTTATGGTTGACAAAGTTGACTCTTGACTCTATAACAAACTGGAGTAAGTTAAAAGGAGCTTTCCTAGAAAGGTTCTTTCCTCCTTCCAAAATGTTACAGTTAAGGGAAGAGATCAGTAACATCAGGCAGCAACCACATGAAGCTTTGCATGAAACCTGGTTGAGGTTTAAGAAAAAGTTGACTCAGTGCCCAAACCATCAGTTGAGGGATAAATTCTTAATGCAAATGTTATGCAGGTCTCTAAATTTGGCTACCAAGCTGACACTTGATAATGCTGCAGGTGGAGCATTCATGGGGCTTACCTTTATTGAGGCCACTACTATTTTGGACCGGCTCACTAAGGCAAATAGAGCTTGGCATACGCAGGACTTAAAGGTGGCAAATAGTACTTATGTTGTAGGTATGCCAGCTGAGCAGTGCAGAAAAGAAGAAGAGCGGGATCAAGACATAGCCCACTTGAAGACACAGATGGATCTGCTAACAAAGCATTTATTGGCAGGTGGAATTGAGAAGGTAAAAGTTGTGGGTTCACAGGGTAGAGCAGTTGAGTCCGAGTCTGATGAAGAAGCAAATTATTTGGGGGGTTTCTAGGCTTATGGCCAAGGAAACCAAGGTCAAATCTATCAGTGAGATAATTATTATGACAAGGCTGGCTATAGAGATCGGGAGCAAGGTAATTATAAGAACAAGAATGAAAAAGGTAGATTGTATGTACCCCCTGGAAATAGAGATAAAGCTAACATTGATGCAGGGACTTCCAGCGTGGAAGCAATGATTACCAAGGTTCTACTGAAGGTTGAATCTACTAACTCTGGGCTGAAAGAGATAAAGAGTGAGTTGTCTTCATTGAGTCAATTGATGGATTCACACTCCACTTTTATTAAACAGTTAGAGCATCAGATGGGGCAACTGTCGGTAGCTCTAAATCAGCAGAAGAATGGTACTTTACCCAGTGATACCATACAAAACCCAAGAAATGATGGGAGTTGCATGGTTATCACTACAAAGAGTGGTAAAACTTTATCAGAACCACATCCAATAGTTCAGACCCAGATTGATAATGTTATTGATGACTGTGAGATAGTAGATGATGAGATTGATGTTGAAGAGAATCTGGGTGTGCCTACAGAGCCAAGCAAGAGTGATGACCAGAAATTAGATTCTAAAAAATCAACTCTGATGGAGGATACCGCCCCAGTGCTTAAGGAGAAAGGCAAGGAGGTTGAAAAACTTCCAATGCAGATACCTAGACTCCCTCCTCCATTTCCACAATGGGTGAAGAAAAAGGTGGAAGATGGAAAGTTCCACAAGTTCATATCCATGCTCAAGCAGATATTAGTGAACATCTTATTGGTGGATGCTCTTGAGCAAATGCCCGGATACACCAAGTTCATGAAGGACTTGATTACTAAAAAGAGGTCGATGAGTTTTGAGCCTGAAGATAACCTTCACCACTGTAGTGCAATCTCGTCAAGGTCGTTAGTCTAAAAGAAGGAGGATCCGGGTGCTTTTACTATTCCTTGTACCCTTGGGGAGCTTAACTTTGACAAAGCATTATGTGAACTTGGTACCAGCATCAACTTGATTCCACTAGCAATCTATAGACAGTTGGGATTGGGAGCCCCTAAACTGACTACCATGAGGGTATTGATGGCCGACCATTTAGTAAATCAACTAGTGGGAATATTGTATGACGTGCTAGTGAAGGTTGGCAAGTTTATATTTTTGGGTAACTTTGTAATCTTGGATTGCGAAGTAGATTTTTAAGTACCCATAATTTTAGGATGGCTATTTTTAGCTACTGGAAGAGTGTTGGTTGACATGGAGAGAAATGAATTAACATTCAGACTGAACAATGAATTAGTCAAGTTCAATGTGTGTCAATTGATGAAGCAACCAAGAGACATAAGGGTGGTCTCAATTATTGATATTATTAATGAAGCTTCTATGAAAGTGCATATTGAGGAAAAGGTTGTTGTTGAGACCTTAGCTGCTATGATGATGATTTTGGAATCACAGGAAGAGGAACCCATAGAAGATTGTGGTGAGAACAAGTCAAGAAAAAGAAAATACCACAAGTGAACCAAAGAAGAAAAGGAGTTGGAAAGAGTGAAGAAACTATCTCGAGTAGCTGAGGAGTTGAGACAAGAGAAATTTAGAGCCCAACTAGCTGATATCGTTTGCACATATTCTAGAGATTTCTCCTGCCTCGGAGACCCCGACGGTCTCCAACATCGTACCAGACTCTGAGGCCTAAGAGCTTCACAGTTATTCCTTTCTCTCACAGGTTTAGCTTTCATCTGTATGCATTGGGGATAATGCATGATTCCAAGTTGAGGGTGTTGGGATACATGTGAGTCTACTACCATCGAGGGTTTTTTTTGTCGTGTTTCTTTTCTATCCGGTATGCTATCTAGTAGAACTGGCATGTTTAGGTTGTTTTATAATTTTTTTGTTGTGGTTTTATTGTGTAATTTGTAAAGGAAACAAGATGATTCTGTAGCAATCATGGTATTTTGTCATAAAAGGAGCCCCCTCCAAAAAGTTTGGTTTTGTACATATGTTTGGGATAATTAACTGTACTGGATCCCTGAATGTCATTGATTGTATATGATTGTAGTAACCTTGCTTAAGCCAAACTTTTGTTTCTGATGGTTGGTAGTGATATGGTTTCTTGGTGCCAAGTGTGTGTGAGGATATTTTGATAAATTGTTACTCTGTGCATGTATCTAGAACTTGTCCGGTCTATTATATGAAGTTCAAAGTCACTTGCTTAGGAAAGGATCATAGGACCTTCTTGTGTGCAGTCCACTTAGCCTAAAAAGCCATCCAAATGTAAATAATCCCTTTGATCCATGTTTGAGCCGAAGTTGACCTTGTTCTTTTGATAACCCTTTACCTTCCCTTTTTAACTTTGAATCTATATTTTGGCCCTGGTCCCTCATGGGACATTGTGCACCTCAACTCAGTCAATTAGACTAAGTTGAAGGTGGCTACTGTAGAGGTATATGATAAGAAAAATGGGGTATTTTAAAAGATTGGTTGTTGATAGCATAAAAATATACAGGTGTGTGCCAAAGAAAAAGAAATAAAAAGAAAGAAAAGAAATGAAAAAGAGTGATCAAGTTTAAGAAGGCCGCACATGTAGCTAAAATAACAAAATCTAAGGTGAATAGAAGTGGATGGATTAAGCTTGAGTGAAAATAGTGGGTCAATGGTTCCAAGGAGGGTTTAGTCACTATTCCCCAAATGTATCATGCCTTCACCCGAAGCCTCATTACAAGCCAAAATAAGTCATGTAGTGATCCTGATCGACTATCTGATGAATTAGAATGGAATAGCAAGGGCAAGCCTATGGTATCGCATTTTGGCTCTGGACCTTCCTTTTTTAACTTTGAATCCCTATTTTGGCCATGGTCCCTCATTGGACATCGTGCACCTCAACTCAGGCAATTAGCCTAAGTTGAGGGTGGCTACTATAGAGGTATATGATAAGAAAAATGGGGTGTTTTAAAAGATTGGTTGTTGATAGCATAAAAATATACATGTGTGTGCCAAAGAAAAAGAAAGAAAAAGGAAGAAAAGAAATGAAAAAGAGTGATCAAGTTTAAGAAGGCCGCACCTGTACCTAAAATAACGAAATCGAAGGTGAATAAAAGTGGATGGATTAAGCTTGAGTGAAAATAGTGGGTCGATGGTTTCAAGGAAGGTTTAGTCATTATTACCTAAGTGTATCTTGCATGCACCCGAAACCTCATTACAAGCCAAAACAAGTCTTGTAGTGATCCTGATCGACTGTCTGATGAATTGAATTGAATAGTGATAACGCCCAAACTACACCTCTAATTAAAGAAGCGTAAGCGGTCGTAGTCAAATATAGAACCCAACTAGGTTGGGGTCGAATCCCACAGAGAATATGGTGAAGATTAAGTCTTTAGTGAAGTATGTGACTAATGGTCAATAATTTCCGGTAAATAAAGGGGGGGTTTTGTGTGAACAATGTGTAAACAAAACGCAGCAATAATGTATGAGAAATAATAGTAGGAGAATGAACTAGGGAAGTGTTTACCATGGCGTTGGTAACAATGTCGATTCTAGGCTTAACCGGGTTCTTTCTATATGTGTGTCACGATGTGTTTGAAGCAATGGTATCGTCTAAACGTCTCTCGACCAAATAAACAAATTTCCTTTTCTATTCTCTCGACCTCGAAAAGATGTGCTTTTTAGATTTCAATCCTAAACATCAAGTAGATTAATCTAGTTACAGCATTAATCATTAGACGAGAGTTAGTAGTCTCGAATCCTTGTTGTTAATCAAGTTTTCCGGTTTTAATCTCTTTACTCAAGCAAATTAACCCTAGGCATGTTCTAATGTTTGCAACCACTAGAAAACGTTAAATAACGAATGATTAACAACGTGACAACATACATATTGAACCCGTCGCTACCCGGAATCTATCTCGATACCTTCGCCATGGCTCCCACAACCCTAGTTGTGGGAGGTTTAGTTACTCATGCTAGTAGAAGAATAAAAGAAAGTCATATGCATAATAAAGAAAAGAAATCCTTACAATGTATTGAGAACAATCTTTAATTATTCCAAGAACAAGAAACCAAAGATCACAAGAACGAATCAAGAACAAGATTGAGGAGAAGAAAACCGTGTGTAGCGCGTTTCCCCTCTCAAAACTCGCTCAAAAACTCTCCTAAAATTATTGGAAAAACTTGGTTCAAAGCATAATAATGAAATAAACCTAACATAGGGTATTTATAGGAGTCTAGGAAACCAATCCCAAAAACGCTCGGATTCCGCATCGCGGACTGCCTAAGTGTGACGGCCAGGGTGACGGACCGTCACAGGGTTGACGGACCGTCGCCTGGACCGTCACCCTTAGGCAGTGGTGCTGCCTTGGCTGCTGCCTTGGTTGCTGCCTTGGTGTGACGGTTTGGGTGACGGACCGTCACACCCTTGACGGACCGTCACCTGAACCGTCACTCTTATCCAGAATGTTCTTTTTTGCGTATTTCCGTCCGTTTCCGTGTTTGTTTCCATTTCCTACAAATACAACATAAAAACATCAAAAACAAGAACGGTTGCTTGAAAACGTACGATTGTTCTTAGTAAAAAGGAGTCGAAAGTGCCGTAAATTAGCGGCACATCAACACCCTCAACTTAAAACGTTCGCTTGTCCTCAAGCAACATAACATAAAACAATAAAACGACTCAACTAAGAACACAAACTCATGTCTCTAGCAACTCATGGTCATTCAAAACTTATTCAATTAAATCAAGCTCCCTCGTAGCACACGAATGTATGAAACACTAACTTGCAAGGATCCAACCATGTCATTCCGATATGATAGAACATTCTACATACACACGCGCAGCTATCCTAACAATCAATAGACAATACAAACATCTTGGTGCCCTCACCACAAAGAAATCCCTCACACAAGATTTGGGACTAGGTAAGCGCTCACACTCACAAACGATTTCAAACAATGCACATGCGATACCATAGGCTTGCCCTTACTATTCTATTTCAGTTCTTCAGAAAGCCGCTTAGGATCACTACAGGACTTGTTTAGGCTTGTAATGAGGCTTCGGGTGCAGGTAGGATACATTTAGGGGTTAGTGACTAAGCCCTTCTTGGAACTACCGATGTCTTATTACCACATAACTTACTTTGTCCATCCTTATTCACCTTTTTATTTCCTTCTTTCTAGCTACAGGTGCGACCTCTTTATTTTGATAATTCTTTTTATTACTTTTTCGATCTTTTTTATCTCTTTTTTTTTCTTTTCTTTTCTTAGGCACACACCCGAATTTTCGTTCTATTCACAACCAATTTCCTCCATCCTCTTTTTCTTATCATTAACCTCTATAGTAGCCACCCTCAACTTAGGCTGATTGTCTGGGTTGAGGTGCACAATGTCCATGGAAGGACCAGGGCCAAAACAGGGTTTACCTCTATGGTAGCCACCCTCAACTTAGGCTGATTGCCTGCGTTGAGGTGCACGATGTCCAAGGAAGGACCAGGGCCAAAATAGGGATTCAAAGTTAAACGGGAATGGTGACAGGTTATTGAAAGAATAAGGTCAATTATGGCTCAAACAGGGATCAAGGGATTATTTATATTTGGACGGTCTTTTAGGTTAAGTGGACTGCACACAAAAAGGGCATGTGATCCTTTCCTAAGCAACCAAACTTTGAACTTAACAAAATAGACCGGGCAAGTTCTAGATGCATGCACAGAGTAAGAATTTATAACAATCATCTCACACGCTCTTGGCACCAAGAAACTATATCGCTACCAACTCTCAAACAACCGCTCGACTTAAGCATACTCATTCTACTCATAATCACACAATGACATACAAGGATCCAGACAGTCAATCGTTTCAACATAAGTACAAAACCAGAAACTTTTTCAGAAGGGGCTCCTTTTAGTCCACAAAAACGCCATTTATCACTATAGACACTAAAAAAAATATTTAAACTAACAACCTAAACATGCCGGTTCTACTAGATAGCACACCGGAGGGAAAAGAAACACGGCAACAAAAACCCTCGGTGGTGACTCACAGGTTTCCCCACACCCTCAACTTAGACTCATGCATTGTCCCCAATGCATCTATATGAAAGCTAAAAACTATGAGAGAAAGGAATACCTGTGAAGTCGATATGACTCAGATTCTGGAATGATGTTGGAGACCGCCAGGGTCTCCAAAACAAGAGAACTCGATGGAGTGTGTGCACGCGACAACCTCATGTTGCGTTTCAGCTTCTTCCTTTATTGGCTCCGCAGCTAGTCGCGATAACTTCTTCGCTCTTTCTTTGCAGATAGTCTTGCGGTGTGAAATGTTTTCATTTTCTTGATTTATTTTCACCGCTTTCTTTCACCTGCTCGTTCTTTTGCGATCGCGACTTTACTCTCATAACAGCTCGGGTTTCAACACAACCCTTTTCTTCAAAATACACATCCGCAGGGACTTCCTCAATAGTATTGATGACCGCGACCACCCTCATCTCACTTGGTTGCTTCATCAATTTGGACACATCGAACTTGACCACTTCATTGTTTAATCGGAAGGTCAGTTCGTTTTTCTCCATGTCGACCAATGCTCTTGTTGTGGCTAGCAATGGTCGTCCCAAGATTATGGGAACTTCAAAATCCACTTCGCAATCCAAGATCACAAAGTCGGCCGGGAATATGAGCTTACCGATCTTTACTAGCACATCAGACAATATTCCCACAGGTCTCTTCACTGAGCGGTCAGCCATCATCACTCTTATGGACGTTGGTTTAGGAGCTCCCAAACCCAGTTGTTTATCGACGGCTAGCGGCATCAAGTTGATGCTAGCACCCAGATCACACAAGGCTTTCCCGAAGTTGAGCTTCCCAACAGTGCAGGGAACAGTAAACGCACCTGGGTCTTTCTTCTTTTCCACTAACGATCTAGAGGAAATAGCGCTGCAGTGGTGGAGGTTGTCTTCCGGTTCAAAACTTACCGACCTCTTCTTTGTAATCAAGTCCTTCATGAACTTGGCATAACCAGGCATTTGTTCCAGCGCTTCCACCAATGGTATGTTTATTGAAATTTGCTTCAGCATGGTCATAAAGTTCAGGAACTTACCATCGTCAGCTTTCTTCTTCAAACGCTGTGGGAAAGGAGGTGGTGGTCGAGGCATCATAGTTGGAAGCTTTTCAGCTTCCTTGCTTTTCTCCGCGGGCTTTGGATTTTCCTCCTCTACCGCCTCTTCATCATCCGCAGCATCACCTTGAGTCTGAATTACCGGATGTGATTCCGGTAATATTTTTCCGCTTCTTGTGGTGATCGCCATACAGCTAGCGTCATTCCTCGGATGAGTCGTGTCACTCGGCAAGGTACCTGTCTTCCTTTGGTTCAAAGATGCCGAGATCTGACCCACTTGCTGCTCCAATTGCTTGATTGCGGTGGAATGTGACTCTACTACCTGACTCAACGTTGATAACTCAGTCCTCATTGCCTTTACCCCAGAGTCAGTCGATTCCACCTTTAGCAGCATCTTCGCCATCATGTTCTCTAGCTTGGAAGTCCCTGCCCCATTGCCAGCTTTGTCCCGATTACCAGGTGGTACATACAACCCACCTCTATCGGTGTTATTCCTCCAGCTACCTTGATCGCGATCTCTGTAACCATCTTTCTCATAGTGGTTGTCTCTCTGGTAGTTCCGACCTTGGTTTCCCTGGCCATTGGACTGGAAACCCCCCAAGTAATTTGCCTCCTCAGTCTCCATACCTTGGGAACCCACCGCTTGTACCTTCTCCATACCTCCTGAGAACAAGTGCTTGGTCAGTAGGTCCAACTGCATTTTCAGATGCGCTATGTCTTGGTCGCGCTCCTCCTCTTTCCTACGCTGCTCTGCTGACATACCAACGGTATAGGTGCTAGCTGCAACCTCTGAATCTCGTGTGTGCCAGGCCCTGTTGGTTTTGGTGAGCCTGTCCCAAGTAGTTGTGGCCTCAACAAAGGTAAGACCCATGAATGCACCACCTGCTGCGTTGTCTAACGTCGGCTTGGTAGCCGAATTCAGTGCCCGGTAGAACATCTGCATCAAAAAGTTATCGGTCAACTGATGGTTCGGGCATTGTGTTATCTTCTTTTTGAATCGCAACCAAGTCTCGTGCAGTGCTTCGTGCGGTTGCTGCCTAAAGTTGCTAATCTCGTCCCTCAACTGTATCATCCGAGAGGGAGGAAAGAACCTTTCTAGAAAAGCTCCTCTCAACTCTCCCCACGTTGCGATAGAGTCGGGGGTCAGCTCTGTCAACCACAATGCTGCCTCATCAGACAGAGACAACGGAAACAACCTGAGCCTGATCGTTGTCTGACTCACGCCCGGTAGTTCAAACGACTTGCATATGCCCACGAAATTCATTAGGTGCTGGTTTGGATCCTCCCCAGCGACACCTCGGAACAATCCTCTCAAGTTCAACAGCTGGATCATCGTGCTAGTGATGTTGAACTTGGCTCCGGGCGGTAGCGGTGGAACGACAATGGCGCCCGTAGCGCCAGCTCCATCTAAGTCGAGATCCTCATCATTCCTTGCGATCTCATCCTGCAGACCACCAGCATTCAGATTTTGTTAGGCCTGCAGTTCTGCAGCGATCCTCACTGCCTCTAGTTGTACGGCCATATTCCACCTCAATGTTCTAGCAAGCTCGGGGTCGTAAGGTAAAATTTGTTCCCCCGAACTTCGGGTACTTGTCATGCACAACTGTGTACCCTGTCAAAGACAAAAACAACAAGTAAACGTAAAGCAGGAAAGTATGACTAAGAGTCAAATAAACACACCAGACTTAATTAACAACCGTATTCCCCGGCAACGGCGCCACTTTTTGATAACGCCCAAACTACACCTCTAATTAAAGAAGCGTAAGCGGTCGTAGTCAAATATAGAACCCAACTAGGTTGGGGTCGAATCCCACAGAGAATATGGTGAAGATTAAGTCTTTAGTGAAGTATGTGACTAATGGTCAATAATTTCCGGTAAATAAAGGGGGGGTTTAGTGTGAACAATGTGTAAACAAAACGCAGTAATAATATATGAGAAATAATAGTAGGAGAATGAACTAGGGAAGTGTTTACCATGGCGTTGGTAACAATGTCGATTCTAGGCTTAACCGGGTTCTTTTTATGTGTGTGTCACGATGTGATTGAATTAATGGTATCGTCTAAACGTCTCTCGACCAAATAAACAAATTTTCTTTTCTATTCTCTCGACCTCGAAAAGATGTGCTTTTTAGATTTCAATCCTAAACATCAAGTAGATTAATCTAGTTACAGCATTAATCATTAGACGAGAGTTAGTAGTCTCGAATCCTTGTAGTTAATCAAGTTTCCCGGTTTTAATCTCTTTACTCAAGCAAACATAAACCTAGGCATCTTCTAATGTTTGCAACCACTAGAAAACGTTAAATAATGAATGATTAACAACGTGACAATACATATATTGAACCCGTCGCTACCCGGAATCTATATCGCTACCTTAGCCATGGCTCCCACAACCCTAGTTGTGGGAGGTTTAGTTACTCATGCTAGTAGAAGAATAAAAGAAAGTCATATGCATAATAAAGAAAAGAAATCCTTACAATGTATTGAGAACAATCTTTAATTATTCCAAGAACAAGAAACCAAAGATCCCAAGAACGAATCAAGAACAAGATTGAGGAGAAGGAAACCGTGTGTAGCGCGTTTCCCTCTCTCAAAACTCGCTCAAAAACTCTCCTAAAATTATTGGAAAAACTTGGTTCAAAGCATAATAATGAAATAAACCTAACATAGGGTATTTATAGGAGTCTAGGAAACCAATCCCAAAAACGCTCGGATTTCGCGTCGCGGACTGCCTAAGTGTGACGGCCAGGGTGACGGACCGTCACAGGGTTGACGGACCGTCGCATGGACCGTCACCCTTAGGCAGTGGTGCTGCCTTAGCTGCTGCCTTGGTGTGACAGTTTGGGTGACGGACCGTCACACCCTTGACGGGCCGTCACCTGAACCGTCACTCTTATCCAGAATATTCTTTTTCGCGTATTTCCGTCCATTTCCGTGTTTGTTTTCATTTCCTACAAATACAACATAAAAACATCAAAAACAACAACGGTTGCTTGAAAACGTACGATTGTTCTTAGTAAAAAGGAGTCGAAAGTGCCGTAAATTAGCGGCACATCAAATAGGAAGGGCAAGCCTATGGTATCTCATGTGCATTGTTTGAAATCTTTTGCAAGTGTGAGTGTAGCTTCCTTAGTCCCAAATCTTATGTGTGGGACTTTTTTGTAGTGAGGGCATTGAGAAATCATTATCATCGAATGACTGTTGGGATACCTGTTTTGTGTGTATGTAAGTTACTCTATCACATCGTAATGACATGTTTGGATCCTTACTAGTTAGCTTTTCAAACACTTTTATAGTACAGGGGGTCGGATGAACGTAATTCTAATGTTGGAAAGTTGTTGATTGCTATAGACCTGTGTTGTGCTCCTCTTAGTTGAGTTGTCCATTCTATTTTTGTTGTCATGTTGCTTGAGGACAAGTGAAAGTTCTAAGTTAAGGGTGTTGATATGCCAGCATTCTACGGCACATTTGACTCATTTAACTAAGAATAAACGTAAGTTTTCAAGCAACCGTTGTTGGTTTTGATGGTTTCTATGGCCGAATTTTAGGAAAAGTAAAGCAAGACTGGAATAAGGGATTTTTGCACTAAGTTGGGCTTCTGATAAGGGTGACGACTCACCTGACGAGTCACCACGGACCTGAAGAATCACCATGCAAACGCTAAGGCAGAATTGGTGGAGTCACTGGTTAAGGGTGATGAATCACCTGAGGAGTCACCACGTACCTGACGAATCACCATGCAAACCACCACGCTAAGGCAGAATTGGTGGAGTCATTGGTTAAGGGCGACGACTCACCTGATGAGTCACCATGGGCCTGACGAATTACCATGCAAACCACCAAGCTAAAGCAGAATTGGTGGAGTCATTTGTCAATGGTGACAAGTCACGGCGGACCTGACGAATCACCATGCAAACCACCAAGCTAAAGCGGGAATTCTGAGTTTTATTTTTGGAATTTATTATTCTGGACTAATATAAATACCAAGTGTTAGGGATAATTATAGGCATTCATTGTTAGGATATTTTTCATCGGTTTTACAGCAAAAACAACGAGCAAAGACGCACAAAACATTTCTTGCTCTTGGTTCTTGGGAATTATTTGCTCAGTTTTGTTGGAGAATTGACTTAGTTTTTCATATATTGTAAGAATCTTCTTCATAGTTATGAATATTATTGCCTTCTCTTCTTCTTTATTCATGAGTAACTAAATGCCCACAACTAGGGTTGTGGGATCCATGGTAAAATAATGACTTAGGGTTGATTTGGTATTTGATTCATATAGTATACATTATTGTGTTATTATCCTTACATTTTTACAGATTTCTAATGGTTGCAAATATTAGAAAAGGCCCTAGGTTTGGCTTTCTTGAAATAAGAGGTTAAAAACATAAGAAAAAAAAAAGGTTTAACAATGAGGATTCAGAGTTTCTAACCTTCGTCTAATGAGTAATGCTCTAGTGAGATTAATCTACTTGAGGCTAAAATTGAGTTTCTTACTTTTATCTTTTCAAGTTCGAATGAATTGAAGGGAAAATTGCCTATTGGTTGAGAAACGTTTAGGCCTACATTTGTATTCAATTGCCTCACATTAGTTGTACGAAGTGAATCCATTACCAAAGTTAACTCGGATTTGTTGTAAAGTCATGGTGAACACACCCCTAGTTTGATTCTCTATTGATTTATACTCATTATAATTTGTTATTTGCTAATTGAATTAGACAAAGATTAAACAACGTTGATCATTATAAAAAAAACCACCTTTCCAAAAATCATTGACAAATAGTCATTTAAACAACTAACGACTTAATTTTCACCATATTCCCTATGGGATTTGACCCCAACCTTTGTTGGATTCTATATTTGACAACGACCGCTTATAATTCTTAAGTGAGGTGTAATTTGGGTATATCAGTAATCAGGAGTTTGCCTTGAGTCTGTGTGTTGGGCATACATAAGTGTGTACCCTAAAAATAAAACAAAAACAACTGAAAAAGTAAATAAGGAAATAATGACCAACAGTCAAATAAACACAATTGATCTAATCCAAAATCGTATTCCCCGGGAACGGTGCCAAAATTTGATATGCCCAAATTACACCTCCAAAAAGAAGTACAAAGCAGTCATTGTTCAAATATAGAACCTAACAAAGGTTAGGGTTGATCCCACGAGGAATATGGCTAGAATCTAGGTCAATGCGGTTATTCATGCTATTAGTCTTTTATTTCTGAAAGAGGGGAAAGATTATGTAACAAGTAATGTTTTAAAAATTTCAAGTAACCAAGTCACAGCAAGTATTAATGTTGTTGTAATTTAGAGAGAGAATAAACTAAGATTGGGTTCCCCATGAGTTCATAACCCAGTAAGGCATTGTACTAGCAATCTATGCTGGTGCTAAGAATGCAAAATCGGTAAGTTAAGTTCAACTAAATAGTTGGTCCCTTAGATAGAAGAATTTCACCATGCAACTTGGTCCGTCTACAAGTGTATACTTTACTAACCCTCACCTTTGATCCCAAATTACCTATTCCCGGACAAGATCAAGTTATTAGATGAGGGTTGATAGCCTCAAATCTCTATTGTATAATTCTTTTTTCTCTTCGTTACCCCATTTTAACAAGTAAGAATAAGGTGAGTTCTAACGTTTTTAACCGTTAAAAGCAATCAAAGTGAAGGGAAAAACAATACATTCATAAACACCATCCTAGAATTGCCAAGTACTTTGCCTACTTTTGTTAATCCTTCATAATTTCCACAACCCTAGTTGTGGATTTAGCTATTCATGATCATAAGAAAACAATCAGATTTGTTGAAGAATTCATAATCATATACTTATGAGATGAAATAAAGAAATCCAGAATCTTGAATTATCAAAGAAGAATCAATAATCAAGAAACAATGGATGAATTAATCTTCCAAAATAAAGAACAATGTAATACTTTTTGTTTCTAAGTCGTATTAGACTAGAAATAATGTGCAACACTCAAAACAAAATTGAGAAAAAGTATTTATAGACAACAAATTCTATCCTAAGTTGACTAGGAAAACATAATCGCGACAGTGATCACTAGTTGGTCCATGACCCATCGTTCTGGATGATGGTTCGTGGATCTACAGAGTCAACCATAGTCTTGGTGAAGTTAAACTCTGTGCTGCATGATACCACTGGTGAGCCCATGGGTCATGGAATGGAACTACGGTTCATGGAATGGCCTGTGGTTCCTGACCCCACTTTGCATGCTCTCTGACCATTTTCTACCAGTACCAAGACTTGTTCCTGGTTTGAAACTACGGATAGTGGATCTACTCTTGGTTTCAGCTTCCCTTTTAGTATGTCTTAGGGTGATTAGATCTATGGCTCACAGGATGGGTCATCCTTTAGAACTACGGCTGGTAGACTGACTCGTTCTTTTCCACTATTCCTTAGCACCTCTGTTGAAACTCAGTCTACGAGTCATAGGACTGGTACGTGGTTTGAATCCACGACTCATAAACTAACTCGTGATTTCGCCTATGAGTTGCACTACTGCATATCTCTTTTCACGATTACCAATACGGTTTCATAGTCTTGAACCACGGACCATCAATCCATCTGTAGATCATGACTTAGTAATTTTTTATCACAAATCCAACTTTTTGGTTGTGGACCCTGTTTTCCTGTACAACTCACAAAAACACATTATATATACAAACAAAGTGCTAAAGAACGTATAATAATTCTAAGCTTTAAGGGTCAAAAGTGTTGTAAAATCCCTACACATCATCTTCGTAGTTTCTTTTGACAGAAAGCAAGAGATCCTTAACAGTTTAGACCAAATGACAAAAAATACACTCAAAAACAATGCTAAACCCCTCCAAATATTCATATATCTCTCCTTCTCCATCGTCTATTATTGGCTGAAGGATCCATGAGAGATCTCGAAGGAATAAGTGTCCTCCAATCCCAAAAATCTCAGCGAATTTCATTCAATTCAGCATGAATTCATGACAGCCTGCTAAATTTGCTTAGCCACGAAGGGATTTGGCTCGATTTCAAATTCCCCTCCCCTCTAAATCCTTACTGGTTTCCCCCCTCAAATCACCCTCTGAAGTCCCTATAAAAGCCTCCTCTTCCTACTGAATAGAGAGAGCTTTTGGAGATATTTTCTTGAGTTTTGGTGAACCACTCTCTGTCTCATGGAAACCAATAAGCTGTAGTAGTAAAAGAACGTCAAATTTCTCTTCAATTCCGGCAAAAAATCATCCAGATACCGGTGGAAATTCCCTCGTCAAAGCTCGAAGTCCCAACCTCGTTGCCCAAAAATAGGTGACCTCCCCGTTTAACCCTCTCTTTTCTTTTCTTCACTATTACTGGGAATTTAGGATGGTATGGACTGGTCTTGTTTGAAACATGTTTAACAATCAAGAAGGAGGTTGTTAATAGGAATTTGTTTTTTTATTGAGTAAAGGCTGAATTTGAGGATTGTTGAAGTCTTTTGTTGTCATTCTCATTGTTGTACGGTTGTGTGCATGTTCAACTAAGTATGATTGAGTAATTGTTATCATGAATTAAGCATTTGTTAGACTGAGGACTCCCGAGGAGTCTTTCTCGATTCTGAATATCGAGCAAGACTCAAGAAGGGACGAAGTCATTCCCCCTTGAGGATTACTTTCTAGTTCTTTCTTGAGGTAGGAGAAGAGGAGAAGAAGAAGAGCTTCATATTTGTTTATTTTTGCCTCCGAGGATCCTGCTAGAGACGCTAAGTGTTTCTATAAGAGTAGTGATTTCTTGTCTGTTGTTAATGTAAAAAGTAAGACTAGTTTGCTTAATTAATTCCTTCATTACACCATATCAATGGGAAGGTTAGTGAACAAAAATCTGATTCAGGAGGATTACTCTCTAGTTCTTCCCAAGAATAAAGCTCGAATTAGTTATGATATCTTTGCATCCTTAAGTTCTTGAGACTCTTAATGAACATTGGTTCTTTACTTGTTTATGTGCTAAGTATTTTGGTTCCCTCTTTGGCCTTAAAATCTCATATAGGCTCCATAGCTTGTTCTCCCCTGTCATGATTCGTATTAGTTTCCAAAAGTTTTTTTTATTGTGTGAAATCACAAAAGATCCAAGCTTTGATCCAAAAATAGTTTAGTTACAGTTATTTATTGTTAAAACTTCCCAGAAAAATATTTTGGTGTTATCCACTACTTGCGACAATATGTTCTCAACCATCCCTCTCTTTTTATGGTCTAGATGCAGAAAAAATGCATAGTCAATTTGGACCATAGCATATCTCATTGATATTTGTTTAAATGGTACTCTTAGCTCCTAATTCATGTTTCGTTCAAATAGCTTTAAGGTAGACTCGCTCTTACTTGCAACTAAATCTGCTTCTATATCCTCCTCTTATCTTAGGTTCAAGCCTGTACTTATGGATTCAGGGGCGGCATCAAGTCGGAAGAGTGGTGTAGAAAGATAAGGATCTGCACTTCCCTTTTACAACATAGGAGGGAGGGTGCCTCGTTCCTAAAAAGCCTTTCTGATTGCCTCCAGCCCTATCTCTTAAAGCTACGGCATCCCACTGATCCCCGAATTGGCTCTGCTAGTTGGATTTGTTGCTATCAATAGCATTCTACGGAATCTTTCCCACGTCCAGAAATGGTATGCCAACAAACACCCTTTCTCCTTAGCCAACCAAAGTCTTCTGATGGCAATAATCGCATTTCCCGTTAAATAAGAGTACTAATTTCCAAGTCTAACTCTATGATAATGTGTGACCAGATTCTTGCTAAATCATGTAATTATTTACAAAATTGTGCGATAACTCTTAGTTGCAAGGATCAATACTCTTTATATTTGAAAGTATTCATATATAGACAAAAAGAGTGTAAATGGTTTAGCTTTCTAGATTATAATAATTCAAGTTTATGTGCAATTGTTTAGCATCTGTGCATATTTGGCTTGGTGTTTCATTAATTAAAAAACTATGGATAGATGATTGACTTAATATGTGTTATTATATTAAGCTTATTCTTTACCTCTGGTGGTTTGTCAATTCTTTTTATTTTGCTTTCTTCCACGCATGAACCATCGTTAAGTCCAATTTGGACTCCTGCCCCTTGCATTCTGTTAGGCCAAGTCTAATTGCAGCGTGCCAAAATCTCAACCCAAATCCCCGAATGGACTGATATGCAAGTTTAAGAAGAAGTATATGGCCTAAGGGTCAATATACACCAAAACGGAAGTTGATATACAGGAAAGGCGAATTATATATCACAATATACAATGACGATATATGAAGCAGAAGAGTGGGTCAAAGCCCAAGATTTAAGTCCAAGAATTGGACAATTTAGGAGGTTTGGGCCTAAGTTGCCTAAGCCCAATTTATTTTCCTTTATTCCTTTATTCATTATCTTGTATAATTTTATGAAGTTGCATGAATACTAACTTTTTTTTGGCTTAGTTTGATTTCCCCTAAAAGAGTTGCTAAGTTTTCCCCCTAATCACTTTCCAAAAGGTTTCATCTCTATAATTACGCATTTAACTAAAGCCTCTGATTTTTGAAACCTAGTTTCTCTGCCTAAGTTCAGAAACAAATGGATTCAATCTTTTCCCTCAAAATCGAAACCTTTAAAAATGGACTTTCTCTCATATATTTAATTGGGTTTATTTTGTTTGAAAGATAATGAGAAAAGAATCTCTTACTGCTTTCACATAGCTTTGTTTAAATATCGGAATTGTTCTAAGTCATGTTTCATAAATGATAATCTCTTTAAAATAATTTTTAAAAGTTCTTTTCTTCACTACTTATTTTACACAAATTAATTGTTCTTCAAACTAAATCAAATAAATATTTTTAGTTAGTCACAAAAAGAGTTAGTTTCAAAACAAAAAGGATAACAGCGGGTTAGCAGATATTCTTGGTGCCTTAATACACTTCCAAGATTATTAATATGAACCTCTTACCCAAAATCTCTATTTTTTCAAGCCTTTTACTTTTTTAGACTTATGAATTTTTTAAAAAAAGGTTTTCTTAATTTCCTTTATAAAATTAAGTGGCGACTCTTGCTTTCTAAAATTGTTTTGGAAATTTGAACAAGTTTTCAAAATAAATTTTCTAAGTCAAAAACTATTTTCTTGTCCAAAAAATGATAAAACAGAAATGGTGACGCTGCTGGGGATTTTCAACTCGGTTCTAACCAAATATTTTGACCAACTCTAATTTGATTAATTTTTTGGGTTTGTAATAATTATTGTGTTTAATTTCCTTTTTTGTTTAATTTTTACAAATTATAAATTATTGCATTTTCATGGCATTTTTTGCCACCCTGGCAAAGCATTAGATTGCATTAGAAAAAAAGGGCAATTATGTGAGTATTCATAATCATTCTTCACTAAAACACATTTTGTCAAAACAGACAAGTGAGTAGTTTATTCGCGGTCGGTTAACGATCACTTGTTGTTTTAGCCCTCGGTTGTCCGCCCAGATTCCACTAATTTTGAAATAAATCAACTCTAGTCAACTAGCGTAGAGAGAATCTAAACCCCGTGAATAGGCATTGACCTAATATGTCTTAAGATCCAAGGGATATTAAGTCCATTAGTAAGACCACCTTGTGTTTGAAAGGGCCCACAGCCTGAAAAAATAATCATTCCTTAATTGTACGGACCATTGTCCCTCGGGGTTGGAAAATTTTTGGATAGTCTCTTTATTCGAAGGTCTCCATCCGAAAGGCTTTTAGAATTCCAAGAAATTCGAGAAGTTTGAGAATGAAGGGTCTTCCACAATGATTTAGTCTAGGATTGTACTCCTACGTGGGGCTAATATTTATTGTTCATCTATTTCCCTTATTATGTATATCCATTTGATCCAATCAGTTTGTATATAACATTTTTGGGGCAATAGAATATTTACAAACGGCATACAAATCCTTCAATTTTTTAGGCCTACCTTTGGCATAAAAAGGTCATATATTTGTATAGGACGCGCTATAATTGTTATATGATATAATTGTCTTATGTGTTTATGTGTGTTGCTTAAATCAAAGGTGAATCAATCCCCTCCTATTTGAATATTTTTTAGAACCCCTAGGCAAGATATAAGCCCATTACGCAAAGTCCAACCAAAAACTCAAAGTCTTCCAAGTTTCTCAGAAAATCCTGAACCTTTTTTTACCAAACCTTACTCCTATCTCTCAAAAGATTGACTTGCTATTCGAAAAGTAAAAGATCTAAATGCAACTCTAACTATGTAGAGCTTGATTTCTCCTTCGTGAGATACGTAGGCAGCCTTTCAGGGTCCGGCCCCTATCTTTGAAAACCTTCATTTTTCCTCTTTTGTCAAAAAGATAAAATATTTTGCCTTAATCAAAGATCGAGGAGTAAAGACACTAAAAGATCAAGTTTCAACACGAGTCAACTTCTTTGTCAAATCACTCATTTCAAAAACAACGGGCAAATTCTTGTCCCTTGAGTCTTTCTGTCAATACCCACTCGTGGATTGATTTACCTTTGATAAAGCATCATTTGTTTGTTTATATTTTGTCAAATATAGTATACTATTTATCCTAAATGAAATCCGACATGGTTACCTTTTGAGTTATTTTTTCTGTATTAAGCAAAAGTTAAGAAATTGATATGTGCAAGATGGAAGAACACTCTTATTTCACAAAATCAAGGGGGAAAAAAGTTTTCTCCCCCGATCGTAACTTAGGGAAAGGGATAATGACTGGGGATACTGAGAACGTTATTGTAACTGATATGACTACGGGAGATTCTCTCATATCTAATAAGAATGAGTTGATTATGCAACTGGTGCGACAAGTTGATAAGATGAGAGATGAGGTGCGAGAGACAAGAAATCTATTTAATCTGATCATTGATGCAAAATTTTCCGCTCATGTCCCTCATTTGAATTCGTCAGCACCCGAACACTTTTCCAATTATACACTTGTGCTTTCTTATAACTTGAGCATAGAAAAATCTCTCAAAATGGCCCGATAAAGCCTTCACCATCAAAAGCCTATCCTTAAGCTTCACAAAATTCCTACCCTATCTTTTATGCCCAAGAAAAATATCAAAATTCATCCCCAAAGTACCAAGCTCCACCTCTAAATTACCAACCGCCTCCACAAACATACCAAAACTTCCACTCGAATTTTCAAGCACTAATTTCTTTCTATTCCAATTCACAAACTTACCACAAAGTAGCTCCCCCAGCATACCAAAATAAAATATCCCGTGGAAATCATAAGAAGAAACCTCTCGAGTATTTATCCCTTTATCCAAAAGTCGAACACAACTTTTTGAAAGGTTGAAAGTAGTTGGACTAATACGAATAGTCGATCCAAAGGTTATCAACACCAATGCAAAATTCATCAGATTCGACCGACACTATGCTTACCATTCAAAAGGTGTTGGGCATGCCACGAAGGACTGTATCAATCTAAAGCACAGGATTCAAGACCTAATTGATCAAAGGGTCATCACTCTCCAAACGATCTGCCCTAATAGCAATACTTTGCCAAAACATGAAGGGGTGACCATCCGTATAGATGAAACTGATGACGAATGGTATGCAATAAGTATTCTTAATAAAGAGGATGATTAAGAGTTGCCAAGACCTTTGACTCATCTATTCCAGTCTTTCCTTGATCATACAAGTGACGATCCTGTGGGAGGAATCAAAGATCATGATGTGGTCTCGAAAGAATTCATCGAGATTGAGCCAGGGGAGCAGTTGCACAAGTGGACTTGCACTCTACTCATGACTCCATGATTATCTAGTAATAGCAATTTAAAAATCTACCAATGTTATATCATATCATGTCAAGAGATGAATAAACAAATCAAAGTGGATAATAATGAACATAAGAGTTTGAAAATCAAGAGAAGCAAAATCTAGAAGAGATTAAGGTGGTTAATCTAGGAGACGATGGTAAAATCAAAGAAATAAAAATCGGTGCTCACTCAACAAAAGCACAAAAGAGGAAGCTCATTGGTCTGCTCAAGCCATACATCGACATCTGATTGGCCTTACGATAATATGCCAGATACAAACACCAATGTGATTTCTCATAAGTTATCGATTCAGCCAGAATTCGATCTAGGAAGTGAGACAGTTGATCCTTTCTCTATCAAGATAAGTGAAAAAGAAGTTCACACCAAATTAATGAAGACGTCATAATATCTACAAGGTGCTATTCGAAGAATCCTTGATTTTGTCCAAGGTGGACAGTCAAGGGTGGCCCAAGCCAATCAACTCCAATGCAATAAAGAGATATTATGCCTGAGAGTAGTGTTTTCTTTCATTTCTTTCCATGTAATAGTACTTTCTATTTATAATCGTTTTTATGCGTTGTAAAAGCTTAAAACTTCCTTTCCTCTTTGTACAAACTATGTTTGACCTTAATTCTCAAAATGAGATACTTAGGAGGCCGATGTTGACTTTGGTCAACCCCGTAGAAAAATCTATCTTTCCCTTTTATACCTTGAACTACATGATAGCCTGAATTCTCAAGAATGAGATACGTAAGTGACCTTTGTCGGCTTCGGTCATCCCTTTATTTACTTCTATTTTTCTTCCATTATAATTTGAGACTCTAGGGGGAATGTTTTTATGTGGTGCTAACAATTTAATAACTATCTTTGTAGCCCCAAAATGAGAACCACATTTGATCTAATTCTTGCTTCAACGGGATAAGTAGGTGCCATAACGACTCGATCATCTTCCCCAAGAAATAAAAACTGGGAAGAATTTTTTAGAAAGGAATATTGAAAACATTTCTCAAAAATTCAAAAGGCGAAGATCATTCTCCAGCAAGTCAGAATGCAAATTATACCAAAGAGTGTGACCGAATTGAATTTTGAGAAAGAATCTCAAGATCCCATCAAAGTGTCAAATCTCTTATCAATGGTACAAGATTTATCATAAAACCTCTAACTGGGGCAGAAATCTCTTAACGTGGAAGTGGAGGGCTAACCCAAAACTTACCAAGTGTGAAAGGTGGCAGCATCTGAACATTGAAATGATTTGCTGCCTAACTCATATGTGATTTACATATGTAATTAAGAATTGCATAATTTGCATACTACTGTACATCACATTTGTTACGTAAGGAGTATTGTGAGAGGAAAACTTTGTGTTAATTATTCAATTTCTGAAAGGAAAATCAATTATCTACGTTAAGTTATTCCGTCCCAAATCCGAATCCAATTCCGATTTAGTTTTGGATTTTCTCGGAGTGGTTCGAGCTTGGACATCGTTGTTCCAGCAGCTTGTCGTCGGACGACAGGTAGGTTACGGTTTATTTTCCCTAGACTCCGTATATATAAAATAAAATTGTATTAATGGGCATCCTTGGGTTGGTTTATTAGGTTGGTACCACAGACCTCGACCGCTTTATTCATGTCCGCCTACTTTTGTTCCTCCGTTGCTTTTAGTATTTGCCGATATATTTTATTTACCCTTGTGGTCCTGTGAGGCCTTGTTGACTCTGGAACATAGAAGGTGGGATTTTGGGAATGTCCGCGAGTCCCGGGCATAGAATTATCCTTCTAGACTGGTTATGCTTGCTGAATAGCTGTGGGCCTGTGCAGGGTCGATAGGTTGATTGTGAGCGCGGACGGCAGCTATTGTGTGTGATTCATACCATTTCCATGCCATATAAAGAGGTTTTATCCGTTGCTTTTATGATGGTTTTGGCTTCGCGGCCTGACTGGCACTTGTTTTGCTAAACCTTGCATGGCCCGGGGGGCCCGTTTTTGATGAAATGATTCTGCGAAATGCGGGTGATTTCCACTTGTGTGAGTTTTTGGGCCCAAGAAACTAAAATGTATGTTTTAAAAATCACAGTTTTGACGATTATTCGCTTAGACTCTGAGCAGGGCCGGTGGGTGCCTAGTTGAGTTTTCTTGTTACATTGCAGATGATTTTTAGCCATCGGTGCGGACGAGCACCTGAGATGACTTTTACGTATTTATACCCGGTTACTCCCGGGCACCCTTGGAGGGGTTTTTGGGATATTTTCCTACTATTTTTTAGTCCTGGACAGGGTCTGGGCATGCATGTTCGAGACTGGGTCTCTATCTTGATATCGAGACTGGTCTCTATCTTGATACATGTTCTGATACTGAGTTTTAGTATGGGGTCTGGGACCTCCATGGACCTTGCTATCCGGGCCAGGGGCTACGGGCTGCGTGTGCCGGAAGAGGGGTATACGGGGGAGTAGAGGTATACGGGCAGAGTCCTTCCATGGAACCTACCTGCTGGGCCGGATCGGCGCCGGAGGAGGTACATACAGAGATACTATGGCACCTGAGATCTTCATGCATCATATCATTCATGGTTCGAGGTTCCACCCTTGTTTGCTGTTTGCTGATTGTACGCTCCGGTAGTATGGGATGCCGGAGGGTTTGTTTTCACTTGTTTGTGTTCCTCGGTTGTATGGGCGGCCGGGGGACTCTAGGTAGACTTTTGCTTTTTACTTATAGAATTGTTCTCTATTATGGATAAGTATGAGATTGGTGTGATTAGTTGAGTTTGATTCATGTCTCTGAGTATGCCTAT